>OZ022242.1:8476113-8521113 GCA_963978895.1 Erpobdella octoculata
GATGATGATGATGATGATGATAGTGGTGATGATCAGTGGTCCCCCTTAGAGTTTTCAAAAAAATAAAAATATTGTACTTTTTAGCTTAAAGTTTTTGTCTCGGTATCCTGAGGCTTTATCTTTACTAAATTCACCTCTCGACCATCAATAGTTCTGATAATTGGCAGATATTTAAGAATTTCGGGCTTTTTTCAAACCGATTCAATACAAAATATAATTCAAATAATATCTCAAGAAAGATTTAGACTTTCACGGACAGGTCCTGCAAAAAAGTTGAAAATGACACATTCCTTTTTCTAAATAAGTTTAGACGGCTCAACAAGGTCTTAAAACAGTAATCATTTGTAATATAATAAAAGCTGTAAATTCAGGGACGTCTATTTGGAGGAAGCAGAAAGGATATTCTCTTTCTGACTTTTCAGTGGGTCCCCTGACGTAGTTTTGAGCCCCAAAAAATAGAAATGAGGTCCCAAAACTGGATCAAGAAATGTAAAGTTGATAATTCAGAGGTTTGAATTTTTCTGTAAAGAAATGAACCACCAGTTTTTAGTTTATTTAATGAAAACGATATTTGATTTTTTAAAGTAAAAAGTTATAATAAAAACTTTTAATCGACTCGCATTTTTCCCTCTTTTTTCTTTGTTTTCTTTTTCACATTCTTTTTGTCTTTTTCTCTGGAGAAATATCAACACAAAACATTTCTTTTTTTATCATAGAGTTAGGTCATCAGACACTTAAAAGCTAAAATTAAGTGAACCATGAAAACCTTTGCAACTAAGGCGGCTACTAATTGTTTGCAATTTTTTAAGTCTATACAATAAAAAAAACCCTTGACAACATTCACAGTTTTATTTTACAACATTCACAGTTTTATTTCACAAAATTCACAATTTTATTTCGCAACATTCACAGTTTTATTTCACAACATTCACAGTTTTATTTCACAAAATTCACAGTTTTATTTCACAACAGTCACGGTTTTATTTTACAACATTCACAGTTTTATTTCACAACATTCACAGTTTTATTTCACAACATTCATAGTTTTATTTTACAACATTCACAGTTTTATTTCACAACATTCACAGTTTTATTTTACAAAATTTACAGTTTTATTTCACAAAATTCACAGTTTTATTTTACAACATTCACAGTTTTATTTCACAACATTCACAGTTTTATTTCACAACATTCAAGGTTTTTGATAGTAAACTTTTTTTTATTTTAATCAGTTTGATCAAATTTATGTTTTAAATAAAAAAATTTAATCATTTTTGAAAATGATTTCTTAAAATTAATTTTAAATCAAATAATGAATTAAGCACAATCTAAAATTGACATTAACGCTATTTAAAACTACAATAAAATATTTTTTTTAACAATTACTTATTAAAACAACGTTTGTATAAGATTGATGTTTTAACAAATCAACAAGCAGCTGATTAATTTAATTTAAACTCGCAGAAACAGTTATCGATATTGTATGTGCAAGTTGTGTACCTTTATGATGTAATAATTTTAGAAAGATTACAATACAAATATCGCTATATGCAATAAAGCAAAGATTTCTTTAAAAAAAAAGTGATGGAAATTGCATAAAGAATGAAACATACGATTTTGATAATCTGTGGATTAACGCACAATCCGTGAATCAGATTTTCTGTATTCTTATAATTTTCTCATGTTTTTCTTACTTTTCTTATTTGTGTTTTATCTTAATTTTTGTTTTTCTCTACAAATCTTCTTAATTAAGGATTATGTTTTCATAATAACTAATCAATCAAAATTTGTCGAAATACGTTCTTACTTTAGAATTAGAAGACCTTAAAACTCCTTTTATTTATAATTGCATAATTTTTATTTTTTTTATGTAATATGCGTCTTATAGTAATTTTAAAAGTAATTTTTAAAAAATATTTTTATAATTATTTTTCTATTTAGAAGTTAATAAAACGATATTCTTTATAGAACATGCACGTTTTCTATAAAGTAGATTTCAAAAGCATTCCAGGCTGATCGTCAACACCTCACACGCAACACTTCACCACCAACATCTCACAACCAACGCTTCACCTCACCACCAACTACCGCCCTGTTAAAAACAATCACTCTACACTTCTAAAGTCTAGAAGTTAACAACCTTCTACTAAAACCCACCAGGTCAAGGTAACTGCTTCATTTGCAACACACGTAACAAGGTCGAATCATTGTTTCATAAATTGTTTGTATCAGTGGAATGATTGACAGTTTCTTAACTGGAAAAAGACGATCATTCGTTATCGGTTTTTGGACAAACGCGTGGCAGGCAGGTGATCACATGCGGACAAACTGTTCATGGAGCTGATGTTTGAGCATTGATTCAAATGCGGCACCCTTGTGCATTCATTCTTATTTTTAATTCCAATTTTCAGCTTTTCTGTCAAACCGCAAAGGTTCGTTCAACTCGATTTGTTTGTGAGTTGAACGACAACATTCTTTGCTGATTAAACTGTGCAACGTAACCAGGCAAAACCAAAAATGTGAAGCAGTATAATCTAATTGTTGCCAAATTGGAACAGCCTTTTTCATGGCAAAAAATTTAAATTGACATTTTAAACAAATGTAGTTTGTCGAACCTGTCAAAATGTGTTTGCAGAAACTGTGTCATGTTGTTGTGTCCTTGGTTTACTGATAACTTTTGTAACAAATACAAGTGCCACATTGGTCCTGTTTCATAAATATGGTAAAATAAATAAACTACTTTTTAAATTTTATTTCTCATGACAAAGTGTAATTAGGATTTCGGTGATTTTTATAAATGAATTTAATTGTTTTTTATTTATCAACAGTGGTTCTCACACAGGCTATTTAGTCTTCTGAACCACTTTAAAGCATATTATTAATATTATTTATTATTATTATTATTATTATTATTATTATCATTATTATTATTATTATTATTATTATTATTATTATTATTATTATTATTATTATTATTATTATTATTATTATTATTATTATTATTATTATTATTATTATTATTATTATTATTATTATTATTATTATTATTATTATTATTATTATTATTATTATTATTATTATTATTATTATTATTATTATTATTATTATTATTATTATTATTATTATTATTATTATTATTATTATTATTATTATTATTATTATTATTATTATTATTATTATTATTATTATTATTATTATTATTATTATTATTATTATTATTATTATTATTATTATTATTATTATTATTATTATAACAAAACACAAATTAAATAAATGTTGACTATTGAAAATACAAAATTTTACTTCACAATTACTGGCTTTACCACATCGTCGCTTAAACCGACAGTAATTTTTGTATACCATAATTTATCTTTACCTCCAACCTCAATTTTCTTGAATTTAATTGATTAAATTAAATATTTCAATTAAATTTGATTTCAAAACCACACGCATTGATTGCATCATTAATATAAACGCTTTTATTTAATAAATATTTTTGACGAATAATAGAAAAGTTTAAAAAATAGTTTTTCTTTCTGATATTTTTATAGAACATCTTGGCATGCAACGTTATGGAAGCAAATGGCTTGCAGTCACGTATTATTCGTCTACGTTAACTCATATGTCAAAAATCTTTGAAAATTTATTTTGACTTTCTGATTGCTTTTTCTTTTAATGCTTTTGTCGTTTATAATCGGTTTGTTAAAGAACATGAAAAGGTGCCCACGAGATCAAGGTGGGCGCTGAGATGTTGTGGAACTTGGGGTACCGGCACGTTGAAGTGTTGAGGTGATGGGCTACGGAGATGTTGTGGTGCTGGGGTACCGACGTTTTAACGTGGTAGAGTACACAAATGCTGATGTGTGAATTTTAATAACCCGACTGAAAATAAAGAGACTTGTATTTAATTTTTCATTTAATTTTTATTGCCAACATTAAGATATCAACAAATATCAATTTTGTTTAAGCTAAATCATTACAAAAAATAACATTCTGCGTTCTTTCGCTTTGCGTATAAAAAATAGGTTTTGTGGTGTCATTCAATATTGTCACGCATGTCTATCAAGAATCACGTGATGCTTCAAAAAAATTAATAACAAGATGTCATTTCGCTTTCGTTTATTCGTAGTAGTTCCGTTAGATCTGGTGTTCCGGTAGGAGCTGGGATGATGAGAAAGTTATCAAATTATGTTGACACTTTGAATTTATAGAATTGATATAATTTTTAGTTCCGTCACAATTATGGCTTATGAAGTATTATGCAAATAAAGTAAACAATAGAAAAATAATTTAAAAACACACAATTTGAAAACTGTTATTGTTACTTCTTCAAACTATTTTAGTTTCTTTTAAAAACAAATCAGTTAGATTGTGCAGTTGAGAACAATGAAATTATTAAAATAAATAAATTCATTAAATAAGCGAACTCGTGATCAGTTTTATAGTTTCTATTTTCATGGTGGAAATTCATGGAGCGCTCACTTCAGGAAATGAAATTGCAGAAAGTTGAGTTTAATCGTTAAATCGAAATATTTCGGTGTTTATTTTATTGGTTAAATTTTCATTCAATTAGAATTGAAGTAGATTGCACTTAGTGCATGCAGTTCAGTCGTACAAACATTTGAAATTTAATTTTGTTTTTGCTTTCATTATAAATTGCTGAAGTATTTATGCGTAGTTTTTTTTTTATTTAAATAACTTAAAATTCCGAAAATTTTAATTTATAAAAATGTCTTTTGTTTCAGATTTTCAACAAATTAACCAAAATTGTACAGCAATTGTTTTTTATTTGCAACCTGAATTCACATTAAAAAACTGAGTTGCATAAAATATAATAAAGACGCATAAAAACCTTTAATTTGCATTTTATTGCTGAAACTTTTTGCTTGTAATAGAAACTCCAAGCATATATTTGAACTTGTTTTGCTCAAAACGGCGACGAAATTCTTTCTTGTGGAAAGACGACATTGACAAAGTTTCAACCAGTACGTCGTTTGCATAATTTGTTTTTTTTTATTCCGTCGATATTCTCTCCACAATTATTGGGAACTCCGAGCTGAGATCAGCTATGCACGTAAGCGGAATGATCAATTAAACGAGTTAAATGGCTAGCTGTGTAGGATCGAATAACTTTTGGTAAATTATTAAATTAAATTAATAAATACTGAATAATTGTTGAGATTTTTTACTTAGCGTTTCTTTGGGGTTATTTTTTAAAAACTGTTATATAGGTTACAATCTCTGTTTGTGTCTGTGTGTGGCTTTCTCTGTACACAAATCTTGCAAGTAAAATTTAACCAGCTTTTTGACTAGCTAAGAAGCTAAAACTTTCAGCATAGATTTATATTGGATGACAATACATGATTCAATTAAAAAAAATAATTTGAACATCTTTCGTATTTCTAAATCGAGTGTATTTGGAATAAAAATTTGTGTTGAAAAACTCGTTTTTTCCTTTACATCTTTCTTTTAAGTTTGCTTTCTTACCTACGTGAGAAGTTTTACTTGTGGCAATTAGTTGGAGCATAAAAATGTTATTAGGTGCACATGTTTAGTGGACATAAATTTTGCTAATAAAAGTTTTCAAATGGACTTCAATGTTGAAGATAAATTTTTTTATCACTGCAATACTAGCAGTTTTGTTATTATATCAGACACTAAAAGATTCTATTCAACTGTTGCAGTATACGCAAAATTAGTAAATATGAGTGTTCCTTGTATATTTTCATGCGAAATTTGCATTGTTGAAAATTTGATCGTTAACAGTCATGCATATAGCAGCCATATTAACTACGTTGATGTTATGTTTGTTTGTAGCCAGAAGCGTCGGTCTTGCTTCTTATGAGATTGCACAGTGTACGCAATAATGTGAATTAATTTCAATATCTTCATTCGTCGGGGAAGCAGTTCAAGAAAACTTTGTTTGATGTGCCAGCATCTGCAGCCAAACATTTAAGATCAAAGTGTGGTTTAAAGGCACCATGGTTGATCTAACAACTTGTATTTGATCAGTTTTCTGTCTTACTTGTAATCTCTCTCCATCCTACTCCGGTCACTTTCTTTGGAACTTTCTACCTCTTCTCTTACTAATTCGGCATCATAAATAAATTGTTTGAAGCGCTAAAAACGGCTTCCTGCATCACAGTAGTCTTGAAATCAATATAACAACACTATAATCTGATCGGAATCTTTATCTTATCACTCACTGTCTTTCGTATAAGACGGAAACATTCCTGTTTGATTAATTCATGACCGAGCGCTATTGCACGCCGCTTAAATAGAGCCGTCAGTAATAATTGATTGATTGATTGATTGATTGATTGATTGATTGATTGATTGATTGATTGATTGATTGATTGATTGATTGATTGATTGATTGATTGATTGATTGATTGATTGATTGATTGATTGATTGATTGATTGATTGATTGATTGATTGATTGATTGATTGATTGATTGATTGATTGATTGATTGATTGATTGATTGATTGATTGATTGATTGATTGATTGATTGATTGATTGATTGATTGATTGATTGATTGATTGATTGATTGATTGATTGATTGATTGATTGATTGATTGATTGATTGATTGATTGATTGATTGATTGATTGATTGATTGATTGATTGATTGATTGATTGATTGATTGATTGATTGATTGATTGATTGATTATTGATTGATTACATTAAAAATTTGGTTGCAAGTATTTGCAAGTATTTCTTTTTAATGACATCAATTTTTCGTCTATATATACATATATATACATATATATATATATATATATATATATATATATATATATATATATATATATATATATATATATATATAAATATATATATATATATATATATATATATATATATATATATATATATATATATATATATATATATATATATATATATATATATATATATATATATATATATATATATATACTAGCGGGGGCACCTGGCGTTCCCCGGGGTTTTTAGAGGTTTACCTAATGCGTTTCTTTTTCGCTCCCGTTTCCTTCCCGCTTGCGCTCCCGCTCCAGGTCGTTATCCGGTCCCTGTCGCTTTCCCGCTCATTTTTTCGTTCTCAGTTCCCCCCCCCCTAGATCCGATTCTACATACATACATACGTACATACATACATACATTCATACATACATACATACATACATACATACATACATACATACATACATACATACATACATACATACATACATACATACATACATACATACATACATACATACATACATACATACATACATACGTACGTACGTACGTACGTACGTACGTACGTACATACATACATACATACATACATACATACATACATACCTACATACATACATACATACATACATACATACATACATACATACATTCATACATACATACATACATACATACATACATACATACATACAAAGGTTATTTGATTTAAAATAACTGCTACTCAAAAACTGTAAGTGCTACAGATGTGAAAATTAGTATTTTGAGGTTTTGTGCCGGTTAAAAGTAGATGAGTTCAGTTTATCACCGGACGGACGGGCCAAGCCGTTATTTTACGGTCTTCATACGGCCCTGCCCAAACCTTAAATCAAGGTGGGACGGGCCGAGATTTTTAATCAAGTATATAGACATTTTAGTGATTTTAGGGTGTTCGGACAGGCCGGGCTAATCCTGAAGTAAAGGTGGGACGGGCCGAAGTTTTTCATCAAGTATATAGAACTTCTAGGCCTGTAAAAACGGGCCGGGCCCATATTAGACGGGCCGTGCCGGGCCAGGAATTTTGATTTTTGAAACGGGCTGGGCCAAGTTGTCGACGTGCCGAGCTGAGACCTAAAAAATTGATCCGTACTCTACTATCTATGCACGGTTCAAATTTTCTAATTTCACGCGAATGTGGGGTGGAAAATAGGGTTATTTGTTTTTTAAAGTAACTGCAACTCAAAAACTGTAAATACCACAGATTTAAAAATTAGTATTTAGTTTCTATTCTAAAAATAAAGATATACGTGTTTCACCATTTTTTTATAAATTTGGTTTCCAGGACCTTAAATTTGGGCTGGACAATAGGATTACTTGGTTTTTAAAGTAACTGATACTCAAAAACTGTAAATGCTACAAAAGTAAAAATTAGTATTTAGTGTCTACTCTAAAAATAATGATATACGTGTTTTACTATTTTTTGAAAATTTGGTTTTCAGGACCTCAAATGTGGGGTGGAAAATTGGGTTACTTGGTGTTTTAAGTAACTGCTACTCAAAAACTGTAAATGCTACAAAATAAAAATTAGTATTTAGTTTCTACTCTAAAAATAAGGATATATGAAATTTTGGTTTTCATGATCTCAAATGTGGGGTGGAAAAAGGTTTCTTTGGTTTTTAAAGTAACTGCTACTCAAAAACTGTGAATGCTACAGATGTCAAAATTAGTATTTAGTATTTACTTAAAAAATTATGATATAAGTGTTTCAACATTTTTTAAAAATTTGGTTTCCAGGACCTCAAATATAGGGTGGAAATAAGGGTTATTTGATTTCAAAATAACTGCTACTCAAAAACTGTAAGTGCTACAAATGTAAAAATTAGTATTTAGTGTCTACTCTAAAAATAATGATATACGTTTCACTATTTTTTGAAAATTTGGTTTTCAGGACCTCAAATGTGGGGTGGAAAATTGGGTTACTTGGTGTTTAAAGTAACTGCTACTCAAAAACTGTAAATGCTACAAAAGTAAAAATTAGTATTTAGTTTCTACTCTAAAAATAAGGATATATGAAATTTTGGTTTTCATGATCTCAAATGTGGGGTGGAAAAAGGTTTCTTTGGTTTTTAAAGTAACTGCTACTCAAAAACTGTGAATGCTACAGATGTCAAAATTAGTATTTAGTATTTACTCAAAAAATAATGATATAAGTGTCTCAACATTTTTCAAAAATTTGGTTTCCAGGACCTCAAATGTGGGGTGGAAATAAGGGTTATTTGATTTCAAAATAACTGCTACTCAAAAACTGTAAGTGCTACAAATGTAAAAATTAGTATTTTGAAGTTTTGTGCCGGTTAAAAGTAGCTAAGTCCAGTTTATCACCGGTTGGGCCAAGCCGTTGTTTTAGAGTCTTCACACGGGCCAGGCCAAACCTTAAATCAAAGTGGGACGGGCCGAGGTTTTTCACCAAGTATATAGATATTTTAGTGATTTTAGGGTCTTCAGTTGGGCCGGGCCAAACCTGAAGTCAAGGTGGGACGGGCCGAAGTTTTTCATCAAGTATATAGAACTTCTAGGCCTGTAAGAATGGGCCGGGCCTAATTCAAACGGGCTGTTCCGGGCCAGGAGTTTAGGTTTTTAAAACGGGCTGGGCTAAGTTGTCGACGGGCCGAGCCGAGACCTAAAAAATTGATCTCTACTATGGATGCACGGTTCAAACTCTCTAATTTCATGCGAGCGAAGCCGCTACGGGCACTGCTAGTATATATATATATATATATACATATATATAATAATATATATATATATATATATACATATATATAATATATATATATTTATATATATACATAAACATATATATATATATATATATATATATATACATATATACAAACATTCATTTATATATATATATATATATATATTTTGAACGTATTTCGGCATAATGTTTTCTTTTAGGCATGCTCTGTTAAAAATGATAGACCACTTTGCGTTGATACGTTTTTTCGCCAAGCTTTCAAAATCTCTTGAATTCATGATAACTCCGCTTTTTAAATAGATTTATTAAAAACGAGGGCTGACCGATCGGTTTCGCAGAAAAGCATCTTCGGAGCCCTTTAAATTACGAAGTTAAAATGTATTTACTATAATGCGAAAATAGAATGAAACCATAAAACGACAAGAATAAACATTAATGAAAACCGAAATAGAAAAAACAACGTATGGAAAGTGGAAAGCAAGATATAAAAGGTAGGTAACAAACGTACAAGATTAGTAAAAACCGAAGCGGAAAATAATTGTAAACAAAACGAAAACATGGCGATAGTGGCCGCAGCGCAGGTATTTACGCAACTATGCGCTAGGTAATTGTTGTCAGGTGCGCGCAATCAGGCTAGGTACGTCTACCGCGTCGTATTGTTATATTAACGTTGTTGACGAGTCGAGCAAATAGCTGGAAAGAAGACACGGACTCCACCGGAAGACGGTCATCCGACGAGTCACCAACGCCGCGGCCACGCACACTTTCCAGACTGGAGTTATCACGTGATGGGGATCCGTGGACGGGACACAGGCCCTGGCCATCATTGCAGACGACGTCGGCGATCGGAAGGTGAGCAGGAGTAAGAGGGCCGACTCCTTGGTTGCCACGAGAAATAAAGTTGTCCTCACCGCTCGCCGATGAAACCAGATGAACATTGTTAAGAACATCGGTTGTCGGAGTCAGAGGACAAATGGCGATTAGAGTGTCTTCTTCTGGGTCGCCAAAAGAAACGGAATTGTTTTCGCCGGTGGCCATCTGAACTTCTTTAACTTCATTAAGAACATCTGTAGTCTGATGGCCAACGGTAATTGGAGTGTCAACTTCTTGGTCACTACAAGAAGCAGAATTGTCTTCGCTGCATACGGCCAGATCTTGGTCGATGCTGCCAAGAACGTCGGCAGAAGGAAGGCAAGTGGTGATTACAGGGTCGACTGGTCTGTCGCCACAGGAAGTAGAAACCACCTCACCACCGACTTTTGAAACATGAGAGTGAGCGCACACATTCGAAGTATGGCGTGGCTCATCCGCACGCGAAGTCGTTTCACTTGCGGAGTTATGAGCGACGGGATAGACGTTAGCGCAGCCGCCGTCTGCACCACAATGTAGCAGCAAGGTACGTCCGAACTTGTCGTCGTGGATATTTATGCTAGGTCGTTGCTGAGAGATCATCAACGCCTCTTTAATTTTGAGACGATTAGGATCAGGGTCGTAAGAGACAACCTCGGTGTTGTCGCGAAGCATTTTTTGGTTTGGTTTAGAGCCGTGGAATTTGATAAAATGCGCGTGTAGACTCCCACCCTGTGTGTGCATCGTCAGACGGCGAGAGAGTGTTGTCCGAGTGTGGCCGATGTAGGTTTCAAGATTATTGTGAGCATATGGGCAAGTAAACTTGTAGACGACGTTTTTTCTCTGCAAAACGCCGCCGTTAATAGAGCTATTTCTCAGAACCAGGTTATGGGTTTTTAAGTTTTTGTAGTAGATGTGCAGTTTTAACTCCTCGGATGAAGGATTGGAAACTTTAACGTTGTCATAGATTATATTTCTTATTACTTTTTCATCCTGTTTGTAGTTGTCGTGCATTTGAGCACGATAGAAGATGGGAAGGAATGACCTCTTAGATTGCTCTGTGGTTACTGAGTTATTAACTTTTCCAGCGACGAACTTTTTTATAGTTTCGTCGACCATTGTATTTGAGAAATTGTTGTTAATAAGGAGAGCTTTTATTCTTTTGAGTTCAGCATCAAAGTCGTTCCAATTGTCAGAGTAGTTGTAGGCACGATTTAGATAACCGGTTATTACACTGGTTTTGTACCTTTCAGGGCAGTAACTATCGCCACTTAGACAATCGCCACCGCTTGTTGGTTTTGTGTATACAGTTGATCTAAAACCGTGTTCGGTTTGCGTGAGCAGAAGATCAAGGTACGCCAACTGCTTGTTAAAATTGCTGACCTCCGTTGTGAACTTTAGAACGGAGTTTAGTTGTAGTTGTTGTTGTAGTTTTTCGAGATATGATACGTCCTGACATAGAACAATAATATCATCGACGTAACGAGCGTATAACAAAGGTTTTGTAAACGTACTGAAAACCTTGTTTTCAAGGTGACTCATGTAAAATTCAGCGAACGTGGGTCCGAGGGGTGAGCCCATTGCGACGCCGTCTAATTGAACATAAAGTTCGCCGTTAGGATGACGAAAAGGAGTGTCAAGGGTGCATAAGGACAAAATCTTCTTCAACGTTTGTTTATTGATAGAAGGTGCCTTTAGCGATGGGTTTTCGTAAACACAATCTATGATGATATCGATTGTTTTTCTGACTGGAACGTTAGTGAACAGACTTTCGACGTCGAGAGAAGCCAAAAGCCCATCACCGTTTTTAACGGTTCTAAGCAATCCAATAAAGTCATTCGTTGATTTCAAAGAGTAGCGACTAGGAAGATAAGGAGTTATTATTTTGTTGATCGTTTTGGCTAATTGGTAAGTTGGTGTAGGACATTGGGATATGATTGGCCTCAATGGATGGTCGGATTTATGGAGTTTGACGTTACCATAGAGATATGCTGGGGAATAATCGCCAATAATCTGAGAAATCTTTTTATCCTGTAAGTCAGAATTAGCGAGTCCAATGAGCCTGTTGGCTTCTTTTTTAATTAAAGAAGTTGGATCGCGTTTGATTTTTCGAAACTTAGTGTCATCTGATAGAATAGAATTGAGTTTATTAAAATAATCGACTTTATTCAAGACAACGTAAGTAGATGACTTGTCAGATTTTCTTAAAACGATGTCGGGATTACTTTTAATAGATTTATGAGCTTCTATGAAACGTTTTGGAAGAGTTGAAAGTTTTCTATTTCTATGCAAGTGGCTTTCAGCACGAAGAAATGCCTCGAAACCAGGATTTACGATTACACGGCGGCTAACAGCCAAATGTAGAATCTGCTCGTATACAATTTCAAGTTCGGTTTGTTTAATGAGAGGATTGTAACGGCTACCAATGTGGCAGTTGAAACCCAGCTGTAGAAAGTCAGTTTCGTCTTTTTTTAAAGAGTTATCAGACAGATTAACATAGTGTAGAACGTTGTTTTTCAAGAGATAGTGGTCACCATAAAGTCTAAACAATTTATCGGTTATGGCGTTTCTTTTTTTAGCGTCGTAGTTATCAGAAAATAATTTTATTTGCTGTTGCAGGCGGTTATTTTCCTCAGAAAGTGTTGTCAAACATTGGTCATATCTTTGATCTAATATAGAAAACTTCTCTTCAGCAGCCTCCAACTCGTCGGCAATGAATTGACTGCCTGAGATTGGAGATTTCTTGTTAAATGCCTTTTTAGAGCGTAAATAATTTTGAACGTATTTCGGCATAATGTTTTCTTTTAGGCATGCTCTGTTAAAAATGATAGACCACTTTGCGTTGATACGTTTTTTCGCCAAGCTTTCAAAATCTCTTGAATTCATGATAACTCCGCTTTTTAAATAGATTTATTAAAAACGAGGGCTGACCGATCGGTTTCGCAGAAAAGCATCTTCGGAGCCCTTTAAATTACGAAGTTAAAATGTATTTACTATAATGCGAAAATAGAATGAAACCATAAAACGACAAGAATAAACATTAATGAAATATATATATATATATATACATATATATATATGTATATATATATATATATATATATATATATATATATATATATATATATATATATATGTGTGTGTGTGTGTGTGTGTGTGTGTGTCTGTCTATATGTTGCATTTTTCTATGAAAAGACATAATTGCACCTCATTGTTTATCCAAAATAACTTTTTAAATAATTAAACAAATTTTTTAAATGTCCTAGGATCTATCCTCAGACCGACCAAATGTATACAAAAATTGTTATAAAAAGCGGTGCAGCCGTTTTGGAGGAGTTCAATGTGAAACACTATGACACGAGATTCTTATATATATATAGAAAGCGATAGGATTTGGGCTTTTAGTACATAAATATACAAGCGTCGTTTTTGAAAAATCTTTTTTATATTCATTATATATCAAATTGAAATTATGTCTATATTATGATGCATAATCACACCATTCATCCAATCCTAATGAAATTTCACACAAAACTTAAAAATCAATGGAAAAAAATTATAGTGAAACAAAAATTGAAATCCGTCACAAAATGAGCGGAGCGGGAGCAGGAGAGCGAGCCGAATCGGGATTTGGAAAATGAGCGGAAACGAGAACATGAAATCAAGCGAGAACGGAGAAGCAACTGAGAGCAAAAAAGCAAGCTGGAAAGAGACCGGGAACGTGAAAACATGTGAGAGCGGGAAAGCGACTGGGATCGGGAAAGCGACCCGAAACGGGAAAGCAAGCGGAAACGGGAAAGCGACCGTAGCATGAGAGCAAGCGGGGAAGGAAACGTGAGCGAGAGAAAAACGGTAGAAAAGCCTCTAAAAACTCCGGGCAACGCCGGGTACCCTGCTAGTATTTTGTATTATTTGCTTTAATAACAGTTAATATTCATTTTAGATAAATAAGCTGATTAAACGTTTTTTGCTCTTGAAAACTGCATAATTTAAAATGTTTCCGGTTTGTGTAGATATAAGGAGCCCGAAGACTTCCATTAATGTGCACTTTGTATAATTGAAGGAGGACCATCTAGATGGGTGCTCTCCATATTTATATGTAATCTACTCATTCAAGGTTGCTTCATCAATCATTCTTACTTAACCAATTTGGTGCTGACGTAATTGTGAATTCAACAGT
The DNA here is from genome assembly GCA_963978895.1 of Erpobdella octoculata. Lineage (NCBI taxonomy): Eukaryota > Metazoa > Annelida > Clitellata > Hirudinida > Erpobdellidae > Erpobdella > Erpobdella octoculata. Next base: position 8,490,614 of record OZ022242.1, read on the forward strand.
AATTTAATAAAAATGTGTTAGGGTTATAAACTGTTCCTTTTTGAAGAATCTTCAATTTCAATTTGACGAAATCTGAGTTAAATATTTAAAAATTATTTTTTATGAACAAACAATTTTTTAATAAACTTTTTTTTCAAAATCTGTTTTTAAATAAAATTTGATAAGAAATATTCAGTTCAAAAATGAAAAATTAGTTACAAATAGTTTCATAAATGGCGCTAAAATATAAAAAATCTACACCGGTCTGTCAGCAAAAAAGTTGTGAAAGAAAGAAAAGGAAACACCATTTGCTTCTATAGAATCTAATTTCTGAAGCATTCCGGCCATCTTTGATTGGGCGTGTAATTGCAGTTTGAAGAGAAACTGAAAGCAAATTCACTGTCTTTTGTATTTACATCATGATTCTTTTTTGCAGTCTAATTTTTAAAGCTATTAAAATAGATTTACGTTTAGTCAAAATTACAATTTGTTTATTTTAGTTAACCTATTTGCAGTTTCTTATACATAGTTTGTTTAATTAAAAAAAGGACAACGATGAAGGTGGTGGTGATCGTAATGATAGTGAAGATTATAATAAAAATAAAGTAGCGGTGGTGATGATAAAGACGACGAAAGTGTTTGTGGTGATGATGACAACGATGATGATGACGTTGTTGATGATGATGATGATGATGGGGATGATGATGGTGACGACAACTATGATGATGTTGGTAATGATGATAATGGAGATGATGATGGTGCTGGTAATGATGATAATGATTCTGATGATGATTGTGACGATTATTATAATAATTATGGCGAAGATAAAAATGATGGAGATGAGAAAGTGGATTGCAATGTTGGTTATAATAATGATGATGATGATGATGATGATGACGATGATTCTGATGAAGGTGATGTTATAGTTAAGATTTCTATTTCCAATAGTTTTTAGCATAGAAAATTAAATTTACAAATACCTAGACGACAAACATTAGACTTTCAATATAATATTTAGCATAGAAATTTAATAAGCAAATATCTAAAGCACAATCTTTAATTTTTTCAATTTTTTTTTCAATTTCTGTGCTCTGAGAAATTTTTCTTTTTAGAGAGCACGTTAAATAAATAAATAATAATAATAATAGTAAAAATGATAAATTTAATTGAATTATAATTACTTTCGACACTAAGTTTATAGAAAAGATCGTTATTAAGAAATGACATGTACGAATTTCAAATTTCAAATGGTATATGAATGTAGATTTTTTGTCTGGAAAAACTATTCATGACCGCATTCTTTATAGACCTCCATCAAAAAGATTTTCCAGGAATAAATTCAAAACTCTTTTTTTTCAACATGTCTCCTTTGATTTTTGTGCTTTGGATCAACAGCTAGTGAAAAATTAAAAAATTCAAAATGCAGAGAGTGATTGTTTTTGACGTTTCCATTACTTTGAGAAAACTTTTTATATTAAATATGATTTGCAAATTATAACGTTAAATATTGTAAAAGCTACTAAAACTTTAATTTTTTAAATTTATCATTTATCTTTATTTCATGCAGTCCATGCAATCATAGTTCACATGTTCTAACACTTCTGTTTTAAAAATCTTCAATCAATGTTTTGAAAAAATTAGAGTTCATTTGAAAACTTGTTATTGTTTGAAGAATTTGAAAAATTGTGACCTTTTCAGAAAGTCGTCACTCAACTGCAAACGTATCTATATATATATATATATATATATATATATATATATATATATATATATATATATATATATATATATATATATATATATATATATATATATATATATATATATATATATATATATATATATATATATATATATATATATATATATATATATATATATATATATATATATATATATATATATATATATATATATATATATATATATATATATATATATATATATATATATATATATATATATATATATATATATATATATATCTATATATATAAAAGAACATGTCCTGACTGACTGACTGACTGACTGACTGACTGACTGACTGACTGACTGACTGACTGACTGACAGATGACTGACTGATAATCAACGCCGAGCTCAAACGCCTCATCCTAGGAACGTGAAATTTTGAACTTATATTACTTTTATAGCGTAAACATCCGCTAAGAAAGAATTTTTGAAAATTTTGCTCCTGAGGGGAAAAAACTGGAAAACAAAATTTTTTCTAAAACAATGTATATCTCGAAAACCAAAAATGAGGAGATTTTGAAATTTGGTATATAGATTCTTTTTGAAAAATAAAAAGATACGTGTTTCACCATTTTTTGAAAATTCGGTTTCCCGGATCTCAAATGTGGGTTGGAAAATTGGGTTATTTGGTTTTTAAAGTAGCTGCTACTCAAAAACTGTGAATGCTACAGGAGTGAAAATTAGTATTTAGTTTCTACTCCAAAAATAATAAAATACGTGTTTCAGCATTTTTTGAAAATTTCGTTTCCAGGACTTCAAATGTGGGGTGGAAAATAGGGTTATTTGTTTTTTAAAGTAACTCCTACTCAAAAACTGTAAATACCACAGATGTAAAAATTAGTATTTAGCTTCTATTCTAAAAATAAAGATATACGTGTTTTACCATTTTTTTTTAAATTTGGTTTTCAGGACCTCAAATGTGGGGTGGAAAATAAGGTTATTTGGTTTTTAATGTAACTGCTACTCGAAAACAGTAGATGCTACAGGAGTAAAAATTAGTATTTGGTTTCTACTCCAGAAATAATAATATACGTGTTTTACCATTTTTTGAAAATTTGGTTTCCAGTTCCAGGACCTCAAATGTGAGGTGGAAAAAAGGTTATTTGATTTTAAAATAACTGCTACTCAAAAACTGTAAGTGCTACAGATGTGAAAAATAGTATTTTGAGGTTTTGTGCCGGTTAAAAGTAAATGAGTTCAGTTTATCACCGGACGGACGGGCCAAGCCGTTATTTTAGGGTCTTCATAAGGCCGTGCCCAAACCTTAAATCAAGGTGGGACGGGCCGAGATTTTTAACCAAGTATATAGACATTTTAGTGATTTTAGGGTGTTCAGGCTAAACGTGAAGTCAAGGTGGGACGGGCCGAAGTTTTTCATCAAGTATATAGAACTTCTAGGCCTGTAAAAACGGGCCGGGTCCATATTAGACGGGCCGTGCCGGTCCAGGAATTTCGGTTTTTGAAACGGGTTGGGCCAAGTTGTCGACGGGCCGAGCCGAGACCTAAAAAATTGATCCGTGCAGTACTCTACTATGTATGCGTGGTTCAAATTCTCAAATTTCATGCGAGCGAAGCCGCTACGGGCACTGCTAGTATATATATATTAGAACATGTTCTGACTGACTGATTATCAACGCCGATCTTAAACGCCTCATCCTAGAAACGTGAAATTTGGAACTTATATTACTTTTATTGCGTAAGTACCCATTAAGAAAGGATTTTATAAAAGTGTGCTTCTGAAGAGATGAAACAAGAAATAATCGTTTTTCTAAAAAAAACGCATATCTCGAAAACCAAAAATGAGGAGGTCTTGAAATTCAATATCTATATTCTTTTTGAAAAATAAAAAAATACGTGTTTTACTATTTTCTGAAATTTGGTTTCCAGGACCTCAAATGTGAGGTGGAAAATAGGATTATTTGCTTTCTAAAACAACTGCTACTCAAAAACTGTACAGCTACCGATATAGAAATTAGTATTTCGTATCTATTAAAAAAAGAATGAAATACGTTTTTAACCATTTTTTAAAATTTGGTTTTCAGGACCTAAAATAAGAAGTGTTAAAAAAGGTTATTTGTTTTTTTTAAATAACTGGTACTCGAAAACTGTAAATGCTAAAGATGTAAAAATTTATGATTTAGTATTCACTCAGAAATTAAAGATTTACGTGTTTCACCATTTTTTGAAATTTTTGTTTCCAAAACCTTAAATGTGCGGTAGAAAATAGGGTTATTTGTTTTTTAAAGTAACTGTTACTCAAAAACTGTAAATGCTACAAATGTAAAAAATAGTATTTAGTTTTTACTAAAAAAATAAAGATACATATACATATACATATACATATACATATACATATACATATACATATACATATACATATACATATACATATACATATACATATACATATACATATACATATACATATACATATACATATACATATACATATACATATACATATACATATACATATACATATACATATACATATACATATACATATACATATACATATACATATACATATACATATACATATACATATACATATACATATACATATACATATACATATACATATACATATACATATACATATACATATACATATACATATACATATACATATACATATACATATACATATACATATACATATACATATACATATACATATACATATACATATACATATACATATACATATACATATACATATACATATACATATACATATACATATACATATACATATACATATACATATACATATACATATACATATACATATACATATACATATACATATACATATACATATACATATACATATACATATACATATACATATACATATACATATACATATACATATACATATACATATACATATACATATACATATACATATACATATACATATACATATACATATACATATACATATACATATACATATACATATACATATACATATACATATACATATACATATACATATACATATACATATACATATACATATACATATACATATACATATACATATACATATACATATACATATACATATACATATACATATACATATACATATACATATACATATACATATACATATACATATACATATACATATACATATACATATACATATACATATACATATACATATACATATACATATACATATACATATACATATACATATACATATACATATACATATACATATACATATACATATACATATACATATACATATACATATACATATACATATACATATACATATACATATACATATACATATACATATACATATACATATACATATACATATACATATACATATACATATACATATACATATACATATACATATACATATACATATACATATACATATACATATACATATACATATACATATACATATACATATACATATACATATACATATACATATACATATACATATACATATACATATACATATACATATACATATACATATACATATACATATACATATACATATACATATACATATACATATACATATACATATACATATACATATACATATACATATACATATACATATACATATACATATACATATACATATACATATACATATACATATACATATACATATACATATACATATACATATACATATACATATACATATACATATACATATATATATATACATATATATATATATATATACATATACACATATATATACATATACACATATATATACATATACACATATATATACATATACACATACACATATATATACATATATATATATATATATATATATATATATATATATATATATATATATATATATATATATATATATATATATTTATATCAATAAATTTTGTCTTTTTCCCATTGTTGTTAGAAATAGTTGGATTATTGCCAATTATTAATGCATAAAAAACGTTAACTTTTATAAACAAAATATGGATATAATGGAAGGTTTGTCAAAAGCTCTTGATTTTGTTCAAAATAGAGTTTACGGAAATGATATCAATGAACGTGAATACTTAGCTAAGTCGGACAGTTTAAGATTTGTTATCAATTCATCAAACTTCGAAACCTTATCCTCACATCTCAGAATTTGTTTACATAGTTGTATTCAAGAAAAATATGAATTGGTAAGCTCATTTTCAGGCGAAAAATTTCTCGTTAAATTGAGCAGCCTCATACACGAATTAGGAATCAATTTTGAAACGTTGAATAAGGAACTAAATTACTTAAACAACTACTTCGATAAACTTGATAAGCAATATTTTGAACATGTTAATTGTTATGGAAAGAGACAGTCTCCAAAGTACACTAAAACGTTGGCCTACGAAACACTACAAAACATTTTCTTGACAAATAACACACGTATTAAACAAACCATTATAAAAACGGTTGAAGATGATAGACTCGGTTTGTTAGTTTTTAAAAGTTGTTCTATAATAGAATTATGCTATCAATTTCTGAAAATTGACGGTAAATGTGGTGACAAGAACAAATCTATTTATAAAACAATAATAAAAGACCCCATATTAGATCAAACAAAAATCTATTACGCTGAAAAATCAAACGAATTGCTTAATCTATTAAACAACCATGATTACTTTGCTAAATGCCTTGAGACAATTCAATATGAGAAGTCAAGAGTTCCATTATTTTGTGATGCTGCTCTTTGTAACGAAGTTCTGAAAATCATTAAATACGAATTAATCACCAAGCACTATGTAAGCAATATTCTAGATAGTTGTTTTAATTTGCTTAAAGGTAAAGACATAAAAAATGCTAAGACAATTGTTGACGTAACAGAGATGTTATTGCAAAGTAGTGATGATGATTTAAGAAAGGAAATAGAATATGAAATTCAAAATTACGCAGTACCATTTTTTTTTGAAATGTTACGTGACACTTCAAAAACATTAAAATCTGTTTTGTTTGACAAAACAACTGCCGTTAATCCAAAAGTCGCTTTTAAAATGATTAAAACTGGTGGACTTGATATTATTGTTCCTAATTATGACTCCATGGAAGAAATATGTGACCAATTTTTAAAAGTTAAAAATGACTGTTTAAGCAAATGCATATTTTTTCATCAAAGAGATTTGTGTAATCACATATTAGATGAAGCAAGAAAATATTACAGTACAGTAAAACCACTGATTGCTATTTCTGGTATATATGAATATTGTTGTTACATTGACCATGAACGATTAAGAATTAAACATTTTCTGGATGATGAACTTTGTGAGAAATTTATAAATATCGCAATAACTAATATGGCAACCAATATTCAAATTTACACAGAACAGACTTTCATGAAAATGTTTGAGGAAATTCAAGAAAAAATATCTCCCACCTTATTTGTTAATACAACTACAGATAATTTAATGAAAACTCTTAAAAATGTGTCCAGCAGTTGCGAGATTTTTAAAAATTCGGTATACAAGGGACTTTATAAAGCTTTACAACAATTTAACATTCAAATTATTAATCAAGAAAAAGACCTTTCTGTAGCATTCTTATTGGCAAAATATTTTGATAAAATCCTCGCAAAAGGAGAAGCTTTTAAAGACAAAAATATAATTGAACAGAATATAATTAAAGCAGTTTTAGTTTTTGAACATATTGATGACAGAAATTTTTTTGGGATATTGTTTACTCAATATCTGGGCAGAAGACTTTTCAATTCATTGTCGCATTCGATAACACTGGGAGAGCTAATAGTCCAGAAACTTGAATCAAAATCCAGCGGTGAATACACGCGTAAAATGACCGCTTTAATCGATGACGTAAAAACTAGCAGTGTTAAATCTGAAAATTTTTTAAAATTTTGTCAGCAGCACAACCAGGTTTTTCTACTTAAATCTAATTTTATAGTTATTCGAGCTTCTGTTTGGCAAAAATCGCTAAAATCCAGTTTTAGCTGTTTTTTGCCCGATGAATTAGAAAGAAGCCTTTCTATGTTTGAAAAATTTCACAGTGCGCTTTCCAGTGGACAGAAAATTATGTTGCTATATGATTTTTGTACCTGTGAAGTAAATTTGTCTCATTTGGACAATCCGTATTTTGTAGAAGCTTCTTTACAAGCAGCATTAGTACTACATTCATTTTCCGAACATGACGTTGTTTCTTTTGAAGACATTATTAACCAAACTGGAATGTTTTCAGATAATGTGAAAAGATGCTTAGCTCAACTCCTAGAAAGTTGTTTAATCAGTTGTCAAGGAACAATTGGTGAAGGATCAATATTTTCTGTAAACAAGAATTTTTCGAATAAAAATCGCAAGTTTAAACTTTCACAAAAAGCACATGAAATTGATAAAGAAGAACAAAATGATAAGCAGAATAAGATCAAAGTGGAAGAGGAAAGAAAATTATGTCTGAGAGCTCTTATTGTAAAGTTGATGAAAGCAAGAAAAACAATGAAACACGAAGAATTAGTTCGAGAAATTCTTAAAGAATCACACAAGTTATTTACACCGTCTCAAGATTCAATCAAGAAAATCATAGAAATTTTGATTGAAAAAGAATATATAACAAGAAAAACAGGCACAGTAAATGAATATGTTTACTTGCCTTAAACATTTGCAAATAGCTAAAATCTTTTTTGAAATTCTATATGTTAATTTTTTTTTTAAATCAACAAAATAAATTTTTTTTTAAAATATCGCCCCGCATTATTAGATGAAACAAGTTTTTCTCAACACTTTTTCAACCCTTCAAATATTTAAACGCAAAAGTTCTTCAATCAATTAAAATAAATTTTCGGCAATTGAATGGCGCTTTATTGTGGCTCTATCATTGTTTTAATCTATTTGAACCAATGCGTTTCGGGTCTCCACTACTCCATCTTCAAGGCTCATTAAGGTTGTTACAAACTATCTAAAAAGTGGGTTTCTACACAACTATAAATTATACACCTAAACCATACACATACATTCAATAAGGAACTGTTATTTGAAAAATTAATAATCTATATATATACTAGAGATAGCCCGTCAAAAATGACGGAAGTTTTAAAATACGGCGACCGTTATTATCAAATGGTGGCTCTCCGTCTTCATTCACAAAAATCATGGCCACTTCATTACTTGTCGGTGCATTGTATCTTCGCTGATCTGACTGTCGATCTCTTCTCATGGCCATATTGATGATTGGAATTTGCTCTCCTGCTGCTATGGCTTGTTCAGCTTCTTGATTTTCTATATTTCGCATCAATTGATAGCTTTGGGCTAGTCTATTGTGTTCCCGGAAGAAGCGATCTATTTTATCTAAAATATCAGGACGACAATTTTCATTTGCTTTATTTTCTTGACGTACTTCTGTGGCTTGTGTACTACCAAGTACTTAAATTTGCGCAAATTGTGGCGCTTGGCCGGCAGGTGACAGTAAATGGGAGGTTCGATGGTAAATTGTTCCATGAATTTTAAAAACATAAGGTCCTCTGACAGGCAAATAAAAAATTTTTGCGCCCATGGAAGCGAAAGAAACTGCGCTGTTGTATGATCGAATATGTTGTCGAAAATTTTGTCTATCTGGATTGGCCGTGTCTGACATGAGACTTTTAAGAAAATCGGGATATTCAAGTGTATTATCGTGAATGTCAATTGGTTTTGGCAACATTACTTTGCCTTTTCGACAACATGAAGTGAATAGTCGATCTGATGGTTGCTCTGCAGCAAAATGTCTTGATCGACATGAAGTACATAAAACATCAAATTCACCACAATCATGTTGATCGAATTGAGTTTCGTTGAAGTTAATTGCTTCGTTACGAACTGCCTCACCCGCACGATCTCGTGCTAAACGTTGGGAGATTGCATTAGCAGGTCGATGTAGCTGCAATTCATTGGGAGACATTTGCAAAACTCGATGGCGTTGCGAGGCAGCATTGGAAGTGTGAAGAGCTTCTAGATGTTGAGGAGTAAGTCGATAGACATAACGTTGTTGTGATGCGGCTTGAGAAGCATGAAAAATTTGCAATTCCTCAACAGACATTTGTGCAATGCGTTGTTGATGAGCTTCTGCATCTAAAACCCGAATTTTTGCTTTTGATTGTGGAGTTTGTCTTGCGCGACATCTCTGTTGCCTTTCTTTAGCTAGACGCCGTTTTCTCGACACAGGATCTTCGTCGTCATTCATATTAAGAGAAATTTTGTTTAAAAACATATACTTTATTTTTCAATTATTAAAATGTGAATTTAAATGTGAACTTAATGTGAACTTAATTAAAAGTAAAAACAAAACTAATATTATATATATATATATATATATATGTATATATATATATATATATGTATATGTATATATATATATGTATATATATATATATATGTATATATATATGTATGTATATATATATATATGTATGTATATATATATATGTATATATATATGTATATATATATATATATATATCTATATATATAAAAGAACATGTCCTGACTGACTGACTGACTGACTGACTGACTGACTGACTGACAGATGACTGACTGATAATCAACGCCGAGCTCAAACGCCTCATCCTAGGAACGTGAAATTTGGAACTTATATTACTTTTATAGCGTTAACATCCGCTAAGAAAGAATTTTTAAAAATTTTGCTCCTGAGGGGGAAAAACTGGAAAACAAACTTTTTTCTAAAACAATGTATATCTCGAAAACCAAAAATGAGGAGATTTTGAAATTTGGTATATAGATTCTTTTTGAAAAATAAAAAGATAAGGGTTTCACCATTTTTTGAAAATTCGGTTTCCCGGACCTCAAATGTGGGTTGGAAAATTGGGTTATTTGGTTTTTAAAGTAGCTTCTACTCAAAAACTGTTAATGCTACAGGAGTAAAAATTAGTATTTAGTTTCTACTCCAAAAATAATGAAATACGTGTTTTAGCATTTTTTGAAAATTTGATTTCCAGGACTTCAAATGTGGGGTTGAAAATAGGGTTATTTGTTTTTAAAGTAACTGCTACTCAAAACTGTAAATACCACAGATTTAAAAATTAGTATTTAGTTTCTATTCTAAAAATAAAGATATACGTGTTTCACCATTTTTTTTTATAAATTTGGTTTCCAGGACCTTAAATTTGGGCTGGACAATAGGATTACTTGGTTTTTAGAGTAACTGATACTCAAAAACTGTAAATGCTACAGGAGTCAAAATTAGTATTTAGTTTCTACTCCAAAAATAATGAAATACGTGTTTTAGCATTTTTTGAAAATTTGATTTCCAGGACTTCAAATGTGGGGTTGAAAATAGGGTTATTTGTTTTTTAAAGTAACTGCTACTCAAAAACTGTAAATACCACAGATTTAAAAATTAGTATTTAGTTTCTATTCTAAAAATAAAGATATACGTGTTTCACCATTTTTTTTTATAAATTTGGTTTCCAGGACCTTAAATTTGGCGTTTGAGCTCGGCGTTGATTATCAGTCAGTCATCTGTCAGTCAGTCAGTCAGTCAGTCAGTCAGTCAGGACATGTTCTTTTATATATATATAGATATATCTTTTTCCGGATTTTTAATGGTAAGATTGTAAATATTATTTTGTGTATGAATTTTGAGAATTTAGACAGTGTGTTTAAAGTTGAGTGTTCGAGAAGAAAATAAAAGTTTAAAGAGACGTGCTGCAGAGAGAAATTGGAATTAACAAAAGATTTGTTAGAACCGTGCGAAATTCTACAAAGTGAGATAATTCAGTTTTATTTGAGTCCAGTTAAAAGATTATATTCAAGGAAGAATAATTAAGTTTAAATAAATTCGAGAAATATTGTGTTATAAATAACTTCGACTTTAACGTTACGAATCGCTAGAAAGCATATTCCTCTACGTTTACACTTATAAATAATTGCAATTCCACCATGATTTATCGAAGCCCGAGATTTGCTTGTATGGTCAGCAGGACGTGCCCGATCAAGACACTTGTAACCAGCAGGAGTAACACGGCCCAACAAAACGCTATCACCAGATTCATGCCAAGTCTCTGCAGCAACAAAAATGTCAATAGACTGAGACGCAATCAGATCACAGATTCGAGACGATTTCTCCTTGATCGAACACACATTATGAAAAGCAACAGACAGGCCGGCAAAAACTTCTTTATTAAAAACTTTTTTTGAATTTTTGCAATTGATTACCCCGGATGCAGTACCGAAAGGGCGAATCCTTAGCTAAATTTGCATTTAATTTGTTTCTTTCAAGTCTAAGCTGATAATCCAGTTGTCTTTCCGCTTCTGTTAAATCCGGACTGATATAGACAGATTTATGGTCACTGTTTCTCAGACTTTTGGCAGCCATGAGAATCGGATTCCTAAGACTAACATCAGATAATTCAACCAAAATTGGACCTGGTTTGCTTGTGTCTTTAGATCTTAGTCGTTTCAAATGTACAGGTTTTACCTCAGACTTACCGATTAGATTCAAGATTTGTTTAACGGATTCTTCATCCTCAGTTTTTTTAGTAGCCTGGGCTGAGTTCGGTGACTCAGGGATACCGTAAACAATTATATTCTTTTTTCTTCTTTCACGATCGTTCAGTTCATTTATTGAAGCATTAACAACAACCAACTAAGCAGCTGGCTGTTTTGTTTTTTGAGTACCGGCTTTCACCACTTGAACCCAGTCATTCACAATCGAATATATATATATATATATATATATATATATATATATATATATATATATATATATATATATATATATATATATATATATATATATATAGATGTATATATATATGTACGTATATATATATATATATATATAAATCCAAATAAACTTAATATATGTATATATTTATATGTATATATATACACATATATATTTATAAATATATATATATATAAATATATTAATATATATATATATATATATATATTTATATATATATATATATTTATATATATATATGTATATATATATATATATATACATATATATACATACATATATATATACATATATACATACATACATATATATATATATATATACACAGATATATATATATACATATATATATGTATATATATATATATATATATATATATATATACATATATATATATATATATATATCAATGATAAAAAATTGTATTTAATAACTACTATACGACTAATTACGTAAGCGTGACAGATTCAGTGAGTTTATATATATGTATATATATATATATATATATATATATATATATATATATATATATATATATATATATATATATATATATATATATATATATATATATATATATATATATATATATATCTATATATATAAAAGAACATGTCCTGACTGACTGACTGACTGACTGACTGATGACTGACTGATAATCAACGCCGAGCTCAAACGCCTCATCCTAGGAACGTGAAATTTGGAACTTATATTACTTTTATAGCGTAAACATCCGCTAAGAAAGGATTTTTGAAAATTTTGCTCCTGAGGGGAAAAAAACTGGAAAACAAACTTTTTTCTAAAACAATGTATATCTCGAAAACCAAAAATGAGGAGATTTTGAAATTTGGTATATAGATTCTTTTTGAAAAATAAAAAGATACGTGTTTCACCATTTTTTGAAAATTCGGTTTCCCGGACCTCAAATGTGGGTTGGAAAATTGGGTTATTTGGTTTTTAAAGTAGCTTCTACTCAAAAACTGTTAATACTACAGGAGTAAAAATTAGTATTTAGTTTCTACTCCAAAAATAATGAAATACGTGTTTTAGCATTTTTTGAAAATTTGGTTTCCAGGACTTCAAATTTGGGGTGGAAAATAGGGCTAATTATCTTTTATAGTAACTGCTACTCAAAAACAGTAAATACCACAGATGTAAAAATTTTTATTTAGTTTCTTTTCTAAAAATAAAGATATACGTGTTTCACCATTTTTTTTACAAATTTGGTTTCCCGGACCTCAAATGTGGGTTGGAATATTGGGTTATTTGGTTTTTAAAGTAGCTTCTACTCAAAAACTGTTAATGCTACAAAAGTAAAAATTAGTATTTAGTTTCTACTCTAAAAATAATGATATACGGGCTTCACAATTTTTTGAAAATTTGGTTTCTAGGACTTCAAATGTGGGGTGGAAAATAGGGTTATTTGGTTTTAAAGTAACTGCTACTCAACAACTGTAATTGCCACAGATGTAAAAATTAATACTTAGTATCTACTCAAAAAAAAAGATATACGTGTTTCATCATTTTTTGGGTGATTTGGTTTTTAAAGTAGCTGCTACTCAAAAACTGTTAATGCTACAGAAGTAAAAATTAGTATTTAGTTTCTACTCCAAAAATAATGAAATACGTGTTTTAGCATTTTTTGAAAATTTGGTTTCCAGGACCTCAAATGTGGGGTGGAAATAAGGGTTATTTGATTTCAAAATAACTGCTACTCAAAAACTGTAAGTGCTACAAATGTAAAAATTAGTATTTTGAAGTTTTGTGCCGGTTAAAAGTAGCTAAGTCCAGTTTATCATCGGCCGGGCCAAGCCGTTATTTTAGAGTCTTCACACAGGCCAGGTCAAACCTTAAATCAAAGTGGGACGGGCCGAGGTTTTTCACCAAGTATATAGATATTTTAGTGATTTAGGGTCTTCAGTTTGGCCGGGCCAAACCTGAGATCAAGGTGGGACGGGCCGAAGTTTTTCATCAAATATATAGAACTTCTAGGCCTGTAAAAATGGGCCGGGTCTAATTCAGACGGGCTATGCCGGGCCAGGAGTTTGGGTTTTTAAAACGGACTGGGCTAATTTGTCGACGGGCCGAGCCGAGACTTAAAAAAATGATCTCTACTATGGATGCACGGTTCAAACTCTCTAATTTCATGCGAGCGAAGCCGCTACGGGCACTGCTAGTGTATATATATATATAAACATGTTCTGACTGACTGACTGACTGATTAACTGACTGATAATATCAACGCCGAGCTAAAACGCTTCTTCCTAAGAACGTGAAATTTGGAAGTTATATTACTTTTACACATCAAGAAAGGTTTTTTTTTAATTTTTCTCCTATAGGGGATTAAGCAGGAAAACAAACTTTTTTCTTAAACAACGCATATCTCACAAACCAAAAATGAAAAAGTTTTGAAATTTGGTCTAGATTTTTCTTACAAAATAAAAAATTACGTGTTTTACAAATTGGGTTTCCAGGACCTCGAATGTGGGTTAGAAAATAGGATTATTTGTTTTTTAGAATAACTGCTACTTAAAAACTATGAATCTTACAGATGTAAAAATTACTATTTAGTATTTACTCCGGAAATAAAGATATACGTGTTTAATCAATGTGGGGTAGAAAAAGGAATATTTGATTGAAAACTCCAAAACTAAAAATGTGAAACTTTTGCAATTTAGTACTGAGATTATTCTTACAAAATAACAAAATACATGTTCTAATAAGTTTTGAAAAATTGGTTTATAGGACTTTAAATATGGGGGTTGGAATAAGGTAATATATTTTTTCGAATAACTGCCAGTCGGAAACTGAAAATACTACAGTTATAAGAACTAACATTTAGATACTACTTAGAAAATAAAGTTACACATGGCAGGACTACAAAAAACATCATGTCATAACTAGGTTTGTTGCAGTTACTAAATCTGAAAACTGAAACATTCAGTTAATTTAACTGAAACTGAAACTGAAATTTTAAAAAAAATGTAACTGAATCTGAATCTATCGAGAAAACTGAATATAACTGAATCTTTTTGAAATTAATTTTTTAGCATTTTTTATATTATTTTTATGTTTGCGGTTAAAAGTTTTGATTCTATGGCGCGGACGTAACTTTGGTTAAATGTATGATAAGTTTTTTTTATCGTGTTAGTGTTGTGTTGCTTGCTTTGTTTTTTGGAGATTTCAAGTTTTAAAATTACCGAAATGGAAGATACTTGTGTTAGTACCGTATTTTAGCGCATATAGGCCGCTTTCGTGTAAAGGCGCACGCGTGTATAAGCCATGGATTTCGCTTTTTGTGTAAAAAATTTTTTCTATAAGCCGCGTACGAATATGAACCCTTTTCATCCATTGTATAGACTACTTGTTCAGTTGGTCGGTTATTATCAATTTACTAACTGTATACATTGAACACTTATAATTTTGGTAAATATCCCATTATTTTATATTTATTCTATGATCTGTTTTTAAGTTGTATTATATGTAAACTTGAAAAAAATGAACCTCAGTGTCAGCATTATGCGTAAAAAAAGCTCCTGAATAGGCCGCGACCGTCTATAAGCCGCATGTTGGTTCTTACGTGTATAAATAATTGTATAAGCCGCGGATTATATGCGCTAAAATACGGTAATAACAATGTCATCCAACAAAAAAAGCTAGATTCTTTAACCCATAAACGGTTGCGTTTGCGAAAACGCAACGTCATTATTAGTATTTCCGTATGGTCGTGACCATTAATAGGTTAAGACAAGACCTATTACTAACACCGTACATAAAAGGTTTACAGCAGTTGGAGCACATATTAATTGCAACATTTGTTGCGTATTTTTGAAAGGTAGGGATAGCACAAATTTAGTCTCACTTGAAAAAGCATGGGGTAGAATACGCAAAGTATTCAGAAGCAAAAGAAGCAATGAAATCGAAGATACATAGTAAGTCTACGAAACGATCCTTTTTGATTTCAAAATACCAGGCATCGATTGAAAACTGTTTTATTGTTAAAGAACGATAAAATGACATGAAAAAAACTTAAATGCATATAACAAGGCTGTCCACGCTATTGCCTCGGCATTTGCTGCAAACAGTTTGCCAAAATTATACAATATAGCTGTAGATGTACTTTCAGTTCCGGAAACATCTGCTCTTTGTTAACGCGTTTTCAGGAGAGCTGGCTTTGCTCCTAGCAGATATCGGCATAATTTGTGCAATGACTAGGTGGAAGCACAAGTTTTTATAAATTCAACAAGGAATTCTTAAGTTAAATTTTTTAAATATGTTTGTGTTGCAAAGTGTTTTTTTATTGTAAATTTTTTCTTGGTAGTTTACCTAACAAAATCGAAAAAAAATTAATCTAACTGTAACTGAAACTGAGCCTTTAAAGATTTAGGTGACTGTAATCGAAACTGAATTTTTGTAAAGTTTCAGTTACTTAAACTGAAACTGAAACTGTTATCAAAACTGTAACAACCCTAATCATGTCACACTTCTTTACGTTATGCTAGCAGAAAAACGTGTTTATTAGTTTTTATTTTGAGCACAAGCATTAAAAAAGTTCGCTTTATAATGTTTATTTGCGATTTTAAAAAAATTAAAAAAATCAAACTACTCTTTTATTTTAATTTAATTTATAGCTAAAAAATTAAAAATTTTTTAGTTTTATTATTTAAAGAACAAATTCAAAATACTAAATAACTAAAACTGTCTTTTGTGATTGGGAGATTAAAGGCTCAAATCCTTGAAAATCCACGTTTCTTTGATTCCTTTTTTCTTTTCCATTCGTTACTCTTTTTTGGACGATGCAATGTCACAATATATTCTGGAGATTTTGAAAATATCTTTAATACAAAACTATATAAACATATAAATCAATCAATAAGTACAATTGTGATAAATTAGATATAAGATATCTTAAACGTAAAAATAAATTATCTTATATTAATAAATGAAAAAAACACGAACAAACGCAAAAGCACTAAAACAGCATGTTGATATTTGTATAATATTATATAAAATTAAATAAATAAAAAACCTTAAATTATGTTAAAAGGAAACCGATGCTGCGTCGTAATACAATTTAGCGTGCAATTCCCTTAGTCTCCAACCACAGAACATCTCCCAAGAATGTGGTGACCTCTCTCATCCACTTACCAATTGTGTTTAAATTTTTTTAAGCATTTAAATTTTAAATGTTCTTTATTTTCTTTGTTTATAAATTAGCTACTCAATGTTTTTTTATTTTTTTATTTTCTTTGTTTATAAATTAGTTTCATAAAATATTTTTATTTTCCTAATAAGTTTTGTTTTCAGTTGCCGCCAAAACTTGGCCTTTAAATTGAATTTATTTTCAAGAAAAATTTTCTGTACAAATAAGCAAACATGAGTGCATTGCAACATTTAAAAATATTTTCCAAATCTCTACGGTGAAATCTAAATTTCTGAAACAACTTATTCTGGATTTGATTTATGTTTTTTTTTCTCTTGTAAATTATTGTTACATATATTTTGTACAAAAATGATTTATTACATATTTTAGTAAAACTTAAAAATAAAAAAAATACTTTGTGCACACTTGATGTGCTTGGTTTGAAATCAACCGTTGATTACAAAGCAAACTATCGCGGCAAGTTGCGTAACTATTTAATTTTTTTAGATCTACATAGCCAATCAAATGTATGTAAATAAAAAATATAAAAGTTATTAAAACAAAGTTACATTGACACACAATACACAGACATTTTATTATAGATCTATACAAATATATTTCAGCGGCGGTATCGTAACACTTGGGCGGACGTCAGTTAGGCCTGCTACATCTGGGTGGATTCATATGGCACATGACAAATGGGTTGATGGACATTTAGGATTGAAGGTTGCTCACGAAAGTAACAACGAAGTGCGTCGTTTTTTTGTTCTTAACCAGCATTAGCCTTTTTCCCACCAGAAACTGCTGTAGAGGCGTTTGAATTGCCTGCTAATTTAATGTCTGAAAACGTCGAACACCTTGATAAATTAATGTCATTCTTCCCACACACTTACATCCGTGGACAAAGAAAACATGGACGTTTGTAGAATTACGGACCAGCAATGTTTTGCGTAGACGTTTGAAACCAGCATGCTGCTAGAGTCAATATCATTGCTGGAACAACAAACTCGGTTGAGGGGTGGCATTATAGTGATTATAGCCTTAAAGGATTACTATTCCTGTGTCAACATCCAGCTCTCTGGTCATTCATGGATGGTATCTCATACGGGAAATACATCAGCAGAGGACAAAGTTCTTGCAAGGCGCAAGCGGAATTGACAACATAACCTCAAAGAAGTATTGCAAAATGGACGACCGTGTTCGGCGTGCCGTAGCTGCATACGGACGTGCAGAAATCCTCACCTATCTGCGTGCTATTGCTTATTTATCACATACCTATTTCTAAATTACATGTATGTACTGATTGAAACCGATAAATCAAAATCATTACAAAATTTTGCTTTTGTTGTTGTTGTTGTTGTTGTATATTCAAGTTTATTTCAAAACAGAAAAAACAAAATATTTAACAGACTTTGAACAATATGTTTAACTAACTGTTTTCAGAGCGGCAAGCTGTTTCGTGATCTAAAATTCAACCCTTAAGAAACAGAAATGTTAATTAGTCGATTTTTATGTTCTTCTGTGGTTAGGTCCATTTTTGGTAACTGCCTTAAAATAACTATAAGAATGATAAAATTACGCTTTTGGTATTCGAAATTAGTTTACTAATGTGCACCGATAGAAAAATGCACCGCCATTAGTAGTAAACACGCTTCATACACGGCGAAGTGCGAAAGAATGCGAAACGTCGAATCTTGCACTAAAGTAAGCATAAACTTCCACCCAAGAAGTTGGTTCCGTTGTTATCTAATAAATAATAAAAAAAATATTGTTTTACCTTTCAAATATTTATAAATTTAACCCATAGAATTATTCTACAAAACGGTCCGCATTAATTACATATATATTACAAAATTTCTGGATGAACATTTAATTTTGTTTCTTTTATTCTTTGTCCGAACATATGCAGATTCAGTTTTTTGATTGTATTGGTGGCCAGCTCGCCTTAATGTTGAAAAAAAAAACAATAAAAAATAAACACATAACGAAATAGTTAATCTGAAAATTTGTAGATACACAAACATTAGGAATGTTTCCGTTTAGAGCATTCTTAAGACACAAACACACGCTGAGTCCAAGATTGTGAGTTTGATTTACATAGCAGTCAAAAATCATGAAGTTATACTCATATTTGAAGCCAGTAATTTTTAATATTTATAGACTAGTAATTTTTTAGTTTTAAATTTAATTTTTTTCTTTTAAATGAAAACTAAAATTTTGATCCTGTTTTTAATGGAATGATTAAATTTCAAAATAGCATTTTCCGAGAAGCGAAAACAAAATAATACGAACATAATAGCTATTATTTTTTCTTGAATACGTAACTAATTTTAAAAAAAGTTTTACCTTCTAGTTCGAAACAAAAATATGAAAAGCTCTGGAAAGAAGACTGATAAAAAGCTCAAAAAAAGAAAATCATGTGAAATTTAGGCCGAAGGATTGTCTTTTGATTTGATCTTTTATGTTACATTTAAGACTTCTTGAATAAAGAGACCAGAGAAATCTATGATGGTGATGGTGATGGTGGTGGTGGAGATGGAAGTGGTGGTGCTGGTGGTGGTGATGGTGATGGTGATGGTGATGGTGATGATGATAATGATGATAATGATGATGATAATGAAGATGATGACGATGATGAAGATGAAGATGGTGATGATAAGGGAATAAAGTTAAGAAGTACTGTTACAGTAATGATGGGTAGATGTTGATGAAAAGTACAATTTAAGTTAGAGTGATAATGATTGTGTTTTGTTTTTTACGGTAATAATGACATAGATGGAAAAATCAATCATATCAGCTAATAGATAGAAATACAAATCTTAAAACATAAAAAAATTAAAATTGAAATAAATACTTTCGTATCAGAGATGGATGGTTTTATAAATTTTTACTTAACTTTGTCTAGTCTGTTAGCTGTTAAAATGTTATTTGATTTTTCACTCACTTCCCGACCTAAAGTTGAGCTGACATTTCTGTGTGCTTATCATTCTTATATGATAACATTCAACTCGATTATCAATAATAAATTACTTTAATAATTTCTATTGTTATATTCTGATCGGGAATTTTGTGTGGTATAATTACGTGGTAATTACGGCCTTAACCTCGAAGTAAACTATTGACAATTAGGCTCTCCATTGAGTGTTATGAATTCTTTAGTTTGCCTTAAAAAGAAAATGCGGGATGTACATTTTATAATTACAATTTTATTCACAAAAATTTTTTAAAAAGAGTCTCAAACTTTTATTTTTAGTCAGACAATTTAAGAGATTTTACAGAAAAAAATTGTTTTCTTTTTTTAACACCTCTAAAAATAGATGTGTATTTTTAAAAACATTTTTTATAAATTTTTCATACACTTTTTTTTATTCAATTAAATTTTTGTGTTTGTGAAATGTATGTTTTATAATAACATTTTTCACTCATTTTCTGTTTTCAGATTTGACTGAAAACTAGCATAGTATTTCTGATGACAAGACATAAATTCATTATCAATTAAAAATAATAAATTTATTCCAAATCTGTGCATTTATGTAATTAAAGGAATGCCGTTTTAATAGATTAAACGGCATTTTACAAAATTTTTCCAAAAAAAACTAGAATCAAAATATAGTAACAAAAACAAAAACAGATGTTTTGCGAAATTTTTATTTTGTATTTGTTTTTTTAAGACATAAATCAAACAAGTTTTAAAACTAGCTGATATTCATCTGATAAACTTTCGTGTTTTTTTCTATAAATTAATAAACATATAACAATAAAACTAATATTTATTTGATAAATTTGTGTGTTATTTTAATAAATTAATAATTTTTTATATGTATTTAATTTGTAATCCTGTCAGGTGATCTTCACCTTTCTCCCTCTAACTCTTCTCATGATCTTCAACGGTCTCCTCATTCGTACAGTCATGATGGCCGCGAAACTCCGTTGCATAATGACAAACTACTCGACAAGTAACTACGACAAGTCACATGACCAAACCGTACAGCATTCCCGCTACGCAGGCGCTTCAACTCGCGCCGCACAAGCAGGCAGCTCTGGCACGGTTAGGCTGAAATCTACCAACGTGGAGAGGCAAAGCCAGGGCAGAGATCAGCAGAAGATCACAGTCATGCTCATCGCTGTTGTTATAGTATTTCTTGTCTGTCAACTTCCTCAGGCAGTTCAGAAGTTGATCGAAGTTTATCTTGAGAAGCAGCAGATCGAAAGACGTGGTGTGAGTTCATTCGTTTAGTTTGGATTTTTTAGTTATTTTTCTATCAGTTTGGATTGGTTTAGTCTGTTATCTTGGATAGGTGTTTTCTTCAGTAAGTTTGTTACGTGGTGACAAAACAAACATTCTTTTTCATTGCGTTTTTTTGTTTTTTTAATGACAAAAACTAAACACAAATAAAAAAACAATTTTAAAACAATTTTAAAACAATTATTTGAATTAAATACAGCCACAATAAAATGAAATAAATAATAAGTACGTAGAAGTAAAAATAACATTATTAAAATATAAAAATAAATATTTTTATCGAAATGTTCTTCTATGTAAGTTTTTTTTATTATAAAAAATTTAAAATTATTTTTGGCTTGTTGACTTGCAATTTGCGATTCAGAGAGTCAGGGTTCTTCAAGCACAGGGTTCTTTGAAGCACAGGGTTCTTTGAAGCACAGGGTTCTTTAAAGCAGAAGGTTTTTACGCGTAATGTGAACTTGAAGATATAATTAAATCTGACTCCTGTCTCAAGTCATGTTGTAATTTGATATAATCTGCAAATATATTTAATTAGGCATAATCTCCAAATACTTAATTTAATATAATCCATAAATATTTATTTTAGTATAAATCAAAACAATATTTAATTTAGAATAACATTTAAGAACATAATTCAATTGATAAAATTTGTAAATTAAACTAATGTGTATAATTTTGTTATACAAAAATTGTAATAAACATTTTTTTACGTTTTTACAATACTCTTTTTTGATAAAAACATGTATATGTTTTCATTGTATCAAAATCATTATAACCTTTAAAACGATTTACCTTGAAATTAAATTTAAAATGTTCAATAATATTACAGAACACTTTACGTAATAAGTTTTCTTTAACATAATATTCACTGCCAGTGAAAGCCATGTTTAAAATATTAAAAAATAGCTAAAACATTTACCCGACCGAGTTCATTGGTGGAAATGCGTTTGTGATGATTAAAAGAACCAATTCTTTAAAACTTTACTCTTCCTATAAATTCGATTCCTTCTACATGGTGACAAAATGTTCACTCTCAGAAAGCTTGTGGAAAATTCTAGAAAATTCTAGAAATTGTGAAATTTTTTATCCCGGAACTGACCGATGCGTATCTGTAAAATACGTGCATCACAGTGACACCCCCCCCCCGCCTAACATCGCAGTTACATCTCACTAGCATTCCAATGACATCACCCTAACATCACAGTCACACACTTCTAACATGTCACGAGAAAAATTCCTGCTTTGATGGATTGCATCGCTGGGTGCAGGAAGAGCAAGTTGAAATTCAATGTGATGAACACGCCAAAAAGTGCACTGAATTTGAGATGAATGACAATTTTCCGTCAACGTGGCACAGCCCGAGCTCATCATTCAGCTGAACTGCCATTGTACTGTCATGATGGAAAAGAGGAATATGATGAAAACAGGCTTTATTTACAAAATATTCTGCTCTACATTTTTAAGAGTCTGTTAGTTTTAATTAGAGCTGTGCGAATACGTATTCGCCTCGGGTCCGAATAGCGGGTTAAATAACTATTCGGCCAATTAGCATCAGCAGGTTCGGACCGAATACAAATAGTTTTTGTAAGTGCGGCTTTTTAAGTTTTGCCGACTGAAATAGCTCTTTTAATAACACAGTTGTTACCTAAAATAAATGAATTTACAATAATTTTGTTTAAACATTTTTACCAGCTATTCTGGTTATTTAAATCGTCTTAATTTATCTTCAGATATTAGATTAGTAATCAATAAAACCATTAAAAAACTGTCAGCAAAACTAATACAAGCATTATTGAAGAAATTTTTATATTTCTATTAAAATAACACATGTATAAAAGTAACATGTTTTAATCCACGTTTTAAGTTACTTGTTTTAATCACCAACCAGGAAGTATAATTCAAACTTGCCTTGTTAAAAGTCATCAAGTTTTTTCCTGTCTCTCAACATAGAGAACACGAACAATCATATAAACTCCGAAATAATTAAGAACTAATTTTTTAGCTTCTTAACTACTGACAACGTTCTGGAAACTACCTAACGAGTGATGTGAGAAAAAATTACATAGGGAACCGCCTTCACATAAATTTAATAAACATTTTTTGCCTTTGGACTGGTATTAAATCTTCTAAAGAGAAAGATAAGCCACGTGGGCTTTCTATTTCAATTTTTATAATTTCATGCATTCAATCAAATAGAATTTCTTTTATATTTTTAATTAAACATTTAAAATTTAACATGTAATAAGAGTTTAACAGAAGTTTAGTCGAATCGGTTTTTTCATATGTTCCTGTCTCATGTTGCTGGCTTGTTTCTTCAACACTAAATTTGAATTACTTTTATAACGATGCGTTAGCCTTTGAAAGCGGCCATATTTCATCATTGAGTTCTTAAACTACAACGAAGCGTTCTTCAACATCCTCACGCGGGGGATCTAAACTGTACATTAAATAGAGGTGGCAGCGCCATACAAATCAAAATAGGGGGAGTGATGAAAAATTTCAAAATTGGTAGTGAAAATATTGTCAGTTAATATTGTTCTTGTTATAACTGCAAGTTGTTGAAATAAATATAAGATCTTGGAGTTAACAAGCTCTAATTGTCTTGGCATATTTCGTGCTGCAAATTTCATGTTTTTTAGTTAGGGGGAGGAAAGGGATCTGCCCTGAGTGGCACATTTGAGTCAATGGCAAGAGAATTCTTGAAACAGCAAAAATTAAAAAAAATTATATAATAATTTAGTTTTTAGTTTTTCAGTCCTCTACTTTTTTATAAGAAAAATTGATTAGGTTTTCCACCTTTCTGGTCATAAACTATTTTTTTTTAAACGTAGATTAGGGATTGACTTTGTACAAGAATGTAAACATCTAAATGAGAAAAGAGAAAAGACAGGTTTGGCTGACACTACTACTCCAGAGTCTATATAGTAAATCTTATCTACGATATCATTTAAAACTGAAAATGTATAGCCATAGATGTATTGTTAGAACAATAAACAAAGCTTTTTGATGAGACAAAAATTACATTTTTTCAAAAATTTAAATATTTTACGTCATAGAAGAACTGGCTCAGCTGCATTTAAAAATAATTGCAAATTTTTTGGCTTGACAGCTGAGTCTTGGGAAAATCCTATTGTAAGATGAAGATAATTCATCTTACGTATTTTCATAGTATTTGTTTATTTTATTTTATTATGTGTGCATTTTATTATGATTGGATATGTCGAAACAATAAGTCATATATATATGTATATATATATGTTTTTATATATATATATGTATATATATATGTATGTATGTTTATTATTTTTTTTATTTAGAAATTTATATATATATATATATATATTTTTTTTTCCGGATTTTTACTGGTAAGATTGTAAATATTATTTTGTGTATGAATTTTGAGAATTTAAGACAGTGTGTTTAAAGTTGAGTGTTTCGAGAAGAAAAATAAAAGTTTAAAGAGACGTGCTGCAGAGAGAAATTGGAATTTACAAAAGATTTGTTAGAACCGTGCGAAATTCTACAAAGTGAGAGAATTCAGTTTTATTTGAGTCCAGTTAAAAGATTAATTTTCAAGGAAGAATAATTAAGTTAAAATAAATTCGAGAAATATTGTGATATAAATAACTTCGACTTTAACGTTACGAATCGCTAGAAAGCATATTCCTCTACGTTTACATTGGTGACCCCGACGTATTTACGCATTTTCATCCGTAAATATATTTTTCTGAAATTATTTGATCACAAGTGACCGAATTTTTTTTGATTTGGTAAAGATGTCCACTGATGCTGAATATATAGCAAACGGAGAGAAGCTTGGCTTTTCTGGTGGGGCGCTGCTGAAGTATGTCGAAGACTGTCGAGAGCGGGCCGAGTGACAAAAAGAGCGGGAAGAAAAAAGGGCTCAACAGGAACGTGAACACAAAGAGAAGAAGACTCAAGAAGCTAAAGAAGAGCGAGAACGGGAACGTGAACACGAAGAGAAGAAAACTCAAGAAGCTAAAGAAGAACGAGAACTCCAACTTCAACAGGCTAAAGAAGAACGAGAACTTCAACTTCTACGTGAGCGCGAACAACGCCAGCATGAATTGGAATTGAAAAAGCTGGAATTAGAGGCCCTAACGAAAAAAGAGCCAAAGGTAGAGGTAACAAAGATTCCTTATCCAAAGTTTTCTGAAGGTGATGACATTGACGCAATTTTGCTGAGATTTGAGTCGTTGGCAAAAGCCAATGGTCACCCTCAGAAGGATTGGGGAATGCTTCTAGGGTCGTTGCTTAGTGCGAAGACTTTGGAAGTGTTTGGCCAACTTAGCGATAGTCAGATGCAGGACTACAGAACGGCAAAGGAGGCACTCCTTCGTCGTTTTGGGAAGTCAGCGGAAGACTATCGCATAATGTTTCGAGAGTCAAAGCCTGAACCGGAGGAGACCTGGGAACATTATCTAGTGCGGCTAGATAGCCACCTCAGGCGCTGGGTGGATCTCACGGGCAAACAAAACCTGTTGTTTTTGTTTCTGAAAGAGCAGTTTTTCGGAAAGTGCCCGGCGGGAATGGTCGAGTACTTGTTGGAGAAAGAGAGCAAAGATGTCAATGAGCTGTGCCTTTGGGTAAACAAGTACAGCCAAGCCCACCCAGAGAAGAGGTTGGCAAAATTGGACAGCAAAAGCAGGATTAGCGGAAATCGTGGTCAACCAGACTCTGACTCAGGAATGGTTGGACCACGCTGTTACAATTGCAATAAGCTGGGCCATATGGCAAAGGATTGCCGTCAGGCTAGTTCAAAAATCACTGACCGTCAGGAAAATAGAAGTGCAACGTGTAAGAACATAAACAGTACTTGTGCTGCAATGATTCTGGATGGCACGTTGGAAGAACTGGAGCTGAGCTGTGGTTGTAAGTTACCGGTCATTGCCGATGCCTGTCATCACAATGACGGAGAACTTAACTTTGTATACGGATTGGTCAACGGGATACCGGTGAAGGCTTTAAGAGACACGGGCTGTACTTCGGTAGTTGTAAAAAAAGCCTTGGTACATCCTGATCAAATGACGGGAAGATCTAGACGTTGCATTCTGATGGATGGAACAATCCGCGTCGTCCCTACAGCTGTAGTTGAGATCAATACGGAGTACTTTAAAGGGACCACCGAAGTTGTCTGCATGGAAAATCTGATTTGCGACCTTATTTTAGGTAACGTAACCAAACGTGGTGCTCCACCCTCGACTCCAGAAGTATTGGGAGCAGTTGCTGTTACTCGGCTTCAATCTTCAAAAAAGAATGAACAAGAGAAACAATTAAAAACGCCACTTCTACATGATTTATTGTCTTCCGAGGAGTTCGAGAGAAGTCAAAAAAAGGATATTTCATTGGCCAAATATTGGGAACAAGCCTATACAGATCATGATCCAAACCAGTCAATTGGTTTTGTGGTCAAGAGAAACCTATTATACAGAAGATTCAATAAGGATCCTAATAGAGTTTTAAACCAACTAGTACTACTACCAGAAATGTGTATTAATAATGCGCTTTTACTAGCACATGATAGTGCTATGGGGGGCCATTTGGGTATCGAAAAAACCAAGAGTAGAATGTTGCAAGTATTTTGGTTTCCTGGTTTGGGTGCTCGGGTTACAAGATATTGTAAATCTTGTGAGGTTTGCCAAAAAACAATAGATAAAGGTCGAGTAAAACCGGCACCGCTAGGTCATATGCCAATAATTCGAACTCCGTTCCAAAGAGTAGCAGTAGACCTTATAGGAGAAATTTTACCTCCATCAAAGAGAGGTCATAGGTGGATTCTCACATGTATGGACTATGCTACGAGATATCCAGAAGCAATTCCTCTAAAATATATTAGGGCAGAAACAGTGGCTGAGGCTTTGGTCACTATATTCTCAAGAGTGGGAATCCCTAGTGAAATTCTGAGCGATCAAGGCAGCCAATTTATGTCTAACGTACTCGCTGAAACCAGTCGGCTTTTGTCGATAAAACGGCTAACGACAACGCCATATCATCCAATGTGCAATGGCTTAATCGAAAAGTTTAACGGCACACTTAAAAAAATGTTAAAGAGAGTGTGCGCGGAACAGCCGCAAGAATGGGACAGGTTTATTGATCCATTACTTTTTGCATACAGGTCCACTAGACAAGACAGTCTTCAATTTGCGCCGTTTGAACTATTATATGGAAATAATGTTAGAGGTCCCCTTAACATTATGCGGGAATTACTAACAAAAACAGACGATCAGCAAGATGTTAAAACTACCTACCAATATGTTTTGGACTTAAAAAATCGTCTAGCAGAAACGTGTCAGATAGCGCACCAAGAACTGGAGAAGGCAAAAGAAATTCAGAAAAATCAGTATGATCGTTTCACAAAAAAGAAATTTCTTAAACCAGGCCAGAAAGTGTTGATCCTTAAACCTTCATCTAATAATAAGCTACTGATGCAATGGCAAGGTCCATTTGATGTACTAGAAAAGATGAATGAGGTAGATTACCGTATCAAACTTAAAAACAAAAGTAAGATTTATCACATTAACATGTTAAAGGAGTTCATTGAACGTGAACCAAAGGTTCCACGACGTAAACACGGTCACCAAAGAAAACCCGTGATAGGAGGAGCTATGATACTCGATGAAACTTCTGAAATAGAAGAAGGTGTTGACTTAGAACTACTGGAAAATCAAAATATTGAATCAGGACAGGATATTTTTGTGAATCCAAAGTTAAGTTGTGAGCAACAAGACAAGCTCCAAAAGCTCTTAAGCACATTCTCGGATATTTTTTCTTCGGTGCCCAGCATCACACATCTTAGTGAACACGAAATACACTTGACCTCTTTACAGCCTATTCGTCAAAAACCTTATCCCCTACCATTTGCGCTACGGGACAAGCTAGACGAAGAAATTAATGAGATGCTTAAAGATGGGATCATAGAAGAATCCAGCTCCCCCTTCGTAGCTCCAGTAGTTATGGTTAAAAAAACTGATGGGGCCATGAGAGTTTGCTGTGATTACAGAAAGATTAATAAGGTTACAATATTGGATCCGGTGCCGCAAGAAAATACTGAGGATATATTAATGCAACTTGCAAATTGCAAATATTTCTCAAAGTTTGATATGACAAAAGGTTATTGGCAGGTTCCCATGAGATCCGACGATAAAAAATTTACGGCGTTCGCGACTCATAGGGGCTTATACCAATTTAATGTGATGGCTTTTGGGTTAGTAAATGCTCCGGCCACATTTTGTAAGATAATGAGAAAGCTGTTACATGGTTGTCCTAATGTACACAACTATCTTGATGATGTGTTAATTCATACAGACACATGGGAAGCTCATCTAGAGGCACTTTCGGTATTCTTTAAAAAAGTGAGGGATGGTAACTTAAAAATTAAACCTTCAAAGTGTCACATAGGCTGTACAGAAATTGAATTTTTGGGGAACAAAATCAGTAGTCAAGGCGTAGAACCATCTGAAAGACTTATTGAAAGAATGGTAAGGTCACCAGTACCAAAAACTAAAAAACAGGTACGTTCCTATTTGGGTCTGTTGGGCTACTATAGGAAATTTATTCCTCAATTTGCCGAAATTGCATCCCCTCTAACAGAACTAATAAAGAAGGGTCTTCCAAATAAGGTAACATGGGGAGATATCCATCAGTCTTCTTTTGAGAGGTTAAAACATCATGTGTTAAGCAAACCAATATTAAGAGTTCCTGAGTTAAACAAGGAATTTATTCTTCAAACAGATGCTTCAGATACAGGGATAGGAGCAGTACTCTTCCAACAATGGAGTGATGGTAAATATCCCACAATGTTCCTTAGTCGGCAACTACTACCAAGAGAAAGACGCTACGCCACAATTGAAAAGGAATGCTTGGCAATTGTATGGGCAATTCAGAAGTGTCGCAAGTTTTTATATGGCAGACCTTTTATATTGGAAACCGATCACGAGCCTCTTAAATACCTGAGCTCATCAACATATAGAAATGATCGCATCCTGCGGTGGGCCTTGGCTCTACAACCTTATAGGATTAAAGTAAATTACATCAAAGGCAAGGAAAACATCGGTGCTGACTTTCTTAGTCGTCAAGGCAGTGACGATGAAGTCAAGAAACGCTGACGCGTTCTTTTTTCGAAGAGGGGGGATATGTAAGATGAAGATAATTCATCTTACGTATTTTCATAGTATTTGTTTATTTTATTTTATTATGTGTGCATTTTATTATGATTGGATATGTCGAAACAATAAGTCATATATATATGTATATATATATGTTTTTATATATATATATGTATATATATATGTATGTATGTTTATTATTTTTTTTATCTAGAAATTTATATATATATATATATATTTTTTTTTTCCGGATTTTTACTGGTAAGATTGTAAATATTATTTTGTGTATGAATTTTGAGAATTTAAGACAGTGTGTTTAAAGTTGAGTGTTTCGAGAAGAAAAATAAAAGTTTAAAGAGACGTGCTGCAGAGAGAAATTGGAATTTACAAAAGATTTGTTAGAACCGTGCGAAATTCTACAAAGTGAGAGAATTCAGTTTTATTTGAGTCCAGTTAAAAGATTAATTTTCAAGGAAGAATAATTAAGTTAAAATAAATTCGAGAAATATTGTGATATAAATAACTTCGACTTTAACGTT
>OZ022242.1:8526113-8641113 GCA_963978895.1 Erpobdella octoculata
ACATACATACATACATACATACATACATACATACATACATACATACATACATACATACATACATACATACATACATACATACATACATACATACATACATACATACATACATACATACATACATACATACATACATACATACATACATACATACATACATACATACATACATACATACATACATACATACATACATACATACATACATACATACATACATACATACATACATACATACATACATACATACATACATACATACATACATACATACATACATACATACATACATACATACATACATACATACATACATACATACATACATACATACATACATACATACATACATACATACATACATACATACATACATATATACATACATGCATGCATACATACATACATACATACATACATACATACATACATACATACATACATACATACATACATACATACATACATACATACATACATAAACACAGACACACATACATGCACATACACATACATACATACACACATACATACGCACATACATATATATATAGTTCCCGCTCGCTCACCCGCTCCGCTGCGCTCATTCTCAAGGTTGTGTGAAAATTTCATTACGATTGGATGAATGGTGTAGCAATGCATAAAGGACATATATATATACATACATACATACATACAAACATTCATTTATATATATATATATATATATATTAAAAAACTATAAATATATAAATATTAAAAAACTAAAAACAACAAAATTGACATGAGCGTGCTGGTCTACAAGTAAAATTTAATAAATCCTTGAGAAACAAAATTTGAAAACCAAATTTGATGCATCGTCATGAAACTCATTCTACAGTTGTTTTAGTTTTTGTGAAAATCAATCATAGACACGCCCACAGATTCAGAATGTTATTTTTTTAATCTTAAAATTTTTTTAATTTCCTCAAGCCTCACTGATTTTGGTCATTTTTTCAAGTCTTATTTTGGACGATGCAGATTTCTAAGAATAAAAAACACTATCATAAATCATAAATTTTTATTATGCCAAAACATCAGAATCGTATTTACACACTTTGGGTTCCTGGGCTAGTTATTGTGTACAAATCCAGGATTTATTGAAATTGCTATTAAAATAAAAAATTACTCAGAATTTAATAAAAGCAGCGCTTATAAAACCCAAAAAAATAAATGTAGGAGTGTAGTGTTGTTTCATTACAGATAAAAAAAAACTATTAAAGGCGAATGGTGTCATAAGATAATCAAAAATCTACAGGCATCTTGAAAAACTAAAGTTTAGGTGTTTTAAGGTTTCCATCGATTATATCAATGCATCACAAGCATAATAAAATTTAATTCCTCAAAATCATTAGCTGTTACTATTAAATGATGCAATCCTTGAAGAATTTTTGATTAATAAATCTAGATTAATTGATATATATAAAATGTCTGAACAGGTTTTCTGTTTGAATTTTTATATTTGTGTGGTAAATAAAAGTTGTCCGCTTCTCTCTATTGAGAGCATGGGGAAACATGTGGGCCAAATGCAGACCGACAGCCAAGTAAATATCGGCAACACGGCGCCTTAACATCTCTTCTTGCAGCAAACTAGTGGGGGGTCAAACTGATTGACATATAAAATATAAATAACCATAAAACCAGAGCACGAAGCACTACGCTATCAGCACACGCTAAACAGCAATTGGGAAACAGAAAAACGACAGGGTTTTTAGATCGCGAGATTGATGGATTTGCAAAAACGATCGAATCGCATTTGAAAACTCGTTAAAAAATAAAGACTAAAAACAAAACTATTTCTTGTTTAGAAAAATTATTTTTTTTTAGCTTCAAATTCTTTATCAGTGTTTATTTTATAGTTTTATTGCAGCAATTACCATCTCAAAACAAGTGTTTTTATCAATGCATTTTATTCTGAAGCATGCTTTAGTAGTTCTTTGTTTTTATAAATGTATTATTGCCAGCATCAATCGATAACACATCCGCTGAACAGTACTCTCAGAGGATGTCAAAAATGTTACGACACACAGAGCTTGTTTCCTTACTGGGCAACACTTAGTCTGCTAAAATGTAGTGCTGTTTGAATGACGTATCTTTTTTTTTCTCTCTCTCTCTTTCTTTCTTTCTTTTTTCTCTCTTTTCTCTTCTCTCTTTCTTTTACAAAAATCTACTATTATTAAACTAATTTATTTTTATTATTCAGATGCAACAACTATAAACAATTTTAATTCAGCTTTTTATTTTTTTTATATATTTTTAGTGATAATTTATTATATACAAAAAAATCTAATAAAAGAATAGTTTATCGTCATAGAATTGATTTTTGATCTGAACTTAGATGGTTTTAAAAGGGCAAAGTGTAAATCTTGAATTAGATACTAGCGCCAACAATGGGGACATCAATGTTTAGACTTTTCCATCAAAACTAGTCCTAGAAAGAAACCCATCCCCTCCACCAAAATAATTACTAGTACAAAATTTATGATTCTCTAAAATATTACATTTTTTCTAAAGTCCTAAAACAAATTAAATTATTGTTCAGTTTTTATTTTCAACTAATATTTATTTTAATGAGCAGGGGAGTCATAACTGCTACTGCAATGCAGGTCCTCATGTAATCACCACTTTCCTCATTAATAATAAATTCAGATACAAATTAGAAAGCTTTAAAGCACTTTCATGCATTTGTTGACGAATATTTATTTTTAAAAGATAATACGAGAGCAGAGTCAGGGAGTTTGTTTAGGGTTTAATGGCAGAGCCCGGTTAAGGGGGTGTAGAAGACATAATCAGTGTTTTACATTATTTCATTATTCAATTTTGTATTTAGATTTAACCAAAACGATAATTTGTATATACCTTTTATAACGCTAAAAATCTGATTAACATGCAAACTTGGTTGCCATTAGTCAATTAAACATTTGAATCTTTGTAACTAATTAATTTTGTAAATTCCTTATAGTAAATTCACCGCCGCTCTTGCTTGCTTGCTTGAATGTTTGCAAACCTTGAAAGTAAAAATGAACTAATTTCCCGTTATCTAATCATGCTAAAATTTAAAATATAGGATCGCCTCTAAAGAAATGATTATTTATGTTTTAAAACAAAAACAAATCTAATACAAATAAATAAATGTTTGCATATAGAAATTAAAAAAATTCGTTCCAAAAAATCCTTTGCAATAAATAAAAAACTGACGAATCTTGAAATATGAGGAATTTTTGAAAAAACATCGTTTATTATCGTCATATATGATAAATAAAAACCCAGAATATTTCTCGTGCAAGCATTAGTAGGGATGGACTGAAAATCTCTAATGGCCTATTAAACATAACAATTTTCACAATATTTTTGCTGTGTTTTTATCAACACTAAGTCCTATTGATTAATAAAATTACATGTTTAAAAAACAAATTTTTAATAGTTTTTCAGGGGTTTTAAGCTCATTTGTTTTAAGCTGATTGTGCCAGTGTGTAGTTTGAAACGTCATTCTAAACAAAACGCAATGGAACTAGGATAAAAAAAACTTGTTCACTTGCATTAACTAATAGGATACCAAGTAACAGTAGATTAAACGATATAAATAAATAAAATATTTTGCACAGACTTATATAAATATATAAGTCTCTGCGAAGAAATACATCTAACAAGTAAGCTGTACAAACCAGGTTTTCACAAAATCCTTATATTTCAAGATTTACCAGCTTTTCATTTATTGCAAAAAATTTCTTTTAAAACTCTGTTTTTTTGAATGTATATATTTAAACATATTTATAATAGTGTTTGATTTGTTTTTTTTTGAAATATAGATAATTATTATTTTGCTTGCTTTTATTAACTTTCACTTGTCTGGATGTCCATGGGATGTCCGCGAACGTTTAGAAGCTCAAGAGATCATTATAAAATTCACCAACTTTAAAAAATTTAATGTTTAATTAAAAAAAATAACTATAAAAAATTTAAAAACAAAAATTAATAAAAAATTAATAGAAGAAGGATATAACGACGAAAAAAATGTTCATTGTCATAGTAACAACATCATTTGTGAAATTTAAAAAAATAGCTTGTACTTGTTTTAACATTGCCACGGTATTACCGCCAATTAAGTCCTTATTACCGCGAAAGAAATGTAACAGAATTACCTAATAAAGTTATGGAAATCTAATTAAAAAAACAACATTATCGCGAAAAAAAAACGCACATGTTATCACAGTTTCTGTCTATCGTGTGTACAATGTGTACATCATCCTAGTGTGTACAATGTGTACATTGTCTTAATGTGTACAATGTGTACATCATCCTAGTGTATGCAATGTGTACATTGTCTTAATGTGTACAATGTGTACATCATCATAGAGTGTACAATGTGTACATCACCCTAGTGTGTACAATGTATAAAATGTGTACACACATCATCCTGTCCAAGTGTGTACAATGTGTACACCAACCTAGTGTACAACGTGTAAATCATCCTAGTGTGTACAATGTATAAAATGTACACATCATCCTAGTGTGTACGATGTGTACAGCATCCTAGTGAAATCCGATTATAATTACACGGTTAATTAAGATTGCTTGCTAACCCAACGATTACAAACAATTGAATTAACTGGTTAAAAATAAGGTTGATGTATGTTGCAGACTTGCAGATATTTGATCAACATATAAAATACATTTAAGATGCTAATATCTTAAATGCAGAAACAGTAAGAAGATCGGCTAAGATTGATGAACGTATTGTACTTTCATTATTTCCGCTTGAGGCATTGGCTATCAGAAGAAATCAATCAAATGATGTTAAATTGATCACATTTATTAGGTTTAAATCAAACACATATTTACGTTTTTTAAGGTTGTTTATTTATTTTGTTTATTAAAATTTCAATTGTATATCTCATGAAATAAGAAATAAATGTGGCTGGCACGTTCTGATTTCATGAACTGCCCGAAGGAAGCAGAAAAAACTGCGTGCTCCTATGTGTGCAAACCACTTCTGCTACTGTTGTGATAGACCTGATTGCCACACGAACTAAAATAGCTGTTTTTT
Source organism: Erpobdella octoculata (assembly GCA_963978895.1). Taxonomy (NCBI): domain Eukaryota; kingdom Metazoa; phylum Annelida; class Clitellata; order Hirudinida; family Erpobdellidae; genus Erpobdella; species Erpobdella octoculata. Next base: position 8,531,179 of record OZ022242.1, read on the forward strand.
CTAAAAAAAAAAAAAAAAAAAAAGTATTTTGTATCTTTTTAAATAAAGAATGTTTGCTACGTCATAAAGTTTAACATGTGAATACTCTGCAAATGGTAGCCTGTTTATATAATAATTTGCATAATTTAAACAGGATAGAACCACCGGGCAAAAATTAAAATGGGAAAATAGATAAAAGTGAGAAAAGAGAGAAGAAAAAGAGATAAATTCTGGAAAAATTTTAAAAAATGTTACGTTAATTCATAAGCACAGTTTCCAAACACAGCCTTCCTATTGTTTGAACGACTGAAAAACCTTGCCCTTCTGCCAATCGGTCAATCGGTCTACGTCAAAGTCATCCAAAATGTTTTGATGGGCATGACAAAGTTGCAGTTACTTTTACTCTTGGACTGAGTCATGCTATTGCATAACTACGTTTTCAACTCACGCAAGGTAATGAAAGAAAGTTCTCAATCGCATGATGATACTGAACATATGAGCATCAACTTTAAAAGCTGCTCAACTTTTGGAAACAATCGGCGTACATCTTTTAAACATTTGTGCATTGTCTACAAATCTAAGGTCCGTTGTCGGAACATTTTTGATTCATTAACACTACATTTTTATTAGATTATTTTTTTTTTGGTTACTAATTTGTGAGTTTTTTAAGATAGTATTGGGGGCACAATGCCTATACTGTCCCATCAAAAATATTATTCAAGGAACAGTCCCCGCAATCTCCGCCCCAAAAAACCAAATTTGGCATGGAAGTAATACTCATAGGGAATATGGTTTGGATAGAGTTTTGACTCTATAACCCAACCACAGGAAATATGCTAAACCTATGGTTAGGACTAGGATTAGGTCTAGGGTTACAACTAGAGAGAAAACTAGAGAGAACAAAATCTGCATGTGAAATTGTTATTTTTTATATATTTATAAGTTTTTATCATTTTTATTTTTTATTTAAATTTATTCTATAGGTATTGAAGATGATAAAGTGAAATTTTTCAATAATTTAATAGATGACTTCTTTACGAAAAATTTATTAGCATCTCTGATTTATAAACAATGATCAGTTCTCTGTTAAAATCTCTGTCATATTTATCTGTAAAAACCTAAATCTCTATAAAGAACAATTGTAGATAAGATAATTGGTTGAAACGTCTAGAAATATTCATTTGAATTTCAATTTGTCAAATGTTGACTACTTTTGGACTTCTTCGGGAAAGATTTACTTTAGTTAAGCTCTTATACCATGCTTTTACTGAATCTGATTTTTCCTAAACTTCTAATTGTGTTTGATTTGTAAAGCGACAGTTTATATGTCTGTTTCACTATATGAATGCGCAACATAAGCAAAACAGGTTAAGCTTTCCAGGTACCACTGTACACATCTCACCATAATTTAAAGGGGATCAAAAACTTAAAAGCTCTGAATGCAGCCCATTCTTGGGTATAAACTTTATATTCTTTTTATCAACTCTGAAACGTGTCCATGTGGTAGCTTTGTAAATTGTTAATAGATTAAGAATTAGTAAACAAGATAATGTGAGAACGTGTAGAAGTGCCTTTTTGGAAATTACACTTCCTTATGTTGACCCAGAAACATTTAACACGGGTTTATCTTCTTTTTATTATTGAAGGTAGATGTTCATATAAAAATTGCAATCGGTATATTGTAAGCCTCAATCTGTGAAAATTTTTTAATTTATTTAAAGATTCAAAATGCAGTTAATGTTTCCAGGGTGTTCAGTTTCTTCAGAGGAGATACCGCAACATTCGAAAGTGAGAAACATGATATGATTAACAACTTTAACAATGTCATTGTTAGCAATTGCTGTCAAAAAATTGGTAGAGATGACAACGAGGTAGTAATTTAGTAATTCCACCTTCATCTGCATGTTGATTTTTCTGCGATCAAAATTGAAATCACATTGTGGCTCAGAAGTTATTGTGATATAAGATATAAGACTGGTGTAGTTTTTATTAAAATAGTTAAGCACTTTATAAAATACAAGTTTTGACATAAATAGGCAGTTTTGTCGGAAAATAAAAATGTTAAACATTTTATCATTTTAATTTTTAATAATGATATTTGTAACAAAAAATATGCCAAAATCTTTAAAAAATGAGGTAAAAGTTAAAAAAGTGTTTGACATTTTTTTTGTTTAGTTAAAACTTGTTTTCATTAGATGCAACTAATAAATTAATTAAAGTTATTTAGTTGAAAGCTTAATTTAAACAAAATAGTTTATGCCCGTCTCTTCAAATTTAGTATATAACAATCATAAAAAATATAATTAAAACACTACCTGGCGAATAAACGAATTTATAATATCCAGGCACTGGGAACAAATGTGATGATAAAATAATTATTTTTTATTCGACAGGTGATTTTATGTTTGTTTTAACTATGAGTATTTCGATCAATATCAATGTACAATTTGGTGTTAAACGAAATTTTTTTAAACCTTATTTCTGTTTTTTTCTGCACTAGACCGATCTAAATTTTATCATTTGCGGGAATTTTAGAGGTTTTCTATTGTTTTTCTCTTTCTCTTTTTTTACGCTCTCACTCTCTTTCTCTTGCTCCCGTTTCTTTTCTCGCTTGTTTTCCCGCTCCCGCTCGCTCTCCTGCTCCTTCTCGCTCTCCCGTTTTGTCTCCTTTTCCTGCTTGCTTTCCCGCTTCCTCTCCCTTTTACTCTTACTCACCCGCTCCGGTCGTTTCCCGCTCTTGCTCCCGCTTGTTCCCCCTATCCGCTCACTCTCCCGCTACAACTTGCTTTCCAAATCCCGCTCGCTTTCCTCCTTGCTTTTCCGCTCCTGCTCTATATATATAAGCATATTGTTCAAGTTACTTTGTTTGAAAACAGTAATAATAACATTTCCAAAGTTATATTCTTGATACGAACAGATTGGTAAACACAATTTGGCTGGCCGTTAGATTGAAGGTTGAAGGAAGTAAGTGTCATTTGTCCGAAAAGTTTATTTAGAAAACCAGTGACGTTTAATTAGTTTGAAAAAAAAAATTTACGATGTGCATAAACCATAAAAATAAGTTTTCTCAATTAGAGTAAATACTGCTTGAAAAAAGCTGGAGAAAAGCATTGTTTGGTTTGTTGTGATCGTGGAATAATTGTACGCTTCGAACACCTTTCATAATAGAAGCAAACTTATGAAGTTTCAATCGTACTAACAAACAGTGAAGTTTATTATGAATTATGATCATCATCAACACTCTCGTTATTTGATGTTCTTTTAGTTCAAATCTTAACTCTGCCATTCGATGAAAAGAGTCATTGTTATTTTTGATAACTACTATGTGTTTATCATCGTCACACCAAATTTTAAAGTTTCAGATATTCTTTTTGATGTAAAGAAATAGATATTCAAAAAGTCGTTTGTAACACATAAATAAATAATAGCCGCTAATCAGTTAACTTGCTAAAATATTTGATTAATTTAGCGCAAGAAATATGTTTTCTTGTTTTTTGTCAAACGTATCATAAATTCAACTATTTATTTCTGACACATTTTCTTTCTATAATCAGAAGAATTTTTTAATAAATTTTTTACATGCATTACGACCTTCACATTCGATATATACATTGTGACGTTATATGTTTATATTTATATACACACGCTTATATATATATATATATATACACACTACAGCTTTTAAACGATCGTTTCGTTATGCTCACCTTAAGTTTACATTTTTTATAAAAGAATATCATAAAATTATTTTCAATATTTTTCAGTTTTCCATCTAAAAAGCAAATTTTACTTATTTTAAGAGCTGATGGTTTTAAAACAGCTATTACGAAAGAAATCATAATCTTATATAAAAGTCATATTAACTTGTTTAATGTCGGATATAGATATTTATTGTGTAAAGTTTAAAGTTTCAAAAGTGTTGTTTTTAGTCATCTTCAACTGCCTCCTGTTGAAGATCAATGGAAAAGTTGGACACACGTTTGAGCATTTGAAAGAGAGATTGGGAGGTGTTGAAAGACGTGATGGATATCGAAGTTATACAGGGTTTGTATTAATTTGTGTTGATCCTAGAACTTTTTCACTTAAAATAATCGATCATTTTACTTAAATATATAATTATTTCAACGTTAAAAAATATTTTAGTTCAAACGTTGCATAACATCAGTTTAAAAAAATTATTAAAACTTGAAATATAATGTGGGTTTAAAGCACAAATGACTCATGTTTGTTTTTTAATAACTATAGGACTAATGAAGGGGATTTGCGTGAAATTTGGCATGGTGAATGGTAAACATTTTCCATCAAGAAATTTTTGAAAACCTTTAAAAACCCCGTGCGACACTGGGTGATATAAATTACTTGAGTCATACAGGGAGGCTTGAAAATATACAAAAACTAACATTATACAAGCAAAATGTTCTTTATACGGTTGGGGAGCTAGCGGGTAATATGCGGCGTTGTCATCGGCACAGCATACGCTAGTCTTATCTGCGAGCTGCCAACGTTGTAAAAGTGTCCGCTTGTCCCTTCAGTCTTGTAAGTGACACTCAAAAGTGAATTTGTTTTAACTTTTTAAATTTTTTAGAAGATCACCATCGATCATAAATAAGATATTTATAAATGAATGCGCGTAAAGAAATGAACAGAAAGTTGTCACCACTCAGAATTTGCATGGGAATGAATGCAATTCAATAAGACTGGTGCGCCATCTCGCGATACTTTCACTGCAACTTCACAGCACGAATCCTTCTTATTGAATTCCACATCCGCCCACATCAATCCTAATTTCTTCTTATTTTCTTTTGTAATATATCATTTTCATGAATATTCATAAATCTCTTCTCAGCATTTCTTAAATCTTTTTTCACACTCTTCCATGCACTCATTCACTCAATCAATCAATCAATCAATCAATCAATCACCCAGTCTCTACTCTCTCACATTTTTTAATCGATTATATGATATATTGAGTCATATTATGAAAGAGTTTATTTATATAATTCTGTGTGGATAGTCTTAAAGTCAATTAATGATGAAATAATAGTTATATATTGGTGAATAAACATGGAAAATAAATAAATTTGTGAGATATAGAACAAATTATCTAAAAATATAATCATTGTTGGAAGTCTTATTGGCAACTGCAACTAGAATTAGAATATATTGCACTTTGAAAAACTAGAAGTAATACTGATATTTATATGCATACTGTCTAAAAAAAATTAAATTCATATTTAGATTTCAATGAAACCCCAATTAATTTAGACTTAAATTATTTATAAAACAGTTAAATGTCGTCAACCTGCGCTATGACCTATAATGATATATGTAGTTAAATGATTTTGGCGGTTTTTTAAACTTGAAAAAGTATTTTTCAATTAATGGTCAATTGCTCAATATTAATTTTATTTAATATGTTTATCAGACATGCGCTGTTCAGAGTCTATCCAGAAGATGAAAAGCATTTGAAAATTCTCCGGTCAATGGAGCATGATCACACTAAAAAAGTATTTAAAAAATTACTTCAACCTCAGAATATCGTACCGAAATGATTCGTTTACTTAATTTCTTATTTCAAAAAATATATAAAATCATGGAAACTCTTAAATTATTGAATGCTTATAAAACATTGAAAAAAAGCAAGCGTGTTTTAAAACTCACTGCATATAAATTGGATTTGACCAAATAAATGTTTAAAAAAAACTTTGAAACGGTTGAAAACAAAACATAAAAAGCAATTTCATAAAAATTTTAAATAAATATTTTTATGATTTTTATGAATTTTTTAAAACTTTATTGCAAATGATTTAATAAGTTATAATATTTAACCCGCCATTTAATTTTTTAATAAAATTTTGTTAAATCTTTTCAAACAAACAGATCGACTTCTGGCAAGGTCCTTCAGTGACGAAAAGAAGTGTGGATCTACTTGTGTCACCCGATGATAGACACGAGGTTGAAGAAATAATAAAGAAAAATGGAATTGACATGGAAGTGATGAGTGATAATATTCAAAAGTAAGTCAATGCACTAATAATATTCAAAAGTAAATAAAACCAAAGCACTGATATTGTTCAAAAGTAAATCAATGCACTGACAATATTCAAAAGTAATTCAATGTACAAATAATTTTGAAAATGTATCAGAATCTCGGGATGTCAGACTGAATTATTTTAAGAAATATTCGGTTATCAATGAAATCGGTCATATGAATGCCGAAAAATATATTCAATTTAAATAATAATTAACTTATTTATTTGAATTAATCAGTTCAACAATTATTTCGCTTTCCTGGAAACAACGGCCATAGAATTTTTTTTCAACTGCAAATTCAAAATATTAATTCGAAACCGACTACTTAATGGCCTTGTGAATAATTCTGATCACTTTCAGCCATTAAGCAATTAACTGGGAAGCGTTTCCTAATTGGCACACATTAGCTCTACTGTTTACCTTTGTGAACAAATGCAATGTTATATAACTACCTTTATAACTATATTATATATTTATCATCAAAAAAAGGTTTTTTTTTAATTGAGATATTTGACGTACTACAATGTTATAGAAAATGTTTATAAAACAGGAAAAAATGAGTAATTAAAGTTTTTATCCCAGCTCTTACGTAACTTGGTTTAAAGTCACTTCAAATAGTTGTACATTAACATTTACTACAGACAAGTCATTCAATTCTCTTTCTTCCTTGGTCGTTTTTAGCACATATTGAAAAACTTGAAAAATGCTCTGGTCAGAAATACTGTGACCTTGAACTAGTTTTCAAGTTGAAAATATTTGTTTTGTTGATAAACCATAAGATATTGTCTGAACAATGAGCATGTAATAACTGGAGAAAAGTTGCTTTTCCAAACTTGCCACTTGTCATTAATATAAGGCTTACAATTTGAGTATAAGCATAAAGTTGAAAACTTTTTTTTCTATCTACGATTCTAAGCAAGATGATGAACAAGCTATATTTTAGTAACGCAGATCATAAAACACCAGTAAAATCAAATACTAACATTTTCTTGTAAATTAGCCACGTGGCTTATGCACCCGATCAGCGATCACTAATTCGTCGTTTTGTGTGCAGCACACATCCGAATGGCGACAAAACCTGCCATTTCTTTTAAGTCTTTAAAACGAGAATCCAGTTTCTTCCCGACTACAAACAAATTTGTCACATTCCTCATTCCGAACATGCGTGCCAGTTGAAACAGTGTGACTGATTTCATATCTAAGAGCTGTTCCTAAAGTATATTGAACAAAGTTAGATTAAGATCTTACCATAACAATTAATGCCATTTTTATACCATCTATGTAAACACGTGATACAAAATATTTGAATTTTGATATTTAAAAAAAGTTGTTTTGTTAAATGACAAACGAGATATTAGCTTTTATAACAAAGTTGGTCAGTGAATTACGTTTAGGTTTGCATAATTAGCTGGAATGTGTGTGATTATATGTATGTTTTTAAAGGTCAAAGTTTCATTAGAATCTCTGTCAATCAATCACAATAATTCTTCAATTTTTAATATAGGGCAAACTTTTTTCGGCAAATAATAGTCACCAAATGCATGACGCTGTTTTCAAAATATTTAGCTGTACTTTTGTATGCAATTAGAAACAAGTGAACCTTGTAAAACTTCGTTTTTTAAAGATCCTTTATAATTTTTTCTTTTCTTTTTTTTAATTTTTTTTAGCGTGAATATCTCAAAATTAATTTTTGGTCCTAACGATTTTACGGACCAAGTTTCAGATCGATTGGATGACGGGAAATGGGTTTGTGTTCATACAATCAGTCAATCAGACAGAAAGGTGAAGTTAATAGAAAGGATTTAAAAAGTGTTAATGTTTGGTGCTTACAACGTATGCTGTCAACAGACGTCTAATTTGATCTAAAACCTGTTTGTATAAATTGTTTGTGTTAATGTTCATCTATCAAACAGATTCGTCTAGATGCGACAGTCTAGTCCGACCAATAGACTGCACGAGCCGATTTTTCACAGCCCAGACTATTTCTTAGGTTAAAATTTCAAACCCCTCCCTGTCTATTTTTACAGGCCTAAAATCTCTTTACTTGGCATAAAAATTTCGACCCGGCTTGACTTCAGCCGCAACCCGACCCGCTTGAAACCCCTAAAATCACATCCCGCACTCTGCACTGCAGTACTCTGGTGTCGAAACGCTTGTATACTTAAATTATTTGTGGCGACGTTCTCTGCATGCTTAGTGGCCTAATTTTGACAAGACAGTTTTGAATTTGCCAATGTTTAATGAACTAAAACCAGAAAAATTATATTCTACAGTTTTACACTTGTTTCACTAGCCAATAAACAACCAAGTAAAAAAGGGTACAGATAGATGCTTAGATATTATTTAGCTAATACCACAGAGATGTATTTGTGGTTTTTATACGCTTTTATTATATTATACGCTTTTATTTAACTTTATTTGTTTGTCGTATGTTTATTGGTCCGTATTTTCAAATCGAATTTTAGATCTCAAGCCTTTATCTAATTGAGCTGAAACTTGGAACAGAAATGTATTATTGGTGACAATGCAATATTTTACTAAAGTTGAGTCACATAAATGTTTAATAAAGATATAATTAAGAATAAAATCTTTAATATGGGTGTTATAATCCAACGTCATTTGCGTACAAAAATCATATATAGAAAAATTAAATAAAATATACTTTAAAATATTTACAACTGTTAAAATTTGCTTAATTGACATGATTTTGTAATTATCTAAAAAATTGTTTAAAAAATCGGTATTTTTTCATATTTTTCTTTTACTAAACGTTTTTGTCCTTAAAAATCGATCGCAATAATAGAAAACTAAAAAGTTGAAAATAATACTATTAACATTTTTTTAAACACGTTTTTATTTAAATGCACTAAAAAAGATAAAATAAATTGTAAACATAAAAACGTGGAACGCAATTATTGCAATCGTATGATAGCAAAGGAAAGAGCCCAACGCTCTGTGTTTACAATTTATTTTATCCTCTTTAGCGCCTTCAAATCATGTAGTTCTAAATAACTCAATAAGGATCTGAGATATGCAGCGCTCGTGCAATTTACCACGTGTGTGTGTGTGTGTGTGTGGTTTGTTTAACGTCTGTATCTGTCAATAAGACAATTTAGACGGTATGTATGTATGAGCGTTTGGTGACAAGGCTTTCGCGGGCACATGGCTCGACTCACTCCAGCCCGCCAACTAATGAAGTGCAATAAGTTGGTTAAGGACCTCCTCTGGGGCTGGGCATAGGTCACTAAACCTTTATATAAAACAACATGATTCAAATAAAAGGATGTTTTTTTTTAAATTTTAACAACATTATTATCATTGAAACTTGTTCATCCCAGGTTGATTGACGAAGAAAAACAGCAAAGATCAGTTCATGAAGTAAACAAGCAATTTATGAAAAAGAGAGGATCAATTGAAAACAACAAAGTCGACAAATATCTCAATTTTGATTCGGTACGAAACTCTTTTAATTCTGAATTTTGATTGGATATGCAGGAATTCAATTACTATTGTTATGCGTATGTATACCCGTACCCAGGAGTTCACCCATATCTAAATCCGCAGGTTGGAAAGGAAAGGCCACAAATGGGTGTGGGTTGGGTACGGAATTAACGGGTACGTGTTTATCCTTATACCCGTGAACATTTTAAGTTTTTAGATTTGCTTCGAAAATAAATGCAAATAACGATAATAATTAGATAGCTTGTTATATGATCGTGACTCATATTTGGTGTTAAAAAAGAGATATTACATTTGATAATCTTAGTGTTGCACAAATTGCACACAAACTGCTACAGGAAGGTCAAAAATACAGAGATGGTGATGAAGCCTATTTGTCTTTGTTGTGTACTGAGCTGGTGAAAGATGTGAAAAACTAGTGCGTTTTACCACTGGGCTGCGGCTGTTCTGTATCTGCATATTTATCGCATCCTAATTTGCTGTAGAAATCAGCTGAAATTACTTGTATTCGTCGAGACCTCCATGCTGCCATTATAACAACAATTAATACATTGCTTGAAAGCAATAAAAATATTGGCCGGCAAGCAAAAAATTTCAAAATGCTTTGCCAGATTCAAGTTTTAAAAGTTCAGAAAATGCTGAAGAATATGATGGCGACAACAGAATGGGACCCCAGATATGCTTATACTACTGATAAAACAGACAAATATTTTAGTCTGACGGTCGACAGGCTAAAATACTTGAGTCAATTGCAATATGGGAAAAGGCAGACCGCAAGCAATAGCGGTGAAGCCAGGACTGGCAAAGATCGCTAGTAGCTCAATTGGGTATCGCGACAATTCATACGCGACACTTAATCCCGACACATTTAATCCCGGTCATATAATCCCGCGACATTTAATCCCGACGACTTTTAATCCCAACGTCTAATGATCCCGCGTCACTTAATCCTGGCTAGAAATATTTTGTTTGTATTTTATATGTTATTACATTTTTCTACACAGTTTTACATTGCTATATCCACTTAATACTATATAAGTGGGATGATTTTAGTTAATTTTTAATAGCTCAAAAAGAATCGTTTATTCTTTAACTCATTCAGAATCATGTCCATATAATTGTATATCATCAGCATATTGGTGGCTAGACAAACCACATTGAACGACAAGACCCTCCACCTCAGCAACATAAAGCAAGAACAGCAGCGGACCGAGAACAGAGCCCTGCGGGACTCCAGAAAGGATATCATCGGTCACCGCCAAGCCGTCAGGCGTGATGAGCGTTTGTGTCCTGCCTGTCAGGTAGGATCGAATCCAACCGTGTACAGTCTGACGGATGCCAAAAGAAACATCCAGCCTGGTTAGTATGAGATCATGGTCGACAGTGTCGAAAGCAGCAGACATGTCGAGAAGAAGGAGTACGACGACATCGCCTGAATCAATGGCCTGACGGAGATCGGCAACCACTCTGAGCATTGCCGTTTCAGTGGAGTGGTATCGACGATAGGCAGACTGCGTTGTCGGAAGGAGAGAATTGTTGTCGAGATAGTCTTGAAGACGCCTCATAACGAGTCGCTCAAGACGTTTAGATAGAACACACAAGTTTGAGATTGGTCTATATGACGACGGTAGGTGTGGATCATTAATTCCCTTAATGGAAATAACAATGATGGTTACAGTATTAAAAATCACCGATAATAATAGTCGCCGGGATTAAATGTCGCGGGACCAAAAGTCCGGTATTAAATGTCGCGGGACCAAAAGTCCGGTATTAAATGTCGCGGTACTAAATGTCGCGGTATTAAAAGTCGTGGAATCCTGAATTGTTATTCCAGAAAATCAGAAATAAGCAAGGGAGCTTTCGATGTGCCAATAACACGCTGACTGTCTGGCGTACCAACTTGGATCTTGAGCAGGTCAAAAAACTATTAATAATAACAAAATTTAGAGTAGCGTGAGTTTGAAATAGATTCCAGGTCACTGAACAGAAACGCTTCTAGTTTCTTACTAAACCATTTAACTGTTGCCGCGAAGAAGATTCTATATTCTTGAGCCAACAACTGCAAACTTTTTGTCTCCGGCACTCTTAAGTATCCCCGCCCTCGCTATAAATTGAGAAGATGATGATGATATCAGTCTTTTTTTAGCCGAGATTTCCTGCACTTGTTGAATGCAAGATATGATCTACGACAAATGAAAACCGTTTCAACATTTCTCTAAGAGACATCTCTCTACAAACTTGTCAACTCACTAGTTTTGTCAGAGCTATAATTCTGTTCTTGCGAGGCTTCCAAATGACATAACTTTGCGTTAGTTCCAGTCAGTCATGAATGTTGTGCTGCTACGCTTGGGATGAAAGTCTGTAAACATGATCATATTTTTCTCATGCTTCAAGAGCTGCACTGGCATAAGTTTAATCGCAAGATAGAACTTCTGATTTATAAGTGCTTTCATGAGTCAGCAGCCCATATCATATCTATGCTACAATACCTCACGCGTTGAGACACTTAAAATCAATCAGTTGAATTTGTATAGCGCCATTTCCTATCGTTCAATAGCGCTCGGGCACGAACGTTTTAAATAAACAAGTTTTAAGTCTCAGACGGAAAACTTTGAGAGAAGTAGATTTAGGAAGAAAAGTAGGAAGAGAGTTCCCGAGATAGGGATCAGAGTAGGAAAAAGAGTAGGAAAAAGAGCTTTTAGCAAAAGAATGCTTAACAGAAAAGATATGAAAGTGGTTAAGAGAGGAAGATCGAAGACCAGACTTTGGAGGGATTTTTATTAAGTTGGGTAGAGCGGAAAATTAAAAATTGAAAATTGCTCTTCCTCATTCTCCACTCTACTTAAAAGTCATAAGTGCCAATGTGCCAACTTAAACTCAGTTCGAATATTGACCCTCACCAGTGAAGTTTGTGGAGAATATGGGAAATATGATCGTACATGGCTGGCAGCTGCATGTGAAGTCGTCAAGTTAAAGATTTGAGTCAGCCGAATAGAGCTGAGTTGCACTAGTCAAACCTTGAGATGGCCAGGGCAGTGGCGAGTATCTTGAGACCAGACAATGGAAGAGATTTTGCGACAGCCTTGATTTGTCGCAGCATGAGCATCATGAAGCACAGACGTGAAACATAACCAAATATGCGTCATGCGTTCATCCGACCCCTAAAGAAACGTCTTCTTGTTACTTATACCGTCGTCTTTAACTATGAAAAAATTATTAAAATTATATAATATTTTGTTTGTAATTAGTTTTTAATAAATTTTAGTTTTAATTACTTATATTGTATGCTTCCCTCAAATACAAATAAGATTCTTCAATGGTTGAACCAACTCATTGGAAGATGCAGTTCGTGTTCGATGTTCAACATCGGGAAATCAACTGAAGGAAGAGATCTGAGAGTAGTTAAGGTTATTTTGTGTGAAAATACTAATAATAAAACTTTATTGTGCTTTTAAAACATTACAGATTCATCGAATCACCGATAAATTCGTTTTTTCTGCTTTTCAGATTTCTCGACCCTCTTTAGAACGAAGAAAACCGATTATTTTTATTGACGCCGGCTTCCACGCAAGAGAATGGATAGCACCAGTAACAGCATTGAACTTCATTGACCGGGTAACCGATTACTCAAGACGCTCAATAGGCGATTCTTTATACGATGAAAACATTGATAAGCTCATCTAAAAAATAAAAATAAAAAATTCAATGGGCTTTAAGGTCTGTACAAATTGCTAACCGGTCCCGGATCTACCAAATTGTTAACCGAACCCCGATTTTTTCAAAAGATAAACTAAACTGCTCTTCAGTTTTTCAATTAGAACCGCCACTGTATGTTCAATTCTCACTCATCAGAACAAATTAGGACTAATTGGACACCTAAGCGGGCACTAATTGGTTCATTTAATCGAGAAGAAATATAATCATAACTTCAAAACTGTCCTAATCATTAATGATTATTTTTTTAAGATAACAAACGAATCTGACCCCATCATGATCTTTCTAACAAAGGAATACGAATGGTACATTCTACCCGTTGCCAACCCTGATGGTTATGAATATTCTTGGACAACGGTTTGTTTTCAAATTTATTAACCTTTATTTTTCCGTTTGAAACAAAATCATAAACGAATTTTTCTAATTTTTATAAAAAAATAATATTTAATAATTCATATAACTATTAATAAGAGTTAGCTTACAATAAAAATTAAGATAGACGTCAGAAAAATAGATTGAAAACTAATTGAAAGTTTGAAACGTGCTAGAACATCCGAGTCGGTAGTGAGCACGACCTGAACTGAATGCCAAAGGTTTACGGCGCAATTTTCATCCTGCTGCTCATTATTGGTAGCCCATGTTAAAATAACTGTACAATATCAACTTGTAAGATCGTCGTTTTTTCGCGGACATGTAAAATGCCAAAACCACCGAGCTTTGCAGGAAGCACTTTATTAGAGAGAAAAATATGATTTTATGGGCTTTTAAATCTTAGTCGGCCTTCTACTGAGTCAAATAACTTCAATAACTATACTTTTTGTTTACATAGGATCGACTGTGGCGCAAAACAAGGTCTAAACACGACTCTGGAGTTTGTGTCGGAACAGACCTTAATCGGAATTGGGACTTCTTTTGGGCAGGTACGTTGCAGGAGTTTGGCTTAACAATTTCTCTTTTTTTGGAAATAAATATTTCCACAGCGTTACTGTGTTATATTCTATTGTTAAAACATTAAGGCGAAGGAACAAGCAGAAACACCTGTCGCGACAATTATTGTGGGCCAAAACCATTTTCAGAACCGGAAGCATTTGCTATAGCAAATTTTATATTGAACAAATCCAGCGATATGATCATCTACTTGAGTCTCCACTCTTACGGACAGCTAATTCTTATCCCATGGGGTCACACAACGCAAGTTCCTGTAGATTTCTATGATCTGGTTTGTATTTTTTTATCTCATTTTTAAAACATTTATTCACTTGTCGGTGAGACAATCATTCAACTCCAATCAAGCTTATCAGAGGTACTGAAGCTGCAGAGGCCATTCGGAAGACAACTGGAGCTAAATACACAGTAGGATCAACTGGGAGGATCTTGTGTACGTTAATTCAACAAATAAAGTAAGCCAGTTGATTTGTTTTACAGCTAAAACTCTATTAATTGATTCAACCACAGATCTGGCCGCAGGTGCTTCGGACGATTGGGCCAAAGGAGTTGCAGGCATAAAATATGCTTTCACCATTGAATTAAGAGACACAGGCAACAGAGGTTTCCTACTTCCCGAGAGTGAAATACCCGATACCTCAGTGGAAGCGACGAGCGCGATTACTAAGATGGCTCTGGACGTTTTATACGAACTGAAAGAAAAAAATTCGAGACAGAAACTGAATGAGCAGCTGGAAGCAGGTGATTATGGAGCTAAAATGGAGGGTTTTAGAAACAATGCGATTTTAAATAATGTGGCGAACAGACAACTGGAGACTAGTGTGAACGACGATGATGTGTTAATGACTCCGAGTTCAACGGAGCCGGAACCGATGAAGGAAATGAACAAAGAACTGATAGAAGATTCCGCCCAAGAGCAAATCGACCTTGAACTTGATAGAGAGCTGGAAATGGAAAAGTTAAAAAATTTAGAAACGATTGATATATCTGGAGTACTTCCGAAGCCAGAGGAAAAAGAAATTGAACAAGAACTCAATCATCTGATTACCATAAAAATGGCTCTTGCAAACGAAAATCTAGAATTGGAAAAACTTAAAGAGAGAATGATCATCAGGAATTTCCAGAAAAAACAAAGAGAACAGGAGGCGCGTTACAGGTCGCAGTTAGCTAAAGACTTTGAAGAAATAGCTCGCGGATATCGACAGCAACAGCTCCTTGAATTGAAGTTCAAGCTTCAAAGAGAAAAATATCTCGTTTAAAATGATTTATATTTGTGCTTAATATAATAATTGAAACAAGACAAAACATGTTTACGCTACTTGGCACCACTTTACATATAATATCTATGGCTTTACATTTAAGGAATTCATGATTTATCGTGTTTTGAATATTTCGATATGATGATGTCGATTTCTAATACAATCCTAGTGTGGTAATACTAATATACTATTAAATGGTTGTGCTCTAAAACGTTTTAATGTAACTTTTTGTGCAAAGCTGGTCAGCATTTAAGCGACTGCTTGTCGCTGAAAAGCCTTTTTTTAACTTAGAGCACAGATGTGATTAAGAGAACCACCTCTATGGTGAACAATCGACGGTTCGAATCATACCGCCTTCGCCAGAGTGTGTTGGTCACTATAGTGTATAATGTCCACATGGGGTAGACACCAAAGAGTACGCAGCGCGTTTAGTACTTTTATCTCTTGAAATGGCAACACAACTGCCGCCTGCCAGTGAGACAAGTCATGACAAAGTGTTGAACCAACTCGCATCGCCAAGGTATTTAACAGAGCAGAGGTTATGTCGCCATTGCACCATTGCGGTCGAAAATTTTGAGGTTAATAACCAAAAGCACGTATTATATAAGAGTAAGCACCCAAAGATAGGAGAGAGTTGCATAAGATGAGACAGAGCCTATAAAATCCCGATGGTTCTGATTTAAACTGAAATTTCACTTTCTATTTCAGCTTCTGCATTGTTTGCGTCCTCTTTTTTTGAAGCGCAAAAAACAAGAGTGGTATTTTTGAAAGATATTTAAAAAGATGTTGATGCGAAACATTTGGTTAATGAACAGAAATAAGCACACCAACTGAGTAAGTTTTCAAAAGGCGCACTCTTCTTTTTGGTGCCTTTACTAAATTTTGGGACCTTTACTAAAAACGTCACTGTGAGCTTTCTGTTTGAGATGTACAACTTCTAATTGTTAGATAACACGGCTAAGATACTCCCTACAAGGCTGATGCAAAACATTTGGTTAATAAACAGAAATAAGCCCACCAGCTGAGTAAGTTTTTAAAATGCACACTCTTTGGTGCCTTTACCCTTTACGCCAATCTATGGTGAAGAAAGTGATGAGTGGAAAATAGTGATCCACCAGTCCCTGACCCACCCCCTCATCTCAAGTTAGTTTTTTTTTAATACCTACAACTAATTCCAGTTTTTTTAAACCATTCCAGAATTATTTAGTCAATTTTCCCATCCAGATGTGAGCTTCTGTTGTTGTGGTCTATTCAGAGAAAACTTGACGTGACCAGAATCTGAAGCCGGTCCATGAAGAAATTTCTATATTCCCAAAGCAGCCCAAAAGCAGCTGCCGGTAACGACGCCAAACGAGAAAAATAATCCTGAACACTTTGAATCATCCCTATCGCAAAATTTCACCCGACTCAAGTTACTAATAAGAAGACTTGAACTAAACTTTGATCAGCAAGTAAGTCATCCAGACAAAATAAAGAACTTCTGTATAATTTCATGCAAGCTAAAACCTCAAGTGTTAATAATAAAATTAATAGAGTTTATTTTTAATAAGCAAAACTAGCAATTGAAAATCAATTAAAACTTAAAGTGAAATGAAATATTTGAAACTAAAACTGGGAAACTTGTTAAATCATAATAATCAATTTTTTAAGAACTTTGGTATTTATTAAAATGTTACTATTTAGCAATTAGTGGCTGCAAATTCTTTTATATTTTGGAAGGCACATAACTATATATTGTTGAGCCTTAAAACGCATAGGACTGAAATCACTGGCATATTGTGATTGCCTTCTGTGAAAGACTAGCATGCTTAGGACTTTGCTATCATAGCAGTTATTATTATTAATATAAATAAACATATAATTAAGCAATTATTATTAAAACATGATTAATTTTTAATGCTCAAGTTCAAGTAGATGCAGCTGCAATCTTTCATGTAATTAACAGAAATAAAAGAATAGAAAATTGACAAGCGTTATCATAGCAGCACCAAACAAAACAAGTTGAATAATAATCAATTAAGAGTCACATCTTTATATGTGTATGCAAGTGTGTTGGAGTGAAATTCTCAAATTAGAAAGCATGACTCATATATATATATGATGATATAAAAAAATAAATAGCAACATATCGAAAACCAACGATGATAAAAACGAAAAACAACCACAAGGACATCTCTAATTTCGGACGCAAGCACGTCTCGAGGAGGAGATCGACAATAACGGTAACGTTTAACATCTCAATGGAAGAAGACCCATTCCAGGTCCATAGAGGAATCTGGAGCAAGAGAGAATCCTACCGACTACTGTGGCGGAGGATGCTGATCGGGAATCTTTCGTCCTTTCGTAACGATCTTAATGGAGGATGAATGGACAGCTCCACGTTGCTGGTGATGATGAAGCGACTTCACGGAGATCCCCGAAGCCCCTGCGTGGAGAGCGTGGGATCCCATCGGAGAAGTCGGGCTCATTGCCACAGGACTCTTGCTTGAGGAACCAATCGAAAGCTTTGCAAAACCTTCTGTAACCTTGGCAGGAGGAACAATTTCTGTGGGTCGTTCAACTTTACTTGGTTCCTCTGCTATCTTGACTGGCTGTGATTGATGAATCACTGGCTGTGACTGAGGTACTTCAGGGTGTGGCTCTTTTACAACTTGCTGTGAAACAGCTTGTTGCACAACTTGCTGTTGCTGTTGTACAACTTGCTGCTGCTGTTGTACAACTTGCTGTTGCTGTTGTACAACTTGCTGTTGCTGTTGGACAACTTGCTGTGGCTGTTGCACAACTTGTTGTTGCTGTTGCACAACTTGCTGTGGCTGTTGTACAACTTGCTGTTGCTGTTGTACAACTTGCTGCTGTGGTTGTACAACTTGCTGCTGTGGTTGTACAGCTTGCTGTTGCTGTTGGACAACTTGCTGTGGCTGCTGCACAACTTGCTGTTGCTGCTGCGCAACTTGTTGTGGCTGCTGTGCAACTTGGGGTGACTGTTGAACAACTTGTTGTGCTTCCCGTACAATTTGCTCTTGATGCTGGTCTACCGGTTTAACAGGTTCAAGCTGAGGTGATACAAAAGCAGGCTTGTTGATCAGAACAGGCCTCGGCGAAAATGAAGGGACTTCCAACTTGATACCCTCATCTTGACAAACACTGCTCCCAGGTTTTCCAGTTTTGGCATCCAGTTGCTTCTGAATGTATTGAAAGCTATCGATGCCCATGTAGTCTATATGTCCCTTCTCCCAACTATGTTGGCGAGTTTGATCTTCCAGCTGTTCTTGAGAGTAACCTCCCTCGGGAGCACTAATGAATCCAGGCTGACCCTGGTGGTGACCAAACCTCAACCATTGATCAGATTGTAAATTAAATTTGATTTCAATGATATATTAAAACCAGCATCAAATTAACAAGCTGAGCCTGAAAAAAATTAAGAGATATATTTGTTAGTCATGCCAAGCAGGTTATTATTATTAGTGAAAAAAAATCATGCCTAGAGACGTGGAAATGAATATTTAATACTTTTTAGACACTCGAAATCCCACACACAACAAAACAAAACTGTCTACTGTAAAGTATTTTATTAAATAAATCAACACAGTTAGACAAAATGGCAAATCAAACTAATTAGTAAACATTAAAGCCTCGGTTCAGAAAACAATTGCACTTCTGAAAACAAACAAAAAAGATTATTTAACAATTTATATTCAAATTTGTTTCTCGAACCATTTAAAACAAAAATAATCACTCCACAAGCTGGTTAAAGTTGATTCTAAATCATCAATAACAAAAAATAACCAACAAGAAAACAAAAGAAATAAAAGTTTCAGAAGAACTCATCACCGACAATTTTGAATGGTCGAAAAAGAGGAAAGACAAAATGCTACTGAGGACCTGTTTAAAGCCACCAGGACATCACTTTTTCTTGTCTCTTCCCTTCGAAACCACGGAGACGGACTTCACTCCCGAAACTAACGAAGTCGCGGCAGGACGAGAAGAAGAGATGGAAACGGAGGAAGTTTCTGTGGTCGTCGATTGAGTAATCGATGCCTCTGCTTGTAATTGATCTTTTTTTATTACAGGAATTCCCTCCGGAGACTCAGATTTGATCTTCAAAGACCTTATGTCTAATGCCTCGGCACCTTCGATGTCTGAAACTTTATGGGACTTGCGCTCAGGTAGAACAACGATGTCAGAATGCCGCTCGGTCGCTCTTGAAATGAACGGCGCCGCCGAATCAAAGAATTCTCTACTGTACGAAGAAGAATCTTCGGACAACACAGATGATTTATCAGTTTTCATTAAAATTGAAGTCTTCTCAGGTTCCAGCATGCTTTCCTTCACTTCACCAACGTTTCTAGATGGTGTAGTACAATCTTTTTCTTCACGACTAACTGTCTTCTTAAAAACACTAACAGGTGTAGATGGCTGTGGAACTCTAACAGGTGTAGATGGCTGTGGAACTCTAACAGGTGTAGATGGCTGTGTAACTCTAACAGGTGTGGATGGCTGTGTAACGGTCGTCTGCATCTTAAAGCTTCCAACGGGATGTATTTTCCGTGAGACCGACTTTTGATCCAACTCTTTCGCAGATCTCGGACCAACGTCGACGACATCTTCAAGTATCTTTCTGGCATATTCATCCAGTTGTTGCTTTTGAATGGCAGCGGTTTTATCCGAACGAGGTGTGAATTCAGCAGATCTCACAATAAAGCTACCAGGTCGTTTAAAATCGCCATGTTCGGCAACATCTTTTGAATCGGACGGTCGAGAAGCAACGGGCGATTTAGAGATCGACATAGCAGATGTTGCTGCTACGATGGAAGCTTCAATGGACTCGGATGGGCTAGATATCATTGTCTCCCTCTCCGTCAATTCGACAGATTGTAGGCTTTGCTTTGTCGCATCGACTGAAGTTTGAATCTTAAAGCTGCCTGGAAGAACTCTTTGTTGGGGCAAAGATTCAGATTCAGTTGGAACAGATGTTTTACTAGGAGATTCTAGCTTTGAAGGTAGTGCATCAGAATGTGTTCGAAACTCGTACTTACCTGGTTTTATATGTTGAGATTCAGATCCAGCAGGAACTGATTCGACACTGGTAACTGAACTCACAATATCATCACCAGTTTGGATTTTTGTAGGAACAGTGGGCTGCCTGTGGACATCAATACCTTTGAAAGTCTTATCGATCTGACCAACAAACGATCTGTAAGCCGGCGCAGCAATAGGAAAAGAAGAAAGAGATGATTTGGCCGGAGTAGCTTTGTCAGCATCAGGACCCTTACCAGTTTTAGAGTCTAATCTCTTCAAGATGTTGTCAAAACTATCTTCTCCAAGGTAATCCATATGGCCAGATTCCCATTTATTCTTCCTATCCTTCTCATACTGTGCAACATCAGCAGGATCAGGTGATATAACAAGAGGCACCCGTTTGATTTCCGATTTGTGCAGCTCAACTGAAACATCAGCAGATAATGGAGTTCTTTCCACGTGCGGGTGCTCTGTTTCCGGCTGGCTCATCCTCCTGACGGGTTCGCGCTCCAGAAGAGTCACGGACTGCTCTTTCTTAACTTCAACCTCCTCAGTTTTTCCAGGAAGTTCAGGGATAGGCCGGATTCGACCACTCGTAATATCAATCTGTCTTTGAATGTTTTCAAATTTGTCAATTCCAAGATAATCAATGTGTCCTTTTTCCCACTCCATTCTTCTATAATGCTCTTGCACTTTTCTATGTTCAACTTCTGCTGCTGATGGTGAAGTACCATGCTCAAATCTATCATCATCATCATCACCACCACCACCATGAGAAAAAGCTGGAAGCACTTGAAGAGATGTCTAGTGAAAATTTACATGTTAAGTAACATTAAAACATGCAAAATCTTGAAACCACTGAAAATGTATTTACAGAAAGACAACAGAAATGCCCTTAAATAGATAGGTATAAATATATAAAAATATAAATAAATAAATTCACATATTTATAAACAAATCTTTTCTTAATAGAATCTTGTAATAAGAAAAACAGAATAATATTACAGAATAATTTAAAATTTAAAAAAATCAATATTAATTTCAGAAAATAAAAATTGCTATAGAACAATTTTTGCAATTAAAATTACAAGTGAATCTCTCCACAATTCATGACACTGCTGAAAATATAAATCAATACATTTTTACATGAAATATTACCACTTAATACATTTTTACATAAAATATTACCGTTTAATACATTCTTACATGAAATACTACCACTTAATACATTTGTATGCACATGAAATACTACCACTTGTTACATTTTCAAATGAAATACTACCGGTAAAGATAATTTAAAAATCATTTAAATCATAATCTGAATTTAAATTGATTTTCATTTTAATCACGTTAAACCTAAAAAAAAATATGTTTCCAGAAATATCAACAAGTTTTGAAACAACATTACTGTAACACATTCATGTATCGACATAAATTCTGATTATAATTTATGAAATACTAAAAAATTACAACTGAATATTTTAACCACCACCAAACCATTAAATCACACTACTAATAAAAAAAAATCTCTTCATGTTAGTGTAAAACAAAAACAAATTTAATTTCTCCACTCCACAAAATTAGCTTTACTAATAATACACACGGACAAACAATGTAGAGTAAACCAATGTAATAAATATTTCACACTAAAACATCTAAACATTTAACAGCCAGTCACTACTGCCTTTCATGCATTAACAAAGAAAAGTAATAACTTACTTCTTTAACGTGCTCTTTAGATAAACTGACATTCTTTGTAAATATCTGCCACCACTGCTTCAAGAAATCTTGACAGAACAGTCCGAGATCACCTGGGCAGTCCACGGATTCCTTGCTGATATTGTAGCTGGCATGCCAAGGTTTGTAAGCTCCTATGAAGTGAAGCACTTTGGCATCTTTTCCAAAGCTGTTCAAATTGACCACGGAAGTTACTTTCATTTAAACTATAAATCTCAATTTTTAACTAGCCTATTGGAATTTTTAATAGGTTATCAAGAAAAAAATACAATTACTACATAATAAAAATAATTGGAAAAGATTAATTAAACCGTTTGAGTGCTGGAAGATAAGTGTAGAAGGCTTGTGCAACGACATTGTACAAAAATGGCAAATGTCGTTTAATGTCCTTCGTTGACCAATCACTAAAGAAGGAATTGAGAAGACCTTGGTCTCCACCTATAACGTCATCAACACGTAGTTGTTAATATATTTATATTTTAATATCAGAAATAATAATAATTTTAAACAAAAAATGCAAATATTATCACATCATGGCAGGAGAGAAAAATAAACCATTTCTACAACATATTATATCAGCACTACCAGCCTAATAAACCCATTATTGTAACTAATTTCATGTAATCATCATGCTCATAATAATATGCTAATGAACTTGATCTAACCATCATAACTGCCTCTAGATAAAGCAAGATGAAGCAGTGCAGCATAAGTTGCCTCCGATGGTTTATAAACAAAGACTCCAGAGTTGAAACAATCTGGCCATCCCACATCAGCTGCTGCAGAAAGTTCTTCTCTTTCAAACAAATCATCAATATTCTGTAACACCTTGAGGTAGCAAATATAATTATTACAGATAAGTATTCATTTTAAAAAGTTCACATTTATTTATAGACTAATATAAATAAGCACACTTAGTTCACATCTTATTATAGTACAGGGTTAAGAAACATTTTATAAGTTGAGACTAATACAGAATTACAATTTTCTGCAGACTAGCTTAGAACACCATGCATTTACTGTTTCAACATCATACATTAAATATTTCAACATCATACATTTATCACTTCAACATTATACATTTAACATTTCAACATCATACATTCACCATTTCAACATCATACATTTAACATGTTAACATCAGGCATTCACCATTTCAACATCATACATTCACCATTTCAACATCATACATTTACCATTTCAACATAAAGCATTTCAACATCATACATTAAACATTTCAATATCATACATTTATCATTTCAACATCATACATTAAACATTTCAACATTAAGCATTTCAACATCATACATTAAACATTTCAATATCATACATTTATCATTTCAACATCATACATTAAACATTTCAATATCATACATTTATCATTTCAACATCATACATTAAACATTTCAAAATCATACATTTACCATTTCAACATCATACATTTACCATTTCAACATTAAGCATTTCAACATCATACATTAAACATTTCAATATCATACATTTATCATTTCAACATCATACATTAAACATTTCAACATCACAGATTCACCATTTCAATAGGCTAATTAATTTACAATGATAACCTAAACTTCACATTGAAATGAGCAAGAAAATAAAACCGACTAGAGTGTCTGCATCCATGAATACACATTTCGTGAACTTAGTGAGCCTCCAGCAATGCAATTTCGTGAATGTCACACCAAGGTCAGGTCGTGTCAACAGGGCAAGGTTCACTTTATCTTGGCTGTCTAAAATGTTCACTTCTATAAGCTCAAATAGTTTTCCTAGTTCTTCTCTGTTGAAAAATAACATGGTACTGTTTCATTAGAATATCATGGCTGCTTTCATTAGATTATAGATGAAATGAAATAGTAATTTTAATGTAAGGAAATCACAGTGTACATTTACTATTATTATCATCTAGTCAGTCAGTCAGTTAAATGCTGCAGGACCAGGTAGAGAGAATGAGAGAGAGAAAAAGAATGAAGATAATCTAGTATTTTGTGTTTTGCAGAAAGCCAATGTAAACGCAGCATAGCATAACAAAAAAGGCTGGAGTTGTAAATCTAGGTTAAGAATAAACATGAAACATAATATTTAGAGATACAATAGATAAAATGGGCATAAGATTTAATTATTTCTAACCTTGTCATGGCAGTAAAAAAAATTTATATTTGAAAATTTACACCTTTATAAGCTTTCACCCTTGATATAATTAAAACTCATACTGACTCATAAAAGGAAATTAATATTCAATTATATAAAAAATCTCTCAATATTAAATTCAATTTTAAAGTTATTTAGAGCTCTTTATTAATCCACTTGATGGTTAGCTCAAGAACAGATATGCATAATAAGCAACTGAAAAATTCTATGTTTTAGAAATTATTTTTACTCAAAAATACTAATTGTTGACAAACTTAAAAATTCAAAAATTACCATTAAAAGTCTGAAATATTAAAATTATTCCCCTGAAAATGAAGCATTCCCAAGCTAGTCAGTAAATAAATAAATCGGGTGTTGATATAACAGATTATGATGTAACAATGATTACAAATTTAGAACTGCTTCGAAGATTAAATTATTACAAGCCAAATCCTAGATGTAGTTTGTAATAAACCTTGTGATAAGCCTTACTAATCTATCTGATTACAAACCTGACTTTTTCAGAGACACCTTTAGTGATCATACAGACAAGAACCCTGGTTGTTCCAACTTCCTTGAGAGAATAACCAAGAGTCACTGCTCCTAGAGCATAGGAGTCATTTGTTGCCAACGTAACAAATGCTTCGTCAGTTACTGTTTAAATAAAATATTAAAAAATTATATATATATATATATGACAGAAAATTAAGCTGTAATTCTAATGATAACTAATGAAATCACTAACTATAAAGTGGAAATAAAATATTAATAGAATACAATTGTTGAAAAATATCATTAAGGCAAAAACTAAAACTAGGATGGATAAAAAAACAGTTACATAAATTATGTAAAAAAATGACAAGCAACCATGAAATAAGATTATTCCTGGCAATGAATAGGAGCTGTAAAAAAGTTGCATAAGAGTATAGACAGAAGGAAAAAGAGAAAGAAAGATAGGGAGAAAGGAGAGAGAGAAAGAAAGAGAGAGAGAGAGAGAGAGAGAGAGAGAGAGAGAGAGAGAGAGAGAGAGAGAGAGAGAGAGAGAGAGAGATAATTTACAGCCTACATAGGCATTTTTGTAAATTTACATTCCAACACCACATCAAGCACAGCCTTCTTCTGTGCAACACGTGAACACACTTCACTAGTAAGAACTAACTTAAAATGAAGGTTGTATGAACACAATGATTTTCAACCTATGATGTCTAACTTGTTTGACTCTCATAATAACAACAATGGAACAAATTTTAAATGAATAAAATCCTGAAAGCTCTACATTTAAACAGAGTCAACCTACCATAAACAAGAATCAGACAAAACAAATCTGTGCCACATCACAAAAGCAATCATAACCTGGCTGGTTATGCAGTCTACTACTTATTAAATATTGTGCAAACCAGTTAAGCAGACTTGTGAGATTTTTTAACAATACACACTACAGCTGTTTAAATAGTCAACATTACTGATGGAGGTCAATGATTAACAAATAACCATTCTAGGCAATATATCCTAATAAGCATTTAGATTTTATAATGGGAAAAAATTGACAACCAATCAATAAAGTAACATAAAAACCACACTTAAACTGTGATCAAAATTCTAACAGAACCACATAAACTAATTATAACATATATTCTAGCAGAACCACATAAACTAATTATAACATATATTATATTATATATATTTTTAAGAAAACATTCATGTTTGTGAATAATCATTACCATTGTAGAGATAATCCTAAAATACTCTCTCAATCAAAAGATTATAATTTCACTGCAGTAACATGGTTCAAGAAAGTACTTTATTTCTATATGACAAATAATAAAAAAACCACAGGTCTGATAAAAAAAGCAAAAAAAAATCTATATTTAAAAAACTTGGACTTGAATAAGTATTTGAATGTCTATCTCAATATATCAGTAAAAACTTTTGATAATGCCTATAAAAAATTCCTATTTATTACAGCATTTGCATTAAAATTTACCATGTTATGACTTAGAAATGACTTAGAAGACTTAGACTTAGATTAGGACTAGAGGTTTAGTTCTTTAGTTGCCTTTATCTTCAACATTTTCAAATTAATAAATAACTGAGAACTGGTTAATAAGAAAAAAACCTTTGATCATTTGTTAAGCCTTAATTGCTTGGCCTTAGTTAATAATTAGGTTATGGTTTTGGCTGGTCATATTGAATATATTGTCATATGTTAATACTCACGGGGTGACAAACCACAATAAAATTAAAAACATACTTTAAACAAATTAACAAACCTTGAGATGCAGCCATTTTGATGAAAACTTGCTTCGGACACGAGTCGAACCAAGAAAGACCCACCCGCGTTCTCCTACAAAACACGAAAGGTCACAGCGACTGTTGTATCGGGCCTTCGAAGTTCAACGTCGAAAGCGCTTTTCTTGGTTGGTATTTAAACGACCGTTTAGTAGCTTTTTAAAAATAAAAAATGGTTTTGTTTATGAGTTTTATTAAAATCATTTAGAAACAGGAAAATTCAAAATTTAAAACATCTTTTTTGAATTATATTCAAAAAAATTTCATTAACTTACTTTCTTAAATTTATAAAAGTTATGCAAATTTATATCAGGTCTTCTAACAGCAGAAGCTGTCACGGAAATGCATTAAAAAAACATAAAGTCAGCTACAAGTACAAAAGTAAAATAAAAAAATAAATACTTTTCATAAGACTACTGATCCAATAAGACTATCCATCCAATTAACAAACCTGTAATTTCAGGGTGGGTCTATGCCAGCCTGCCATTGGCAAGCCCGTAGCTAGGGGTTTCTATCCCCCCAAGCAGTCGGGCTCAATTCCCCCTAAGAAGCCAACCTTTCTCCTCTCCGACAAACTCCAAGCTAGGGGTTCTCAATTTTTGTTTTAGTATTTTATCTAACGTGTAGTCTACAAATAAGTTGATCTTCAATATTATTGTTGTTTTTTAACTCCGCCTTGCTTTTCCAAGCCAGTCCCAAGCCTGGAGAAAAAAGGAGGGAAAAGTTAAAAATATCAAACTATTATCTACGACAGGAAATACTTCGCTATTTCCTACACACTGCTTCATCAGTCCTAAAACATTTGGTGTAAAGGACTATAAACTATTAGATAAATTGTTGTTTTATTTTACATTTTTCTCTGTACAGAATGTATAGCATATAACGTTAATATATCATCTAACTTTGGTATAAAAATCCAAAAAGATAAATACAAAAACCATTAATACTCATAAATAATTTTAAACATTAGAGTCGACACGAAGGTTTGTTCAAATGTAGATAGTTATGTTACAATTAAAGGCACAGGGTCAGGGAAGCCATTGTCGTTCTGACTTTAAAGTGGTCATCTGCTCACTTAGAAGTGAACCCTCTAATATTAAAGTGGGTTCCGTTTGATTTGTTTGTAATGCCTCAGGGACGTCATTTTTGATACAAAATGGGTGGAGCAATAAAAAATGTCATAATTGTAAAAAAGCCCTGCTAAAATTTGTAAATTTATTAAATATTTTGAAAGGAGGAAAATTTAGCTAAGTCTTTTGAAAATTTCTGGTAAAGTACTGCACGACCATCCTCCCCGTCGTCAACTATTTTAAGAAGAACAAAACGAAGTCTTCAAAAAATGTTTGAGAAAAATACACAACTCTACCCCCTCATTTCGTTCGTCAGGTATTTTAGTGAAAATAAGTTTAGTATTAGTAAGATAACATTTTGGTGAGTCGAGCTTTAAGCATTTTGCCCAAAGGTTTGGTTGAAATTAAGTTCTTGGCCCATTGAGAAAAGAACCAGAATAGGAAAAAGAGCGCTTAGCAAAAGTATGCTTAACAGTAAAGATACAAAAGTGACTAGGAGAGGAAGATCGAAGACCATACTAAGAGGAATTTGTATTAATTTAGTTAGGTTAAGTGGAGAAAGGCAATTTTTTATTTTTAACATTAGTAGGTAAATTTTAAAAATCATCCTATATTTAAGAGCAACCCAATGGAGAAGAACAAAAGATGGAGAGATATGAGAAAATACCAAATACAAATTGGAAATCAAACAATTTTTTAGTTTAAAAAAATCTACTACTCTATCTGAAAATTGTCTGTTTGAACTTTCGGCCTTTCAATGTTTATGATTACACATTATGAATTAACGTCTCTGGTATCATTCTAGTTTTTGCAGGCTGACTATTCTGCTCATTGTATTCAATGATTATTTTGAGGCAGTTTTTACTAAAATAAAAAAAAAGATTTGACAAAACATTTTTAATCCACATAGCACCAAATCTGTTTCCAATGTTTTGGTCTATTGGCTTTCATCTACATTGCACCTTTCGCATTTAACCATAGACATAATGAGTGTCAAATAATTTTTCTTAATTATTGTATGCTGATTTATTTGGTATTAATTAATGTGATAATTATTTACTACTACTTGAATGTCATACAAAACGTTTTCTTTTTTATGCATAATTACCGAATGATGGTTACATTGTGTTTTGTTGACTAGATCTGACTGATGGCACACGACATGAACTGTATATTCATCGTTATTAACCAACTTATGAATCGACAAGACGACGACCGTAGACTGCTGAAAAATTTTAGCATCTCAATTTAATAATTATTATTAGAAATTTATAATAATAATAAATAAAAACACGTGTTTTTCAATTTCATACTTTCCTTTCAAATAAACTTCTCATTACAGTTTAGAAATAATTAAAAGTTATATTCCAAAATTAATAAGTATAAACCACGTTTCCAGTTAAAAAATTGTCTATTGTTGTTGAATTTAGCAGATGTGGTTACCAAAGATATTAGAAAATATGAAAACAGAGAGTATGTATGTTAAGTAACAATAATATATATTATATAGACGTCTGTTTAATCTAAAAGAACGAAAAGTCAATGTATAAAAGAACTCAAGTCTATATGTCTCACGTCAAAACTAAACAGTTTTTATTAAATTTTGCAAATAAATTGTCAAATTTTTTAAATACTTGGTTTGGCTGTGTTTTAGTGGCCGATCGCCGAGTAATGACGATTTTATGACACTCGGCCGAACCGATTTTCGGTTAGGTTTAGGACTAGGGTTAGCATCCCACTAGTTACTTCGTTTGGGTTATGGTTAACATCCCACTAGTTACTTCGTTTGGGTTAACACCCCACAAGTTACTTCGTTAGGGTTAGCATCCCATTAGTTACTTTGCTATGGTTGGGGCTAGGGTTGGGCAATGGTTAGGGCTAGGGTTAGGACTAGGGTTAGGGCTAGGGTTAGGGCTAGGGTTAGGGCTAGGGTTAGGGCTAGGGTTAGGGTTAGGGCTAGGGTTAGCATCCCACAAGTTACTTCGTTAGGGTTAGCATCCCACAGGTTACTTCGTTAGGGTTAGCATCCCATTAGTTACTTTGTCATGGTTAGGGCTATGGTTGGGCTATGGTTAGGGCTAGGGTTGGGCTATGGTTAGGGCTAGGGTTAGGGCTATGGTTAGGGCTAGGGTTAGGGCTAGGGTTAGGGCTAGGGTTAGGGCTAGGGTTAGGGCTAGGGTTAGGGCTAGGGTTAGGGCTAGGGCTAGGGTTAGGGCTAGGGTTAGCATCCCCACTAGTTACTTCGTTAGGGTTAGGGTTAGCATCCCACTAGCTGCAACTATTTCCACGTCAGCATGCATTCAAACTAGAGAACTGCACGATAATGGGGATTGCGGGAATACCGCGGTAATGCGGACGATCGTAGCGGTAATACCGCGGGGATGGTGTTAACTAGTCTACTAGGCCCATATATATATATATATATATATATATATATATATACCACGAACCCACGACTGTCGGATCGGCAACACCGCCTCGCATCATGCCAACTACCTTACCATCTGCGCCACTTCCACCGCCAAAAAACAGTGGTTGTTAAGCGCTTTTGTTGGGGTATGTTGAACACAACACTCGACTATGAATGGGTACGAATCAATGCTCGATAGTATTATAAGTTGTACGGCGTACAATCCGTCACTAGCTAATTTAATAACTATCGAAGATATATGTTTTATGATATATATTATAAGGAAACATAGCGTTGATATGTTTTTACGAGCCACATATATCAGAAACTTGGATGGCGTACAATCCACCACGAAATAAAAAAGCGCTTAACAACCACTGTTTTTTGGCGGTGGAAGTGGCGCAGATGGTAAGGTAGTTGGCATGATGCGAGGCGGTGTTGCCGATCCGACAGTCGTGGGTTCGAGTCTGAAGTTGAGACATATATATATATATATATATATATATATATATATATATATATATATATATATATATTTATATATATATATATATATATATATATATATATATATATATATATATATATTTATATATATATATATATATATATATTTATATATATATATTTATATATATATATTTATATCTATATATATAAAAGAACATGTCCTGACTGACTGACTGACTGACTGACTGACTGACTGACTGACTGACTGACTGACAGATGACTGACTGATAATCAACGCCGAGCTCAAACGCCTCATCCTAGGAACGTGAAATTTGGAACTTATATTACTTTTATAGCGTAAACATCCGCTAAGAAAGGATTTTTGAAAATTTTGCTCCTGAGGGGAAAAAACTGGAAAACAAACTTTTTTCTAAAACAATGTATATCTCGAAAACCAAAAATGAGGAGATTTTGAAATTTGGTATATAGATTCTTTTTGAAAAATAAAAAGATACGTGTTTCACCATTTTTTGAAAATTTGGTTTCCCGGACCTCAAATGTGGGTTGGAAAAGTGGGTTATTTGGTTTTTAAAGTAGCTTCTACTCAAAAACTGTTAATGCTACAGGAGTAAAAATTAGTATTTAGTTTCTACTCCAAAAATAATGAAATACGTGTTTTAGCATTTTTTGAAAATTTGATTTCCAGGACTTCAAATGTGGGGTGGAAAATAGGGTTATTTGTTTTTTAAAGTAACTGCTACTCAAAAACTGTAAATACCACAGATTTAAAAATTAGTATTTGGTTTCTTTTCTAAAAAATAAAGATATACGTGTTTCACCATTTTTTTAAAATTTGGTTTCAAGGACCTCAAATGTGGGGTGGAAAATAAGGTTATTTGGTTTTTAATGTAACTGCTACTCGAAAACTGTATATGCTACAGGAGTAAAAATTGGTATTAAGTTTCTACTCCAGAAATAATGATATACGTGTTTTACCAGTTTTTGAAAATTTGGTTTCCAGGACTTCAAATATGGGGTGGAAAATAGGGTTACTTGGTTTTTAAAGTAACTGCTACT
The DNA here is from genome assembly GCA_963978895.1 of Erpobdella octoculata. NCBI lineage: Eukaryota > Metazoa > Annelida > Clitellata > Hirudinida > Erpobdellidae > Erpobdella > Erpobdella octoculata. Next base: position 8,562,765 of record OZ022242.1, read on the forward strand.
CAAAAACTGTAAATGCTACAAAAGTAAAATTAGTATTTAGTTTCTACTCTTAAAATAATGATATACGTGTTTCACCATTTTTTGAAAATTTGGTTTCCAGGACCTCAAATGTGAAGTGGATAAAGGGTTATTTGATTTTAAAATAACTGCTACTCAAAAACTGTAAGTGCTACAGATGTGAAAATTAGTATTTTGAGGTTTTGTGCCGGTTGAAAGTAAATGAGTTCAGTTTATCACCGGACGGACGGGCCAAGCCGTTATTTTAGGGTCTTCATAGGCCCTGCCCAAACCTTAAATCAAGGTGGGACGGGCCGAGATTTTTAACCAAGTATATAGACATTTTAGTGATTTTAGGGTGTTCAGACGGGCCGGGCTAAACCTGAAGTCAAAGTGGGATGGGCCGAGGTTTTTCATCAAGTATATAAAACTTCTAGGCCTGTAAAAACGGGCCGGGCCCTAATTAGACGGGCCGTGCCGGGCCAGGAATTTCGGTTTTTGAAACGGGCTGGGCCAAGTTGTCGACGGGCCGAGCCGAGACCTAAAAAATTGATCCGTGCAGTACTCTACTATGTATGCACGGTTCAAATTCTCTAATTTCATGCGAGCGAAGCCGCTACGGGTACTGCTAGTACATACATACATACATACATACATACATACATACATACATACATACATACATACATACATACATACATACATACATACATACATACATACATACATACATACATACATACATACATACATACATACATACATACATACATGGAACTTACATTACTTTTATAGCGTAAACATCCGCTAAAAAAAAGTTTTTGAAAATTTTGCTCCTGAGGGGAAAAAACTGGAAAACAAACTTTTTTCTAAAACAATGTATATCTCGAAAACCAAAAATGAGAAGATTTTGAAATTTGGTATATAGATTCTTTTTGAAAAATAAAAAGATACGTGTTTCACCATTTTTTGAAAATTCGGTTTCCCGGACCTCAAATGTGGGTTGGAAAATTGGGTTATTTGGTTTTCAAAGTAGCTTCTACTCAAAAACTGTTAATGCTACAAAAGTAAAAATTAGTATTTAGTTTCTACTCTAAAAATAATGATATACGGGTTTCACAATTTTTTAAAAATTTGGTTTCCAGGACTTCAAATGTGGGGTGGAAAATAGGGTTATTTGGTTTTTAAAGTAACTGCTACTCAACAACTGTAATTGCCACAGATGTAAAAATTAATACTTAGTATCTACTCAAAAAAAAAAGATATACGTGTTTCATCATTTTTTGGGTTATTTGGTTTTTAAAGTAGCTGCTACTCAAAAACTGTTAATGCTACAGAAGTAAAAATTAGTATTTAGTTTCTACTCCAAAAATAATGAAATACGTGTTTTAGCATTTTTTGAAAATTTGGTTTCCAGGACCTCAAATGTGGGGTGGAAATAAGGGCTGGGCTAATTTGTCGACGGGCCGAGCCGAGACCTAAAAAAATGATCTCAACTATGGATGCACGGTTCAAAATCTCTAATTTCATGCGAGCGAAGCCGCTACGGGCACTGCTAGTATATATATAAAATAATAAGTTGATCGGACATGTGCTGCCAGCACATCATCTGAACAGGCCTTCTCCATAGCTGGACGTAAGGTTGACAAGCGACGTACCCAGCTAAGTGATGGCAGTGTTGATGGACTTTTATTTATTCACGGACTCTTTTTAAAATTTTTTAGTTTTGATTACATTTTAAAATTACCGTGTAAGTACTGTTTAATTCTGTTTTAGACTGTTTAATAAAATGGCAAGTACATTCAAAATGGATTAGTTTGTGCCATAGTTTTAATACACTTAATAAACTGGAGAAACTAAATAATTATAATAATTTTTGATGCCGGATGGGAACCATTAGCAACGAGGATGGTTGGGGATGGGGATGATACTTCACGGGGATGAGGATGAAGTGTTTCGGGAAAGGTTGGGGATGGGGATGAAGTGTTCCGGGGACGGTTGGGGATGGAGTTGTAACTTGCGGGTATGGCTGGGGATGGGGTTAATAGTTCGTCCCCGCGCAGCCCTCTAATTCAAACTGGTATCGCTGATTGTCCTAAATTCAAATTCAAACAAAAACAACCACACCACTTAATCAAACTTTAGAATAAATTATTCAAATGTATACAATCTCTGAATGACAAGTATGACAATGACCAAAAAGCAACTAGGATAATAGTTTATGAAATCTGATGTCGACAGCTTTAGCAAAGTAACTTTAGATGACGGAACGTGCAAATATGTTTTATTTGCTCACTGGTTCTACATTCCAAAATATTATATCATGCTTTCAAACTAAGACGTGATTATTAAATGAATTTATTTGAAATTATAAGGAGGCAATGCTTTAATTCCTGGGCGTGCCTGAACAAAATTCTACCGAAGACATGACAAAACGTCACTGTTAATAACCCTTTTATTTTTCTAATAAGCACTTTTTTGCCAAACGCTCTTTTTTAATCTAGTTTTCCTCTCTGGAATTTTTTCCATCTTCTCTCACCACGTTTCCGTTTCACTTCTTTCCGTAATGGGCTGAAAATCTATCTCTTTGGTCAGTTCATAGAGTGCTGTACAAATTGATGCATCGTTTGATTGTGTGTAGCACCAGTTAACAACGCCTCCTAATTACTGCAAGATGCCAAAAGCGATTTGTCAAAAGCCACAGCAGTTCTTCTCTACATGAATGTGATTTTTAGTTATATTGCATGGGCCTACGTCCTGCAAACCTAAACAAGTTAGCAGTAAAAAACATTTATATTTAAGGATTTACATGCCTTTCATTTAATGCAACTTTATTTTTTTAAACAAATTTTTTTCAAATTTCTATATAATTATATTTTATTTTTGAAAAAAAAAAAAAGTAATTTTATAATTTTATTTTTTTTTAACTTTTTAAATTACAATTTTTAAACTAAAAATTTTTTTTTATAAAGTTTTCAAATTTTAACGGAATGCATTTTCATGATGAGCAAGCAAATAGTTTAAATTTCAGCTCGATTGGATGACGGAAGTTGGTTTATTTTCACTTTCAAGGTTTGCAAACAAGCAAACAAGCAAGCAAGTGAAGGAGCAAGCAAGACCGGGAGTGAGGTTAATGTGAGGGATTTAAATAAAATATGTTATTTTCAAATCTTTTGTATTAAAATTGAGCTCAGATATTAAATTATTATCTACACAGACAAAAAGTATAAATAACAAAATAAATACAATGCGAACGTTTGAAAAACTCAGACTAATCAGGGGGGCAAGTTGCCCACCCATGCATCGCCACAAATTGCGTAGGAGCAACACATAATAGATTTATTCTTTGTTTTTAAAACTTTTATTTAGGTTAAAATCTCTGTTTGTGGCTTTCTCTGTACGTAAATCTTGCAAGTAAAATTTAACCAGCTTTTTGACTAGCTAGGAAGCTGAAACTTTCAGCATAGGTTTATATTTGATGACAATACATGATTCAATTAAAAAAAATAAAAAAAGCTATTTATTTATATATATGATATATATCTATATATATATATATATATATATATATATATATATATATATATATATATATATATATATATATATATATATATATGAATATCTTTCGTATTCTTAAATCGAGTCTATTGAGATAAAAGTTTGTGTTGACAAACTTCGTTTTTTCCTTTATTTGTTTCTTATTTAAGTTAACACAGAAATATAAAAATATAATTTATTTCAGTTTGTTCATGTATTCTGAAAAATTTTTTAACTGCGCAAACAAACAGCCAATTGATTGATTATGTCAGTAAAAGTTAACTGAATATTTTAAACAAGAACAACTAGCTCTTTGAAGTATTATATCACAGATGACAAACTTAGATTCAACTCACCTACAAATAAAAGTAACTTCATGATGATGATAATAAAAAGAAATACAATTGTCTATGAAAAAAGAGAATAAATAATTATATTAATAGTAATAAACGATGATGATGATGATGATGATAGTGATGATGATGACGACTACGACGACGATGACGACAAAGATGATGATAATGATGATGTGGTGGTGATGGGGGTGGTGGCGGTGATGATGATGATGATAATGATGATGAGGATGATGATACCGTTGTTTTTCAATGATACTGTCAAATAATACATGCAATAAGACGCTTTTTTGTAAGATTGGTCGGGCCATCAATTCTATACAAATACAAATTGCAATGACAAATTCATAATTACTTTAATTTATTCATATTTGGAGAAATTTTTAATAGATTAACAAATCGATGCAGCCCAAATGATGTCATCACCAATTTGCCTGCGTTTTGAACAAATCACCGGAAGTCATTTGTCACGCTGAGACCACGTGACAGCGTCTATCGTACGTAATTGGATGGATATCTTTGTTGTCATCTGTTTTCTGAAAATGAGAATAAAAAATATAAAAAAAAATTTGAGAATTTTCAAAATACCTTGGTTGAGAAACAAACCCCAATCATTTCGTCTCCAATTCATTTCGAACCATTATTAAAACATTTTAATTATTAAAGTAATCAAGTATTTATAAATACAAATATAAAGTGAGTGAGTTTGAGTATCTTGCCTGCTTTTTGTTTGTGGCAAAGAAAAGTTAATTCCCAGTTCATTTGCTTATCAGCTGATGAGAAAGTAACACACAATTGATGGAGAGTGTCTCTGTAGTTCAAATTATTTAAAATGTATTTATTGATCTAAACACATTTTAATATTCAAAACAATAAAAATAGTAATTTTACGTTATATTTAAGAAACAAAATTTAAAAAATGTCACATCTGAATCAACATCATCGCCACTACGATTGCGACACACGGATTTGGATAACTGGATAACTATGGAACAATGCTGGATAGAATCAAAATTAAAGTGGCCTTACCTAAATAGAAAAAAACTTGTATGCAACTCTATTACACGAGGGACCATGTTTGTTACTATGATATGTTTAAGCAAGTAAGAATTTGGAGACTTTTTACAGTAACAAATAAGGTGACTCTTTATAGGGTTACCCCAAACCCTTAAGGGCGCTGATAGTGCTGACGTTATTCGAACCGCAGACATTCCATTTGATAGGTAAATGCCTTACCACTATACAAACAGCACCTTAAATAAAGCATGACAGTTTAATGTACTTACTGAGTGGCTACATAGAGAAGAAGATAGTGATCTTTGCTTGAAGAGGCACTTGACGACTGAATTTCCTTCAACTTCCGACTGATTTCCATAGAAACTGATTGTATAGCTTCATCTACCGACTTTTAAACAGTGGTTATAAATAATTATTTTTAATTATTTATTTATGAATATACATTTCTATTTATATATTGCACAAAACAGTCATGTTTAAAATATGATGTTTAACATGTTTATACGTTAGTCAACTCACAATGTGCAAGCAATTTAGCTTAGCAGAGAGACCAGCAATTTGGTTGAGAGTTTCGTTGTCAGTCTCCAATCGTTGTTTCGCTTGTGTTTTCTCGTTCATGTCCTGACTGAGAGTGCCTTTGATTATAAAATATAAATGCAATTAATTAATTTTCAATTATCATATTTTAAAATTTTAATAAAGTTCAATTTATTTAGTTACAGTTTTTTATGTGGAAGGTTTTTATTTTGCTTTAGTAACTCTGCAGTGCAGAAATATTCCAGTTGTTATAAATAAATTTGCTGGTGACCTCTACAAATTTGAGTATAGGAAACAATGCATTTGAAACAATTCAACCGATAAAAAAAGAGTTTATTTGAAAATTAACTCAAAAATATGACACAATTCACTCAGTTGGGGACGTTTTTTTTAGCCGAAACGGGACTCCGGTATATTATTTTAACTTTCAGGGTTTTGCTTGATTGATTGAATGCGATCAAATCTTGTGACAGTTAAAAAATAAAATTTACGCCATCCAATCGAACGTAAATGGTGTTATTAAAGTGCTGTCAATAACAATACATTCTATCAAATATTTGAATTAACTAGGCAAAATTTAATAAAACTTTTTAAAAAATTCGAATGTTCATCACTTTTCCACAAACAACTGCTTAACTTGAAATTGCATAAATGTTTTAAAGAAATAAAAAAAATGATTTTTTTTTAAAGATTTATAATAAAAATAGTTTTTATGGGTTAATATTTATTAGAAGATCTGTCACGAAATTATTATAATTCACGATTTAACGATCATTCAGTAGACATCGTACGAAAACATTAAAAACTCGATATAAAAAAGTAACGTAAATTTTTAAGATTGTTTATTATAAGCAAATAATTAAATAAATTTATTAAACAGATTTTTAACTATGATAAATAATAAAATTGTTAAAAATAAAATGAGTGGTTGTCTCACTGTGAATGATTTTCACGGCTGTCAGCGGCACCTTGAGCCACACTTTGTGTTTCACATTCTCCACATAATCGTTGCCATTGATGGATTGTCTGTAAAGTTGAACATCATAAAAGTACCGTATTTTGTACAGCTAGCGTGTATGAATGTGTGTTTATTCTGTACAAAAATTGTCCGTAAAGAAGAAGTAAATTGTACTACAAGTGTGTATCCATGTGTATTATTTTACACGTTACTTGTGTGTACGTTTGTATTGATTCGTACAAATAGACCTAATATAAGCTGTTTTTGTCAACAGCATATTTAACAACCGTAGCATACAAAAGAAAGGAAAAAAACACTCAAACGGGCACAAGGAGGCACAAGGAGGCACTTATATGACACGAACAAATTACAAGCACAACACAAAAGCAAGAAACTGAAATCTGTCAGGAAAACGAGAACGTATAATTAGCCGAAAAAATAAACAGGAGATAAACAAGCGAAGAAGGCAATCAATAACAATTCAGTACAAAAATGTAGAAAACAATTTTACATTTGAAACCAGAGTAGAACAAAGTTTCCTCTTTTTCAGCGCATTTAATCATTTGTTTTTAAACTGGTTTTATTTTAAATTAAGAATATAATTATATTTTATCACCAGGAAATAATAAATTTAAAATTAAATTAATATTAGAATATGTACAAAGTGCAATCAAACGATATTGCTTGGCACTTGTTTTGCACATCACGGAATGGCGCTGGTCGTTACCATGTTCGACATATTGAAACCATACCGCTTCGAATCCACACAATTCGTGTAAAAGTCAACTAAACCACAACTTACAACAACAACACAGCTGTGACTAGCAGCACAAACAAGAACGACAAAAACAAACTCACAGTAGAAGAGTTGCTTTTTTATTGATGCCAGAGTTTTTTCTTTTCACGAAACTCAATAGCAGTAGATCGGTGAAGAGCCACATGCAGCACTGATCTCTCATTTGGTCTATTGTCACCATGTCGTTTCGAACGTAACATCTTCCTGAACTAACCAGCTGTAATCGATCAAATATTATTTTTTTCAGTTAACTTGTTTGTTCAAATAATTAAAATAAATTTTACAATCAATAAATTCAGTTTAAGTATTTTTAATAAATTGATTTTAAACATAAACTTATTTTTTAAAGATTATTTATAACAAATAAAAAATTGAAAACGTTCAGAATATAGAAATTAATTGTTACACATGTATGATGTTGTTTTAACCAAATGTGGTGTTTGGCACAATGATCCGGAACCATAATAAGCACATGAATAGTGTCAAGATAAGAAAGTATTTTAAGTATTTGAAAAGTAATATTATGTATTATATTAGCAAAACCACGTTAAAATTTGATTATTTTCCATTTCTGTTGTTGCTGGACACGGTATGGTATGAGTGAAACTGACTATTCATTTAGTGACATACACAGAAGTAGCTAAATCAGCAACAACACAACACAGATGATTGACAGCAAATAGAAAGTTTCAGAAGATAAGCAAACACATGAACAGCGTTTGTCGTAATTTACTGTAGCGGCACTACAATACAATAATACGACAGAAATAAATAAGCAAATTATTTTTTTGAAGTTAAAAATAAAATATGATTGATAAATCATAATAACATCAGTTATGAGGAGAAGTTCCAATTTCTTCAATGTTGACGTGTGAACATCTTCGATCGTTTCACCTTTGTTGACCTCGTTGATTTTAAGGGCAAGGTCATGAATGGCGCCCTCAGCCTGTCGTAGGAGGGTGAAATCTGGATGCGTTGTAGGTGTGTTCTCTAACAATCTCTGTTGAAGAAAAGAAACACAAACCTTATAACCACATGAGACAACTGCAACGATATAAAACCATAAGTAGCGGCGCCTTTCAATAGATTATTGCGTGACTGTAAGCATGAGAAATTGTGAGATTTCAATTTTAAGTGTTAAAATGGAATTTTCTATTTTCTTGTTGTGGCACGTCTGCCAATTCTTAAAACGGTTTTTAATTTTTGTTTGAAAAGAAAAATAAATGTTTCGCACTTATTTACTTCTAAATTTTTATAAATTTGTTCAAAGTTTTTTTTGTTTTATCAGTGAATAAGTTTCCAAATGAAGAAGTGAAAACATCACAGGCAAACTAAAAAGCTTCTTCAAGCGTTTATTATTTTTTTTTACTTATTCGAATTGATTTAAACAAGAATAAATAAGTAAGTAAGTAGCTTGCTTACCTTGAGAAGAAGTTCGTATCTGGGAATGCGTTGTGCTGGTTTAACGAGTTGAGCTTTCAGAGGAAGTTTGACCTTCGTTTCTCTTTCACATTGCTGTCGGCATATTTTGTTTTCATTTAATTTCTATTTCAACTGAAAACTTAGTTTGTAATCATTTCAAACGATATGCACTAGTGATACAATGGTCAAGATTTCGTGGTTTGGTTTGATATTAGAATCATACTGTTATCAATAGAGTAAGGCAGCATAGTAAATACTATTTATGGTTACTTCTACAATTGATAAGTATTGATTTGATATTAATGCGCATTATAATAGAGACGATAATATACTTCGCAAAAATTTGCTGGCGCCAACAGTTTGCTGTTGCAGGCGTACCACTTTATACAAATTTATTTCCAGTAAACACTGGCATGCCTGCTAACGACAAGTGATGCATGTAAAAGTTTTCAATCTTGGCTGGTTGCCAATTTTTAATACTCCAATGAATAATTAAAGCAATTTTTCCATACGCGCTAATCACATTATAATAAATATAGGTAAATCAAAATATTAATTGTTATTTCAAGAACGTGCAATGGTTTACCTGCTTTATGACCATATACACCATATTTAACCAAAAATACACTAGATAACGAAAATTGCGATAAATGACTAAGTAAAAATGTTTAACCACGTATGCCATAGCTGATTATAATAATGATAAATAAACCATTAACTATCATATGAACTTTAAATAATTATAATGACTGATCTTAAAAAATATGTTAAATCATAAGAAATATATTAATCAAATATGGCCAAATGAATGATATATGACTAGTGGGTTCAAAACCGCAAAAAGCTAAGTTAATAAATTATAATTTTAAATAACCATGTAAACTTGAAGTGGTTATTTTAATTAATTATTGAAGATAGTATGGTATATTTGATAATGGATGACCATTTTCATTTAAAATCACTTTTTTCTCACAGACCAACGCATAATCATTATCACCACTTCTTAAATATTGAGCATTCCATGGATGAAAACAATTTTTCGAAGATAAACGGAACTTTGTCCATGCATGTAAATGTTGAAATAACAAAATAGCTGAGTTGAATTTGAAATTTTTACTTCGATGAATTTTTGAAAAGAAGATTTTGACGAAATTTCTTGAAGGACTTTCTCAGCTCTTGGGAAATGTTCAATGAAGGACACGTAACTTTCTATGACTGTTTGCTTCGAAAACTGCAACGAAACAGTTACAGTCATTTAAAAAAAAATTTATTTCATTAGGCTGTGTTGCATTTTGATAGCATTTAAAAGATTGACTAGCCTACTTTTTCACATATATAACAATAATTATTAATTGTATTTTTATCAGGTATTTTCAATCAATCCTACTGTATATCACTTCTTTATTTTTTATTTCTTAATATATCATTTTTTTTGTTTCTATTATAGCCTTTATTTTTGTTTCAAGAATTAATTGAACTAATGTCAATAGTTTAAAATGAGTATTTATAACTTCAGATTCAAACCAAGTTAAATTTTAAAAACATTTTACAGAGAGAAAATAAAATTGTTCACTAAAACAACATTCACCAAGTTTCAATATAATTGATAATAAATGCGTTCTAAAGTATAAAAAGTGCTTCATATGTCGTTTTCTGATATAAACTGAATAATTTACTATTTTGAAACAACTGTAACTAACTAATAATTTGTTTACATGTAACATTGAAATAATTAGAACAAAGATTTAGCTAGTATCCGTACCGCTACACATAACCGTTACCGTTACCGCTACCCATAACCATTACCATTACCAACATTAGTGGCATTATGATTATCTTTACCAACATCATCATCTTTGTCTTCATCGCCTTCATCATTTTCACTGTTATAACTACACCGACTACCATCATCATCGCAATTTTATTATCATTATATTATCACTTCACAGATTAAGTGCTGCTAAACTAAGTAAGACTATTCAGAAACAATTTCCCGTTTAAAAGTTTAAACCGACATTTTTTAATATGACGTCACCAATGGTTGATTTGTCGTTCCATCTGTTGAGAGCCTTTGCAAGGAAGGTGATAAGTGTGGCATGGTGGACGTAGATCTCTTGGATCTTGTAGAAAACCTCGTCAGTGAGATTGCTGTCCACAACTTCCTGACTCTTCATCGGTATCATGTACTTCTAAATTTCAAATAAATTTTATATCTTGGTAAGTACATACATGTTTGTGTAGGTGTAAAATTTTACAAATTTTTAGTTATATGACTTTGTACGTGGATGTGTTTCAATCTTGTAGTTACATATGGAACGATTTATTACGTATGTGTGGAGCTTCGTAAGAGAGTGAGTTGGCAGGTGAAAAGTGAATCAGTGCCGAGAAAACATTCTCAAAGGGAATGTTCAAAAAACTACGAAAAAACCGCAAGAGTTTACACAATGTCATGATTCATGGATGGAAAAATCGAAGTTTCTCCTTATTATAAGTGTTATTTATGCGTAGGCGTGGGCGTACAGGTGTGCAAAACTGTACATGTCCATAGATAAGTGGTTAATGTGTACATGTGCGTACGTATGTGCTTTATGCGTATTGCATATACGTACGTATGTGATTTATGCGTATTGCATATACGTATGTATGTGCTTTATGCGTATTGCATATACGTAGGTATGAGCTTTTTATTTTTTATTTTAACATTTTATTCTTTAGTAAGATGAGTGTTTTTATTAAAAGAAATTTGAAGATTACAGAAAAATAATTATTACAATTAGTTAATTATTTGACCTTGACCCATGTTGGGTCAGTAATTATTCACCTCTTTAACTTTCCGTCGTAGTTATCAACAAATACGAATTTTAAAAAGTTAGCTATGATTAGCTGTAAGTACTGCTTGAATGGTTTACAGTTGATTATGTTCTTCGATAACAAGTCAAAGTTAATTTAAAAAATTAAAACCAAATTTTCCCATGATAAACGCTTATTTCCTAATCACCTCAGGTTGAGTGTCTTGCAGGATTAACTCCCTTCACTAACCTTAAAAAAAATTATGCGCGCTGGTGTTAATGTGGTAAAGCGTTCGCCTGTTGATCTGAAGTTCGGCGGTTCGAATATCACCGGCGTCACCGGCGTTCGTAGGGGATGTGGGGAGTCATGAAACAACTAAACAACTGCTTCTAATTTTTTTAGTGGTTCTCACACAGTCTTCAGTTTTTTGAACCATTCAAAACCATGTTAATTTAATTTGATTACCAAAAAATTAAATTAGGAGGCCTATGTATGATTCATAGGCAATGAAACTTTCTACTTGCAACTTGTAGAATTGCAAAATAAATTACAACCAGATTGCATTATTTAATAATTAATAATAGTATTTGGTCTATTTGTGAAGATAAATTTGAAAGATCACATTTATTCATGAAATCTCACATCGGTCCACCGGACTGACATCAGCAATCTGTCTTAAAGTTAATTTTTTATTTTTTTACAGACACTTTTTATCAAGTAACTAGGGGCAACAAATTTTGCTTCGAATTGTCCTCGCAACTTACTATAGACATAAGCATGGCGTTGCGTTGCGTGTCTTTAGGTAGGTACAGTGGTGTAGTGGAGCCTATACGGTCCCATTTTTGTTTCTCTTTTCACACGCCTTTTCCAAGACAAGTCTTGCTCAAAGGCAAGAAAGGGTACTTGCAGAGGCAGCCATTTATAGGCGCCTACCCTTTTAACAATGCGAGTGAACTCCTTGCTTAAGGGAGTTACGCTGGTGACGCCGGCGAGGTTCGAACTGCCGACCTAACGATCGACAAGCGAACGCTCTACCGCTCTGCCACCAGCGCCGTATAGGCACAGCTCTTTTGTCCATTGTTCCGTATAGGCACAGCTTTTTATACGTTTTTTTTTGTATAGGTACAGCTTTTTACAAACTTTTATTTAGGTTACAATCTCTGTTTGTGTGTGTGAGTCTTTTTCTGTACGCAAATCTTGCAAGTAAAATTTAACCATCTTTTTGACTAGCTAGGAAGCTGAAAGTTTCAGCATAGCTTTATATTGGATGACAGTACATGATTCAATTGAAAAAAAAACATAATTTAATCATCTTTCGTATTTCTAAATCGAGTGTAATTGAAATAAAAGTTTCTGTTGAAAAACTCGTTTTTTCATTTACTTGTTTACTTTATTTTCCGTATGGGTAGAAGTTGTAGTTGCAGTCATTCAGTGTCATCATACTCGCCATGCCATTCCTCGACCACATTATATCATCAAAAGAACAATTCGGTTGTCTGAATCTTTTAAAAATGATCCTGGTGAAATACAAACGATGGCGATGCAAGCAGCAGTAACGTTGGAGCAGAGGAAATTATTGCAGCTATTGTAATCCTTAATACCGACAATTGGACACAAAATGTCTCAATTCGATATGGTGAAAAGGAGATTCGCAAGCTCTCAAAACGCTTTGGTTTGTAAGAGTCGCAATGAATAAATGTGATGCGTGACTATCTTTAGGATTTCACACAGATTTTAAATGATCTTGCGTCACTTCAAATTTGTATCAACACCTTGCCCTCCAGCACTACTGAGTGCGAACGAATTTTCAGTCTCATGGACAATATCATCGCTGACACTTGATCTTCCCTTCTAATTCGCACTGTCTCTAGTCTAATGACGACCCATTCAAATGGACCATAGCCAGGCCCGTCGAGAGGATGAAGAAGGCCTGGGGCAACACACTTTGGTAAGCCTCTAGAGCCCTAGCTATTATACACACACCTACACACGCACGCACACACACACACACACACACACACACACACACACACACATATATATATGTGTTCGAATCTCACTGGCGTCACCATCGTAGCTCCCTTAAGCAAGGAGTTTACAGGCATTGCTCAGGTTGAGTGTCTCGCGGGGTTAACAACTCCTTTCACTAACCTTAAAAAAAAAACATTAAAAAAAAAAATATATATATATATATATATATATATATATATATATATATATATATATATATATATATATATATATATATATATATATATATATATATATATATATATATATATATATATATATATATATATATATATCTATATATATAAAAGAACATGTCCTGACTGACTGACAGATGACTGACTGATAATCAACGCCGAGCTCAAACGCCTCATCCTAGGAACGTGAAATTTGGAACTTATATTACTTTTATAGCGTAAACATCCGCTAAGAAAGGATTTTTGAAAATTTTGCTCCTGAGGGGAAAAAACTGGAAAACAAACTTTTTTCTAAACATTTTTTCTAAAAATTTTTTCTGAAATTTGGTATATAGATTCTTTTTGAAAAATAAAAAAATACATGTTTCACCATTTTTTGAAAATTCGGTTTCCCGGACCTCAAATGTGGGTTGGAAAATTGGGTTATTTGGTTTTTAAAGTAGCTTCTACTCAAAAACTGTTAATGCTACAGGAGTAAAAATTATTATTTAGTTTCTACTTCAAAAATAATGAAATACGTGTTTTAGCATTTTTTGAAAATTTGGTTTCCAGGACTTCAAATGTGGGGTGGAAAATAGGGTTATTTGTTTTTTAAAGTAACTGCTACTCAAAAACTGTAAATACCACAGATGTAAAAATTAGTATTTAGTTTCTATTCTAAAAATAAAGATATACGTGTTTCACCATTTTTTTACAAATTTGGTTATAGGACCTTAAATGTGGGGTGGACAATAGGATTACTTGGTTTTTAAAGTTGCTGCTACTCAAAAACTGTGAATGCTACAAAAGTAAAAATTAGTATTTAGTTTCTACTCTAAAAATAATGATATACGTGTTTCACCATTTTTTGAAATTTTGGTTTTCAGGACCTCAAATGTGGGGTGGAAAAAAGGTTTCTTTGGTTTTTAAAGTAACTGCTACTCAAAAACTGTGAATGCTACAGATGTCAAAATTAGTATTTAGTATATACTTAAAAAATAATGATATAAGTGTTTCAACATTTTTTAAAAATTTGGTTTCCAGGACCTCAAATGTGGGGTGGAAATAAGGGTTATTTGATTTCAAAATAACTGCTACTCAAAAACTGTAAGTGCTACAAATGTAAAAATTAGTATTTTGAAGTTTTGTGCCGGTTAAAAGTAGCTAAGTCCAGTTTATCACCGGCCGGGTCAAGCCTTTATTTAAGAGTCTTCACACGGGCCAGGCCAAACCTTAAATCAAGGTGGGACGGGCCGAGATTTTTCACCAAGTATATAGATGTTTTAGTGATTTTAGGGTTTTATTTGGGCCGGGCTAAACCTGAAGTCAAGGTGGGACGGGCCGAAGTTTTTCATCAAGTATATAGAACTTCTAGGCCTGTAAAAAGGGGCCGGGCCTAATTCAGACGGGCTGTGCCGGGCCAGGAGTTCGGGTTTTTAAAACGGGCTGGGCTAAGTTGTCGACGGGCCTAGCCGAGACCTAAACAATTGATCTCTATTATGGATGCACTGTTCAAACTCTCTAATTTCATGCGAGCGAAGCCGCTACGGGCACTGCTAGTATATGTATATATACACATAAATGACTGTCTGTATGTGTAGGTGTGTGTGTATGTGTATCCTTTATGCATTATGAAATTTTCAAACAACCATGAGAGTTAATAGAGGAAGGTTTTTGTAAAAAAAAATCGACCAAAGATCCTATCGTATCGCATAGATTCAATCGTATTCATGCATAGATATAATCGTATTCATGCATAGATCCAATCGTATTCATGCATAGATTCAATCGTATTCATGCATAGATTCAATCGTATTCATGCATAGGTCCATGCATAGATCCAAGCGTATGCATGCATAGATCCAATCGTATTTATGCATAGATCCAATCGTATTCATGCATAGATTCAATCGTATTCATGCATAGATTCAGTCGTATTCATGCATAGATATAATCGTTATCATGCATAGATCCAATCGTATTCATGCATAGATTCAATCGTATTCATGCATAGATTCAATCGTATTCATGCATAGATATAATCGTTATTATGCCTAGATCCAATCGTATTCATGCATAGATTCAATCGTATTCATGCATAGATTCAATCGTATTCATGCATAGATCCATGCATAGATGCAAGCGTATTCGTGCATAGATCCAATCGTATTCATGCATAGATCCAATCGTATTCATGCATAGATTCAATCGTATTCATGCATAGATTCAGTCGTATTCATGCATAGATATAATCGTTATCATGCATAGATCCAATCGTATTCATGCATAGATTCAATCGTATTCATGCATAGATCCAATCGTATTCATGCATAGATTCAATCGTATTCATGCATAGATTCAGTCGTATTCATGCATAGATATAATCGTTATCATGCATAGATCCAATCGTATTCATGCATAGATTCAATCGTATTCATGCATAGATTCAATCGTATTCATGCATAGATATAATCGTTATCATGCATAGATCCAATCGTGTTCATGCATAGATTCAATCGTATTCATGCATAGATCCATGCATAGATCCAAGCGTATTCATGCATAGATCCATGCATAGATGCAAGCGTATTCGTGCATAGATCCAATCGTATTCATGCATAGATCCAATCGTATTCATGCAAAGATCCAATCGTATTTATGCATAGATCTAATCGTATTCATGCAAAGATCCAATCGTATTCATGCATAGATTCAATCGTATTCATGCATAGATCCAATCTTATTCATGCAAAGATCCAATCGTATTCATGCATAGATCTGACGCCGTGGGAGTGCAGGCCAAAAAAAAATAAAATAAAAACTTATTACCGATTAAATATTGCAGGGCAAAACACAAACAGTTTTTATTGAATCTTCAACACCTCTCTTGCAAGTAAACCGACACCTACACACCGACCACAGTGTGCATGTATAGCGAATCCGCTGAAGGTTTACAGACTCTGTTGAAAGTATACCGACTACTAAGCCAGTTTACCGACGTTTTACACCAAATCTGTAAACCGTTAGAATTTGGTAAACATCCTCCTGTCTCTTGAAAAACATCAAGCGGTTTGATCTTTTTGTGTAACATAAGAAAAACGTTGTTTGAATTAATATACTGCTTATTTTAAGAAGAACCATGACAAAATATTGTTTTTTATCATTATAAATTGAAAATCTTTTTGTGTTCATTTGCAATTTAACAAAAATCACGTTCATTTTAGTTTTACGGAGGGAGTTCAGAACTTTTAGTTTTCCTTGTTACGTCTATGCATGTATTTGATGTTAATATGTACTTGCATAGACGATACTTCGTGTATGTACTTATGCACAAAGCACAGTTATGTACTTTCCAAATGCATGTGCATAGGTTTCTTCATCAGGTATATATGTGCGGAAGTATGTGTTTCATGTATGCATGTACATGCATAGGTACGTACTTCACATAGGTATGCATTTCAAATGTGTATGTAGTTCATATATGTACATATTGTACATGCATAGGTATCTACTTCTCATAAGTGTATGTGCATAGGTATGTACTTCTCATGTGTATGTGCATAGGTATGTACATCTCTTTTGTTTATGTGCATAGGAATGTACTTCTCATGTGTATGTGCATATGAATGTATTTCACATATGTGTATGTGCATAGGTATGTACTTCTCATATGTGTATGTGCATAGGAATGTACTTCAAATGTGTTCATATATGTATGTGCATAGGTATGTACTTTATGCGTGCGTTTTATCTGTTTTAAATAGAGGTGATGATAATGATGATGATGACTGAACTTTCCAGACTTCCAGCTTTAAATGGAGCGAAGAATAAAATTTCCTGAATTTCTGGAATGCCTTTCATCATGGAAAGTTGCCAAGTTTTTTAAAACTAATTATTTTTTCGACTTTGATAATAAACGTATAATTATTGTTATAATAATAAAATGAATCATGGTAATTAAATTATTTTCTGGCATGAAAAACAACGGTAACCTCGACTAGCATTCTCAAAGTTTCCACATATTGCTTCTCACTGATGAGAAATTCTTTCAGTATCAAATCTCTTTTGTCCTGGAAAATAGTTGTAAATATGTGGGAAATAATATATATTTTTGTAATTAATCATGTACTAAATATGATATTCAAGGTATTACACAACAAGTACAAGATTCAGAGCAAATATGAAATTGCATAACCTTTCATATTGTGCTCACCGTGATATCATAATCATATAGTTTATTCCACGAACATTATTGCACAAGAAAACCTTACGGTTCGTAAATATCATGATATAAAAACATAGATATAATTTAGTTTATAAGTCTTATCTTATCCCCCATAATGATTTCTGAAAATAAACGTGTATATGTTATATATACCCGGTTGTCATTTTACTGACGATGAAATAGCAACAGTGCAAACAATAAAAGTTAAAATGGTAAATGCAATAACGAGTGTTAATTTTGGTGCCGCTTTCGAGGAATATTATTGGATCACACGTTTACCTGCCTTCCGAACGTTTGTCCGAAGACGGAATGTGACCCAGCCATGTCATGTCATTTCCAGTCGTGGAATTAATAGTTAGTTCAGTTAATTCATTCGATTAAAGAAAATATGAAATTTTGTGTCGATGTTTGGATGTATGCTTCTCTCGATTCGCAACAACCAGGTTTCTCGGTCTGTTCGAACTCGTTCACCACTCAGCGGTGATCCTAATTATGATAATGATGTGAAGATGATGAGAATTGTAATGATACTAATAATGCAAATAATTAAAATAATAAATCATTTTTTATTGTTCAAAAAACATATTTTAAGTATCAAAAGAACAATTTAACAGGACTGTGTTTAATTATTTAAGAACTTTAAAAACAAAATGTTTTAAGACATCTTTTTGAGAAAATACGTCATTAGGGAAAATCCTAAATTTTTGAAACATTAAAAAATATAATTATAACATAATTATCATAAATATTAAAACTATAATACAAAGGTCATGCTCTAAGAAAAAAAGGGTTTTTTAAAGGCAAAAAGTTTGTTCACATATATGCCACTCTATAAATCTTCTCATTGAGGATATTTTCTTCTTCAAATACCGCTCCTTATTCTCTTTTCAACACAAATTTCTTCCGCCAGACACTCATTTCATCATTTCATACGCTAAAAATCCTAACGAAACAACTACATGAGAACCATGGGCCTCCTTGACTGCCTGGCAGAATAATTTGGAATAGAAATCACTGGTACTCGCAATTGAACCCGAATATGAGGGCAATTAACCTCTTTTGCAATTTATTGTAAGAGCATTCAACCTTTTTATAATTTATTACAATAATCTATTTTCTTCAAAAATAAACATACATATCTTAGTAAAAGATTTTTTAATATGACAAATATTCTAAAGTTTGATTAATAAATAGTTTTATATTTTTACCAATGCTTTTATTAACTCGTCGTCTCTGTTTCTCTGTCTGTCTGTTTCTCTGTCTGTCTGTTTCTCTGTCTGTTTCAAATCTTGCAATCAATTTTTGAGTCACTTCCTGATGATAGATTTTTTTTCAAATTTTGCATATACATGCTCAAAATAGAAGACAATGCAATATTCAATTATTAGTTTTACAATAAGTTAATTAATTTAGTTAATTTTAATTAATTTATATATATTTATGTATATGTGTACGTGTGTGTGTTTATTATATTTTTTTATCTAGGAATTTATGTATATGTGTTTGCAAAAAATTGATTGCAAAATTTGTGTTTTAATTACATATAAAAGCATTGGGTTTTAAAAATTCGTTTTTAATTTACTTGTTTAATCACTTACATAAGTAAAATTAGTTTGTGTTTTGGGTTTGTCAGTCTATATATATATATATATATATATATATATATAAATGATTGTTTGTTTGTTTGTTTGTCTGTTTTCAATACAAATCTAAACCGCTGGAAAAATTTTAAAGAAATTTTGCATGGAGGTCGATCTCGAAAAGGAGAAAAAGAAAAAGTAGTTTTTAATTTTTTAATTATTTTCTAGTTTTTATGACTGAAAAACTTTCCAGGCAAAAAGTTATTGCGTCAAATTTATTTAACGTAACAAAATTTTAGAAAAGGTTTTAATCAACTTTTAACAAATTTATTTTACGTTTTATGGGCAAAAAAAGTTAGGAAAGAGAGAGGAAGAAAGAAAGAGAGCAGAAAAGCAAGCGGGAGAAGGAGCGAGAACGGGAGAACGAGTGGGAGCTGGAAAGTGACAGGTAGCGGTAGCAGGCGAGCAAGTGGGAAAGAGAGATTGAGCGGGAAAGAGAGAGTAAGCAAGAGAGAGAAGCAGAAGAGAGTCCTGGAGAGCAAGCAGGGAAGGAGGAAAGCGCGAGAGAAAAATCCTCTAAAAACCCCGGGCAACGCCGGGTAACCCCACTAGCAATTTATGAGAATAATTGGGATTGTTTTCTTATCAGAGAATGGCTTATTATGAAAAAAAACTAGAATTGCTTCGCTTGCGTAAAAATGTAAGAATTTGAACCATGTATGATGGAGTCCATCACTTTTGGATTTGTGGGCCAAATCTGGCTCGTCAGCCTTTCGGGCCAGCCCTGTCCATTTGATGGGTTTAAAATTCTGGACCGGGTGGGCCGTTTCAAAGACACAAAATTCAAGACTAGACCCGTTTTTACAAGCACACATTCTCAAGAAAGTGTATGGCTCCAGTTTCCAATCCATTAACATTTTGGTTTGAGTTGTCTGCATGATCGCGTCTATAAAAGTAGACCTACTGATAATTCTTGCTTTGATGAATTTAATAGTATTATTGCATAATTCTACTCCGGAATGAAACTCTTATCTATCGGTGTCTTTCACAGTCATGGTAGGCACACTGCATAAAATAAGCAACTCATAGGGCATTTTTTGAAAAATAAACAACAGTTCAAGATTTTGCAATCAAGCTCAATCAATCAATCAATCAATCAATCAATTATTTGTATAGCGCTATTTCCGCAGTGTTCAATAGCGCTCGGTCGTGAACTTAGTAAACAGATATGTTTTAAGTCCACGACGGAAAACTGTGAGAGAAGTAGAGTTAGTAAGAGAAGAAGGAAGAGAGTTCCAGAGATAGGGACCAGAGTAGGAGAAAGAGCGTTTAGCAAAAGAATGCTTAATAGTGAAGATGCGAGAGTGATTACGAGAAGAAGAACGAAGACCAGACTTAGGAGGGATATGTATTAAATTAGTTAAGTAGAGAGGAGAAAGGCAATTTTTTATTTTGTACATTATTAAACAGATTTTAAAAATCACCCTATATCTGAGAGGAAGCCAATGGAGAAGAACAAGAGATGGAGAGATGTGAGAGGAGTAGGAGGTGCGAGAAACTAAGCGAGCAGCCGAGTTGAAGGCTTTAGAGAGAGGATAGAGGGTAGTGTCAGGAAGACCATAGTATAGAGAATTGCAGTAGTCAATTCGAGACAGGACAAGAGAAGAGACTAGAAGTTGCAGCGAAGGATCGTCCAGAAGTGGACGAAGCTGCTTAATAACCAACAAGTGCAATTTCTTCTTGAAAACTGTTCTCTATCTTGCATTGTTATTCAATTAAGTACCTCAAAAACATTTTAAGAAGAATCCAAATACCAAATTTCAAAACTTTCACATTTTTGGTTTTTGAGATATGCTCTTTCTGAAAAAAAGTTTTTCTTGCTGTTTTATCTTTTCAGGAGCAAAGTTTTTTAAAACCCTTTCAAATTTCTAAGATGAGGCATTTTAGCTCGGCGTTAATTATCAGTCAGTCAGGACCATATATATAAAATAAGTATATAGGAGAAAAACGAATTATCGCTCTATATACGAAGATGGCCTCTAAAAAATGTAGAGTCTTTAGTCGCCGAAAATGGATTGAAGAAATGAGCAGAGGAGTCAGTCTCGCGTGATCTACAATCTATTTCTATCTTCATTGTTCTTTCCACTTTCACTATTGAATTGCCTGAAAATGTCGGTTTTCAATTAATTGGAAAAATTATTTTAATTGATCTTTTTATAGGAAAGTAAATTCATTTATTTAATTCAATAAACTACCGTATAATGCGAACTAAATAGTATCGGTAGCGCTACATTTAGACAAACGGATGTACTGAAACTAAACAAATGAAATTTATTTCAGGTTTTTTGAAAAAAAATTTTATAAATTTATAAATTTTTGAAATTTTTTTAATATTTAAATCATTTTTTTCAATTAATTGTTTTAATTTAGTTATTAAGATTGTCTGTGGCGTATAGTTCATCGTTCTATGTTTCGAGTTATACATGCCTTACGTATACAGAGCCATCTTAAAAGATAGGCTCACCCTATATACTATTCTATATATATATATATATATATATATATATATATATATATATATATATATATATATATATATATATATATATATATATATATATATATATATATATATATATATATATATGTATGTATGTAGGCTCTTGAAACATTTCAACGCAGTGTTTCACTTCGCAAAAAAATTACCTATCTGGCAGCAGACTAGCTGTCGAGTCGAGCCAAAGTAAGGAGTTCTGAGCCTATCATAGTCGTAGTCTAATGTTAAGTAGCTCCGAAAGACTGAGACTTCTAGCCATCATTTTTTGGTGATGGTCGGTGGCTATATATAAATATATCGATTCCTAGTAGAGTATACTCTAGGAACCCCCGTGTCTACGGCAACACCGCCTCGCCTAAATGCAAGCGCTCTTACCAACTGAGCCACCGACGACGATGACGATGACGATGACGATGACGATGACGATGACGATGACGATGACGATGACGATGACGATGACGATGACGATGACGATGACGATGACGATGACGATGATGATGACGATGATGATGATGATGATGATGATGATGATGATGATGACAATAATGACTAAAATTGGTTAGATTGTAAATAGCATACAAAATAATTGTTAAAAATATTCATAAAACTATTTATAACTCAAAAACTATATTAGCGAGAAAATTAGAGGTTGTGGTAATGTGTTGCTATATGATATAAGCATTTGTAACACATTAAACATAAAAGTAAGATGTCGGCATCTTTGAATAACATCTTTGTTAACAGATTCTAGCTTTCGGTTGTGATCAAATTTAAACTGACTCGAAACATTGTGTATATTAAATCAATAAATTTGTAGCTTTAATAACTTAACTTTCAAATAATCAATAATGAATCGAAACATATAAGTAGTTGAAAATCTAATAAACAAGTTTTAAATCTTTTTTTTCATTACAAAAATCTTCATTTATTAAAGCTTGTCTTAATAATAAAACCAATCTGTTTATTTCACACACACTATTGTAAACTTGAAAAGTATACAAGTGAATCAAAAAACAAAGTTTTTTAAAAACACACTTTTATATAATCGATTGTGTAGGCCACATTCTGTTACATAAACAAAGAGCATATTAGCATAGAGGCATATCAGATCTCTAATAGTTCGACGAAAATACCACGAATATTTATTTCATTAAATTTTTTTTAATCAATCTGAAAATTTAATAAAATGCATTGGTAAATTAGTACGGAGCTATGTTTAAATTTTTAAGTTTCTAGCTCATCGGAAAGTTAGTTTAAAATCGATTGCAAAATTTGACGACAGACAGATAGATAGACAGACAGAGAAGTCAAGTTGAGTAAAAGTGTGTAAAAGCAAACTAGAAAATCAGTAAGTTTTAATGTTGTAATGTAAATAGGATGTAATTATGTAATTTGAATAAATTAAAACAAAATTAAAAAAACCAAGAAACATTACTATATTTTTATTGAATTACTTTAGAGGTCAACAATGAAGAATTCTTAAGTCTTATCACGTAGCCATGAGTGGCTAAATTAGCAAATTATTTCTGCTAACGCTACGGATAAATAATTATTTGAAACTATTTATATTTGTGTCAGTAAAAGAAAAAATTGAAATTTCATTTACAATGCATTCACAATAATGGTTTGTTTTAGAAAAGTAAGAAATCAACTATTGAAGAATGTGAAATTTATAGTAAATGAAATTTTTTTTATAATTTATTAATAATGGTTTGTTTTAGAAAAGGTTAGAAATCAACAATTGAATGATGGGAATTTAATTTTTTTAAAGAAGATCCCGTTAGATAAGAATCATCGGCTTTTTAATACGTGATTGCTTAACGTTTATAAAAAAAAACTTGTTTTCATTCGTTTCGATTACTCCGCAATCAGAGCTAAACAGGGTTGTATATATAATATTTATCAATACTTTTCTTCCTATAAATACACCGTGAAATAAGCAAGTAAGCTGACAAGGAAGCAAACAAGAAAGGTGTTGATGTAGTTATAATTAAGTTAAAATAAACGTTTATAAATATTCATAAATTACTAACAACGTCTTCGGAGGTTGATGAAAACAGTGAAACATTGGAGAGACATGTTTCAAGGGATGGGGTTATTGAGGGTCTGCCGCGAACTGGATGAGGAGGGTGATGGTCCTCCCTGGGCGTGGGGGAAACTTCGTTAACGTTCAGTTTGGAGAGATCGTTGTTGACAGCGCATGTCAGAGGCGTTTGGTTAGTTGTGGTAACGTGCAATATTTTGTGGTTATCTATGTGCTTTTGTTGCTGCGTCTTGTCACCGTTGTTTTGAGTGGTTTGTTTGTTTTTCGAATCTGAACGCGAAACAGTTGGCTCTATTCTATCATCCAACGTGGAGTGAGTTTTCAGATCTTTAATGGATTTCCGGCTGGTTGTTGGGTTTGGTGATGGGGGAATCAGAATTGTCTTATTTTCATTTGGTGTATCAGGTGGTGACAGTGACTTGGCCACTTGAAGGGGAAAAGTTTTCTTCAAGCCGCTGAACAACGCTGGAACGTTTTTCACGAGTGAAGCAGCCATCCTAGATGATTTCTTCTTTGAAATTTTTGACTTGGAACTGCTGGGGTTTGTGAGGAAAAAATTATTCGGTTGAGTGACAGAGAGTGATGGTTTACCGGGCGAGGAAAAGTCTGAATGCGGAGAAGCCTTTGTGACGTTGAAGGAATTTATTATTACTTCGTGATCGGAAACAGCTGCAGGAGAATCCAACTCAGAGTTGACACTTCTATTTTCGTTACTGCTCGACCTTTGGGTTTCCGAACTGATATTTAGAGCATCTGTCGACTGGACCAAGTGCGGCATCAGTGTGTCTTTTCCGAGAATCAGAATAGGTGTACTTTCTATGCCTTCCACTGTATTGGAACGAGCTACCTTTCTTCTGCTTCTGGAGTAATGAATAGGAGAAATTCCGGTCGAACTATCACTTTGATTATCACCAACAGCACTTTCTTGACCTGACATATCAATGGAATTTTGCCTCAATAGTAACGTGGTCGGCTTTTTTGGTCTTGATCGCTCTAATAAGAAATGTTTTAAAGTCTCGTTTAAGGTGGGTGCAAGTTTCTGTGGGTCGTTGATTGGCTGATAAGAATCTTCTGTGATTGTTTGAGAAGAGGTACATGATTTGTTTTTCCTTAATGACGCAAGGTACGGTCTCGAGGGCTGGGTGAGAACGTGAGAATTCAACTCCGTTCCGCAGAATTTGTCTATCGTTTTCGGCCTCCGCAGACAGAAGGATTTCAGTTTGGAAGATGAGTCGCTGTCGGATCTTTGAATTCTACTTTGTTTAAGGAACTGAGTAAATTGCGATGGCTTAACATAGCCACTCAAATTTTTCAACTTGTTTTCTAGTTGGTTTTTCGTGTCATTTTCATCTTCTTCGTTTTCTTCTTCTTCTTTGGCGAGAGGGGCAAGCTTTCCCATCGCTGCGTCATTTCTTTCGTCGCAACTTTCTGAACGTATAATGCGAATCGGTTGAACCTTGCAAGTTTGTATGTGCTTGAAGTTTTCATAACTATTCATTGAATGCGAAGGCCCTGAAACTGTAAGATGTCTCATAAGAGAACTCGGTTTTTGTTCTTTCTTTTTGCCCTCATCCTCGCTTTTTCTGATGGACTTGTTATTAACAATTGGTACGGATAGTTCGTCCTTTTTTGTGTGACCATCTTTGCTCAATCGTGAGTTTTGGAAAAGCAAATTTCTAAGTTGTTTCGATCTGTCTGTGCCCTCATTTGTAAATTCAGAAGAATATGGCGCACTAACAAGATCATCCTCTTCTTCTGGTGAACTTTCAAAGACATTGAGTTCAGGTTGATTTGTGAGGAAAGCTTCTTTGACCAATCGACGAGGAGGAAGTTTTGGCCTTGTCCTGAGAGAAATGATTTTTGAAGTGCT
This sequence comes from Erpobdella octoculata, assembly GCA_963978895.1. Taxonomy (NCBI): domain Eukaryota; kingdom Metazoa; phylum Annelida; class Clitellata; order Hirudinida; family Erpobdellidae; genus Erpobdella; species Erpobdella octoculata. The sequence continues at coordinate 8,588,637 of OZ022242.1, forward strand.
TTGTTTGTCTGAGTCGATAACGATAGACACCATTTTAGTCGGACGCTGCAGATCTGTAGTGTGTTTTTGTTTGAAGAATGTTGAGCTGATGGTTTCTCAGAGTTGTTCTCTAGTTAACAACTTATTGTTGAGGTTTCTAGTTGTATAATCAATTCATTAAAAGTTATGCTAACTTAAATTATTGGAATTTAGTCGAATACCTAATTTTCAACAATAACAAAACATTGAAATATTTACTTCAAAAATTAACAAGAATTTCAATTCCTCTAATACATGTAATTAAAAATATATTAACTTACAATTCGGTGTAACGGCATGCATGACAATACAAACAACTCACTGTAATGCAACAACAACAACTACTACTATTACTACTTTTACATCATTTTCCAGCAAATAAATAACTCTCCATCTTCTTTACTTTTCCATAACTTTTCCTTCGCCTTCATTCACTTTTATACAATTGCTTTCCAGCCTGCTGCAGAACTTATATGCACGCACCTTTATCGGTCTTTCATTCACCATTCATTTCATATCTATAAAAACACAACATAATAAGATTTCCAGAATGAATTCGCGAAGAACGAAAAAAATTTGATCAAGTGTTTATTTGCTTCTTTGTTTTGGAATGTTTTCTAATGCTGAGTTGGAATGGAAACTGATGATTTTATTGCTGCTTTAATTGCTTTTCCATTTGAATTTTTTAACACTCATTTTACCAACCTGGTATAAAAATTGTTTTAGTTAATTTTCAATCTGAAACTTTAGCTCTAACACAAAGTGTGTTTTTACTGAAATACAGGAATCATTGATTCAAATTTCCAAACAGCTTAAGGTACCGACTAAATTTCGAATTTAGTGAATTTACGCATATAACGCGCACTTTGACGTGTCTGGAAAAGTCAAAATATATGTTGCTTTATCAATCATAAAATGTAAATATGTCAAATGTATTTTTGATATTATACATAATACATTTGTGTTTATCTATAAAGCCACATCCTTTTTATCCCCTCCATGCCTTCATAGGTGCGCGTAATACGCAAAAAAATACGCTATGTTTTCTTCTGTGTTATTCATGCTGCAATTTTGAATACATTTAAATTTTTGCAATATTTGCGTTTAAGGGTATCATTTTAAACTCATTCGACAACTTACATGGCTTCTCCGGTCAATCGCTTTTTTTTTATAAAAAAGTGTTTTAACATTTTTTCTTAGCTATTTTGGGAATAAAATAATTTAAAAAAACTTTTTAAAATACCACGTTTTTGTGAACTGAAAAGAAGAAAATAATTTGTCTCTGGGCTGTGTCAGAAATGTTTTGATGGAGGCATGCATTAATTCTGGACATCCGTATAACAAACAAGCCACAAATTGTTAACACTTAAAACGTGGGGCGTTTTTTACTCAAACCAACCATTTGCTATATTTTAAGCAGGATAGATTGTTTTTTTAATATAAATGGCGCCCCACGTTTTAAGCGTTAACAATTTATGGCTTGTTTGTTATACGAATATGTCTTCAGCTAAATGCTACCCAGTGTGACTGTCTATGACTGTAATATTTAACGTCGTGATTGCAGTTCTAAATGAAAACTCAAATATAAAATAACACAAGTTAAAAAAAAAACTAAATCATGGCTGGCTGCGATTTTCTCGGCCGGCAAAGCTTATTTTTCGCGTCTCGGCTCGGACGGCTAAATCGGCGACTTATGCGTCTAGCCTCTGGTATTATGGATCAGAGATGGGGGCACATTGATCTGTTTTGAGTTTTTTTTTGGTAACAACAGTCAAGCTATTAAAAAAGTCAACGTCGTTTTTGGTAAATTTTAAAAAAACACATCAAAATTAGGTATAATAGCCATTTTGTAATCATCTCTTGTTCTACTGTGAATTTTTTTCCAATTCGGTATCAAACCAACATTTGCATTGAGACGTCTCTTCCAAAAATATCGCTTTAGTGTCGTACGGTCAATTCCCATTTCACTTGCAACAGCATTGACAGCTCTAATCTTTATCATAACTTCATCAACTGCCGTTCCCATCCCTTCAACAGGTGTGTACTATTGCGAAACCAAACCAAACCTACAAAGAAAGCGAATCGCGTTTTGCATTAATAGAAAATATCAAATTATAGGACTACACTAAACCTAAAAGGCCAAGAGAATGGGTACATCTAAGGACAAGGGACACTTTGATCTACAGATCAACGTACCCCATATTGGTACAGATCAAAAAGCCCCCATGCAGTGGCGTAGCGAAGGAGGACAGGGAGGGGCATCTGCCCCCGGGCGTAAGGTTTTGAGGCGCCAAAAAGCAAAAGGAAAGACAACAATTTTGCCAAAGTTTAGTCATTTTTGAACATCTAAAACAACTAAAATTAACAAATTGCATTTTTGAACTATTTCACACTAGTGAATTCCTAAATTCTCTAGGGAGGGGGCTCACCGAGCCCCGGATATGGCATTTCTATACCTTTCCCCCTGGCACCAAATACTATCGCTACGCCATTGCCCCAATGACTTGAGCATACTATAAATGGCGATATATTATCAATACTCAATAATTGAAATATGCAATAAAATAAGCCTTACACATATGTTTATACAGTGCAATATTAATTTTCCCCAACAAAAATGTATCTACTTTGTAATTACCGAAACTCAAATGTTGTAAAGATTTACTTTTCTCTGATTTTTGTAATTTTTGACTAGCTAGGAAGCTGAAACGTTCAGCATAGCTTCATTGGATGACAATACATGATTCAATTAAAAAAAAACTCAGTTTGAACGTCTTTCGTATTTCTAAATCGAATGTATTTGAAATTAAAGTTTGTTTTAAAAAAACTCGTTTTTTCCTTTACTTGTTCATGTATAAAATGTTTTCCGTGACAGCTTCGCTGTAATGGAAATTGCAATTGCAGATTTCAGTTACAATTACAAAGATACCTAAGTCGAATAGGTACGCGTCCAGCAAAAAAAGTGGCACCATTTAGCAAGAAGATTTTTATTTTTTGTTTAAAAATTTGATGAACAATTTGAGTATGAAAAAAAACTGATATCATACGTTTTTGAAATGGGCAGCACGGACAGCACTTGGCTGAATAAAACAAAAATCATTGTCTTTGGTTGAGCGAAAAGTACCGCGTTTGAAATTTTCCTTGTTTACTTTACGCTAACTTAATAATAACGGTTTTATTCATATCCATTGTATTTTTGTAACAACTTTAAAATGTTGGGATTTAATTTTGGCGCTGGGTAAGCGTTTAAAGTCTTTCCTTTCCCGTTGTAGTAAAATCATATAATAACGCTCATCTTTTTTTTTCTTTCAGATCAACTGGTACGTCGAGCTGGTTTGCTTTTTATTTTTCATTATATATTACTGGTCAAATAATTACTAATTAATTTAGCTATAACCATTTCTTCTACTACCTAGTCTAGTAGAGGTGTACATTTTTACAATCATGTTATGTTGGCAATCATTTACTTATTTTACTTTTTTGACTTTGAGTAGCTGAGCATCAGTTATTATTATTCACAAAGAAATTACATCCAATAAAGCAAATCGTAAAGGAGACTCATATAAAAATGTTTTTTCTATGTAAACATGTTCTTAGCCAAAATATTCAACTATCACCTCATGAAGATAGTCTGATAGTGAAGAATATGGCAGTCTAAATTTTCAAGAAAAGCAAAAAACATGCTCCACAGAAACTATAAATTAATGGAGTCTATTTTAAACAATTTCATATAAAAATACTTTGTAAGCAATAAAAGTTTCCATAATCAATGCAGTTGCATAAAAGGTAGATTTACGTTTTTACAACTACTAATTACGAACTGTTATAAATTAATATATATCTTTATGCTAATGCTTTGAATGAAGAAGAACAGTTTGATGTTATTTACACATTACATTGACTGTGAAAACATTTGACAAAGGGCCACACAGGAAATTGGAAATTATATAACTTGAAATGCAGTCGTTTCCACGATGTTTGCATTTTTTGACAGCAGTATATTTTCAGTTCTAGGTAAATGATGAACGATCTTTTGAGATATATGGTGTTGAGTGGGGTCTTTCATGAAAGTGTCCTGTTGCTTTAGATTTTTGTAATCGATATCAATAATGTATTCCAATCTTGTGATTTTGAGGGATTCAACAGTAACTCAAAAGTGTTTAAGATTCTTTTTAAAGCAGAACACCAACAGATTCTTCAAATCTGCTTAGATCTGTTTACTCAATGGAGCAAAATCAAACTGCTAAAACTGATTTGAAAATAGCTGTATATCTTTTTAATTATCACAGAAGACTACTTTCTGCTATTTTATAGGAAACTAGTCAGGCCTTACCCTGATATAACTTTTTATGGTGTGGTCTCTTTATCAAACGTTTTGAAAAAGAGCAATGAACCTGGTACGTGAATAGTGAACGATGTAATTGTTGTACAAAGAAAGGCTGAAGTACCTTGATTTTTCTACCTTAAGGTTCAGATGATCCAGAGTAGATATGATCAACTGATCAAGGTAGTCTACAAAGTATCCAATGGTTTCTATTGTTTGGATTCAGTTTGTAACTAGTTTGCTCAACAGCAAAAGTCATTATAAAAAAAAACTAGATAAACCAAGCTCTAAGCTAGATATAGCAGCTATTCTTTGCTACATCAGTCATAAATGCCAATGGCAATAATCAATTAAAATAACTCCAGATGTAAATATTTAATGCGGGCTCATACCAGGCCATTGAAGTTCATGAACTTCTTGCTTACTGTTTAAGTTTTGAAGCTTTACAACTTGATAATTTGGGTCGCAGTCATAAGTTTTTAGGATAATTCATCTATGAAAATACATAACCTGAAGTTATATTATTAAACCTTTGAGGTGTTGTTTTATTATATTGCAAAATCTTTCTTATCCATAGCAGCAGCATCTGGAGCCAATTTGACATTTGGTAACACTGCCCCTGCTTCAACAACTGGTTTTAATTTTGGTGGATTTGGAGGAGCTTCAAGTGGAACTACTGGTAGGGGTGTTTGGTTAATTTAGAAAATTTTAACATTAAAATAAATTTATTTAAAACTTGTTTTTATGGTGCCTCAGCATTTTCTATATTTAATGATATCGTGAAACTTTAAAATGAAATCAAGCAAACTCATAACATAACAAATTATAAAGTTGCTGCATTAGTATCATGGAATAAAAGTGTAATATTGAAATTTTTACTGCTAAGGCCTTGCTACAGCAACTGCAACACCTTCCATTGGAGGATTTGGAGCAGCTGGGTTTTCCTCTGGAACAACTTTTCAACAGCCATCAACATCAACAACGACTTCAACATTGGGTGGTTTTGGTGGACTTGGTGGTTTTAATGCAACTGGTTTGTCAATGAATTTTTTTACATTTTGTATGAACATGAGAAATAAGTTGTGTTCTTTTATTTTTCATATCTTATAATGAGAAAATGTATTCTCTTTATAAAACTGAATTATCTTTTTTAAAGTTAATTTAATTGGGTTGTGCTTTCTGTATTGCTTAGCAATATAAAAAATTGTCCTATTTATATATTATATTTTTGTTTTTATACTCTTTCAATCTGTTACATTAAAATGTATTTTATTGTTTAATAAGTTACTCTGGTCCTCTTGCTTTATTAAAATTTTGTTTTAAATTAACAAATTAACCTATAATAAATTAATTACTGCATTAGTAATCGGCATGACAGAATTTTGGTCAGGAAATCAGAATCCTCCAATATATATAACAAAATTTTGATTTTTAAAAATTTGTTTTATTTGGTCAACCATATCAAAATTTAAAATATGTTTATTAACACCTTCAATATAAAAAATTGTGTAAAACTAGAGGTACACCAATAATGCATTAGGTCACAAGATATCTGATGATTATTATTGATTTCTTAAAGTTTAGTTGTTCTATATTAAGTTTAGCATACTGTCAAATTATTCATTCCTAACTGGCTGACACTTACTGGTAAAGCAGCAATTAAATTAAATTGATTAAAGTGCACATATACAAGCAACATCACTTGAGACGGATTTTTTCTTTCTTCTAGGTTATTCCTATATTTGTCACATCTCCATGGAGATCTTCTCAACCACCGTTTGTTTCCAGAAATGAGTCTTGATTAAATTCCATCCCCACCTAAAAAATCACACACCTATAAGCCTATAATAATAATTTGTCAATTACATCTTTTTGACTTATTCTTGTTGCTCATTGTATGCACTTCCAACAAAGTTAACTTTTTTTATTACTATGTAGTTTTTATTGAATTTAAATTATTATATGCAGCCATGGAACAATTCCACCACCAACAATTTGCATCTACTCCATGTTTATAATAGTTTTTCTATGATCATTGGTTCGAGTTCGAATACAGGTTTTGATAATGATTTTTAAAATTAATGACTAATAACATCAAAGAAGTTTGAAATAAACGAGCGTTTCTATAGTGACGCTTGATCGTATATTCTCATCGCCTTTTAAGTCTGGCGACTGAAAAAAGCTGAGAATCTCATGTTTGTATGCACTAACATGGTAGCAATATAACTTTAGCAATCCAAATAGTATTCTTCGTCGAACTTAAGGGTGCTGCAATGCAAAACAGGTTGCCCGAAGGTGTCATGGCAAGTCTAATAATTTTATAAAACTTAACCCAAACTGTCAGTGAAGGACACATTTTTAATTTATATTTCATATTGCATTTTGAAAAAGCTTAATATAAAATCTTTACTGAATAATTTTTGATGATGAAATGTTATCCTGTCACATTTCAGCAACAATTGCCAACTCGGCAGCTCCAGCATTCAAAGGTTTCTTCACTACGACTGGAAATTCTACAAGCACAACCAGTACTGTTCCATCACTTGGACTAGGAGGAGGTTTAGGTGGATTTGGTGAGAAATATTTCAGATTGTACAATATTTATTATCATTTTAAAATAGGGTTTTGTGTCTGTATGTTTATTATCTTCTGTAGTATTGTTTAAATAGTTTGATGAAATATAAATGTGTGAGATGTACATTTTATATGTTCTATGACTTACCGTTTGTAAAATATGGTCGTCCTACACTTTTATATTTCGTCAAACTACTTAAGAGATATAATCGGATTACACAAAATAATTATTTATTCCTTTTTAGTGCATTTAGAAGTAAGGCTGCGTCCGATTAATCGGCGCACGCATAATCGGGCCGATTATTGCCGTAATCGGCATAATTGGCAAGGGAAAAAATAATCGGTGCCGATTAAACTTTTTCTGAAAAACTACCCACTTTAAATTTATTCGTATATTATCTAGTGAAAGATCGCTATGTAAGCAGATTTCTGGAGTTCCGGTATAGATTTTAATGCGACTGTTATTGAATTGGGTCCCTTATAACAAGTACGACAACTAATAAAAAAATCTTTAACCGTGCAGTGAATGAAAGTTGAAATAATAGAAATAAAAATGACATCAAAGGAAACGTGGGCATTTTAAAAATATTCTTCAGTCATTCGCAAATTAAAGTACAGTATTGATTGAAAAAAAATTAAATTGATAAAAGAATGTAAAAATGACATCAAAGAATTGGGCGGCATGTTTTTAAAATTAACTGGTTTAAATATTAAATTATCAAAAAGAATTTAAATTTTAAATTTTCTTTGATTTTGCCGATAACCACTAACCATTATCACGGCAAGCAGCAAAACACGCACTTGTATTATGGCGGTATGTTTCGAAACAAGCATTTTCACTAAAGAAATAGTAATTATAAAATAATCGGCATCATAATCGGTATCGGCAATTTTAATAATCGGCTATACTCGGTATCTGCATAATCGGCGAAAAGTCATATCGGAACAGCCTTATTTATAAGTAAAATTGTATTATTAAAAAGTTTTCTTTATATATTTTTAGTTTAAGTTCACGTTTTGCCATTATGAAGCAACATCAACATTTGTTTCACTGAGCATATAACTATATAAATAATTCTATGTTCTAGTTTTGTCTCAATATTTATTTCTAAATTTACAATTTTTTAAATGGCTGTGTTCCAATTGTCATCTTAACTGCTGTTTGAACAGGATTGTGCTGCCATATAGTATTGGCTGTTACATTTTAATGGCCATACAGACAAGATAGTATATTAAAAGCACCAAAAGTGGTGCCAAAGTTCTTCTCTATGGATACACTATAACAAATCACTATAATCTCTGAAATGTGCTTAATTATTATTATTGATTTATTAATACTAAATTGATTATTGATTTATTAATACTAAATTGATTATTGATTTATTAATACTAAATTGATTATTGATTTATTAATACTAAATTGATTATTGATTTATTAATACTAAATTGATTATTGATTTATTAATACTAAATTGATTATTGATTTATTAATACTAAATTGATTATTGATTTATTAATACTAAATTGATTATTGATTTATTAATACTAAATTTCTTTGAATTCTCTAATTCCAAGGTCTCAGCTCATCAAGTGCTGCTCCAACCATCTTCCAACAAAGCACAACTTCATCGTCGGCACCCGGCCTCGGAGGAGCTGATCATAAAAATCCGCTCACTTCGGGCTTGACGAGTTCTGCCTCTGCAAAAGGAAGGTTAATTAAATTGATGTTTAATAATTATTTATTGTTTGACTCAATTTGTTTGCATTGCTGCTTTTATATGGCCTGATATGGCATTCTTCAAAAGAACAGAATAATATAAGTTTAATGGGAAAAGTACATTTTGGAGTTCTTGTGAGGATTTAAATGGACTGAATTGATTGATTTATTGATATGTGTTTCATTTAACAAATTATTATTTTATTTTTTTTTAGTGACAGGAAAACTATCAAAGATAATGTTGTCATTCCAGAGATTTTGGCAACAGTTGAAGAATTCAAGTGAGTTTCTTATATTATTGGAGTTGCTCTTATGATTTCTTTGATTTAATAATTTTGTACTGCTTTAAAACAATTTTCAAAACTATTAAAATGTGTATAGCCTTTTAGGCATACTCTAGTTTTCATTCAGTGTTGTCTAATAGTTGCCTGTAAACAACGTTTAAGAGATTGATCTTGACAAATGTTATCATAGTTTCAATGATCTTCCAGCAAACACATTAAGACACAGAAAACGGTTCGAGAAAACATAACACGCATGACTGCGAAACCCCTCTTCAAAGTTGAAGACGACTTGAAAGATATGAGACAGCAGCTTCACGAAATTGCAACTTTGTTGCAGAAGAATTCAACAAGTGTGGACAAGCTCAAAATTGAAGCCACTCAGGTTTGTTAGGATTGTGAAGTTTTTTTTATTTTAACAGTTCGAGAATTATGCAAGTACGTTTTGCATCGTCCAGGAATTGAAGAACGTCGAAACTGCTCAAAGAACGAAAGAAACACCACCTGGACTGCAATACGAGAACATTCTGCCGACCGAGTTTGTAAATTTAAATGATTAATTGATGAAGAGATGTGATAACGATGAGTAATCAATTAGATTGTTCTTTAAAACTCCATCGATTATTCACCGGTAGAAATAGGTTTAAATTAATTATTTTAAAATGAACATTTATTTGTAGATATTTTCAAAAGCTTGCTGATGACTTTGAGAGGCAGATGTCATCGTATCGTCATCAGTTTCTTGAAGCGGAAAACTTTTTCTCTTCCATCAACCACTCCAGTGCCACCAGTCCTGCTGGTCTGTATTAAATGATTTTACTCTTCGTATGATTGTGTTTTTTAAATCTACTCTAATGATATCTATTGAATTTCAACGTGCATTGAATAACTTAACAGAATTGGCATCGGTCTTGGTGAAATTGAATGAAGGATTTGTTGCTCTTGCTGCACGACTTCAAGTTGTCCACGAAGCTGTCAAGGTAGATTCGTTTTTTTATATTTTTCTTCACTATCATCGTGTATAGAAACATGTAGAACTTTAGTTTTGATGAGATTTGTTGTTGAATGAATGATGCGATGAATTGTATGGTATCATCAGAGAACGTGGTTGACAGTTTTGTTTTTCTTGCAGAATCAGAAAGAAAGCTATCTCCAGTTCAGAAAGCGACACCTCTGCGACAACTCCGACATCTTCAAGAAATCACAAACCGGACGACCAAATGCGACCACCCAGTCGTCTCTCGCCAAAAACAACCAATCATTTAGTTCTTCACTGTTTCCTTGCGGTAGCAGCGTGGCATCCGTGGCTCTCTCTTCGGCCGTCAACCAGACGATTCCACAGAGTAAATAACTCTTTTACCGGCTTCTTTCAAGATGATTTTTAACAGGATTCTGTGACACTCCATTTTTATTTGATGCTCTGTCAACATCTGTCTTAATTTTTATTTCCGTGTCTGCTTTGTTTGTTTTGCTTGTATTTTATAAATATTATTTTTTTTATTATTTTAAAAATTATCAGTATTATAAATATGGCTGAAGTGTTTAAAAGTTTTACGTTTCACATTTTTGAGTCGAACTGAAGTTGTGTGCAATTGATTTGTATTTCTTCTGGTTTGTTGAAAACATCTTGAAAACATCAGATTGGCATGTGTTATGTAGCGTTCATTATTTTGATGGATGGTGGGTGACTGATAGCATATGAACGTGGTGATAATTGGGTCATACACAATTACAAAGTTAGACGTTTTGCTGTTTGAAGTTACTTAAAGGTGTTTCGTATTCTCGTGCCAGTCTTTCGGTGGAAATTGTTAGCTGTCAATTATACGTGAAGTGTGTGGTTAGTTGATGCTGCTTGTGCATTTGACAGTAGTGGTGATGATAGTGATGGAGTTTAGTAGTCTAGACAGACGGGTGTGAATTGCGAACAAGTGGCATTTTAACATAACCAAATGTAACTAAATTTCAATAACAACTTCCAGATCCATCCACTGCCCAAACGGGGATTGGACTGTTCAGTCACCAGGCAACGAGTTATCCTCAGCAATCTGCCGGGACCGGTGCACCTATGAATGCCAATAATTTCAACCAATCAACCGTCAATCCTTTCCTATCTCCGGCTGCGCAAACCACTTTTTTCTCGCCACCGGCTGCCTCTACACCACTCCAAAAGAGCGGAAACAAGAGGGGGAAAAACGCTTGAAAGCCAGGGCGTGTGGGGATGTTAGGGTGAAAAATGAAGGTTTTGGGGGAATTTTAGGGTGAAAATGAAAGTTGTGGGGGAATGTTAGGGTGAGAAATGAAGGTCGTCATGTTGATTTATTTTGTTGCTGGTATGGTTGTTGTGCTCGTCGTACGAATAGCCTCGTTTATTTGTTTGAGTTTTTTTAAGAACATTTTCCGAGCAGTTGATAGATTGTCATTGTTGTAGCGAAAACCAAAAGTGATGTTTCTTACTTTAATTTTTCCCCAGAAGCATCAGCAGTGGAGGATAAGAGTTTTATTGGATTAATATTTTTTTCACTTATCTTCGGGAAAGATTTTATATCGACTTTGAAAGATTCTTAATTTACTTTCCGTGTGCTCTGGCGATCATGAATAGGTGGTTGTTTTGTCGATACGGAGATCTGCGTTTGAGGCGCAAATTTTGTTTTCTTAATTTTTCGCCAAGGTCTTGAGTCATGGAGTTTTAAGATTCAAGCTACGTTTATATAAAGTTTCTCTATGTTTGAGGGTATGGGGTAGTAGCGACAGTTTGGTGGGTGGCATCGCAGATTGGTCGGGCTGAACATGACACCCTGTGACACCGTAGTTGCTGTTGTGTCGTTCGTCTTCATTATCTTCGCTGGCGGTTTTTCTTCTGCTCATCGTTGGCTTGTCTTCTAATGCGAAATTTGAAGAGAGATGTAAGCATGTCGGCCGACTCCAATGATCTTTCTTACTTTCTATTATTATTCTTTTCTATCTCTGTCTGCTTGCTACTCATTGTTACGAAGACACGTTTTGATGACTTCGCAGCTTCAACTCAGGAAACTTTCATTATTATTATTATTATTGAACGATGCAATGAGCTCTCTTCGCCGGCTAATCGTTGTGTTTTGTTATGAGTGGCCATAAAGTTGTCAGGAGTGACAGACGGTGAAATAGAAGTTGTATTTATCTCTATTCGTTATGGCTGTTTTTTTTTATATTATCTCATAAAGCATCATAGATGCTCTTGTTATCGTTTTAAAGGTTTTTGTAGGCGTTGTCCGAAAATTCTCGCGTAATCGGTTTAGATGATGCCGCTTGACCGACGTAATTGAAAGGAGCGGAAAAAATGAAATCTTGTGAATGGATGATGACGTCAGCAGGTGGAAAAGAATCTCCAAGAAATTGAACATGACTAGTTCTGAGACCTTTCAACATAGATAAATATATCAATTTTACAGTGGCGGGTCCGAGAATTTCTGGTGGAGGGGATGGAAGTGCAAGTTTCCCATTTTTTTTCGAAGACACATTTTTCACCTTTCAGAAAAACTGATAATCGGGAGGCATGAGCTAGTTTGTAGTAAGTACTTTTCCAAAATTTTTCAAAAACTTTCACACTTCTCTTCAGAAAACCTGATAACTGGAGAAATGGGGTAGTCGCAAGTATTTTTTTTCAAAAATAAACTTTTCGAAGACCTCCCAAAAAAAGCTGATGACCGGGGGGGGGGGGTAGTCGTAGGTACTTTTCTACCAAAAAATCGTTTTATTGATATTCTGGTTGGGTTTGGATCTCCCCATCACCATAAAAGTCTTGTTAAGTTTTTTTTTATGGTGTTGTAGTTTGTGTTGATACCCGCAGTGTTGTAAAGAAGATGAAAAAATTCCATAGTGGCGCTGCAGGTTCAATTTAGGAAAAGAGAAAGAAGTCCATTTAATCGCCTCCCTTCGATATTACTTGCTCTCTGCAATCGTGAAAGAGAAACGTTTGTTTGCACCTCACGTCTCTCTCTCTCTCTCTTTCTCTCTCTCTCTCTCTCTCTCTCTCTCTCTCCTTATCTTTCGGTTAAAAAATTCTTCTTTTTTTACAATTCTTCTTCTCGCAAGACGAATTACACGGCGTATTACTAATTATTACAATATTATAATTTTTCTCTTTACGACCCTCGTGAGGCTCGTGCATGGAATACCCGCTGTACTCCAGCCGACGATTTAATGGTCACCAATATAACTCACTTCTTCCATTTTATAACGGGACCAGCCCGTAGGCGGATCTCTAATATGATATCAGAGTAGAACAGTTGGATTTATTGGTGGCGTTTAATTTCATTTAAAATTCACCAAGGAAATATATTTGAGTAACAAATAAAAACAAATGAGAATTTTTATTTCTTTATTTCTCCCCTGTATCCTACTTAATTACCTAAGCTTGAGTTTTCACATCATTTTATTTTCAACTTAGAAATATCTAACCCTCAACCTAATCCATTTCGGCTTTCCTAGCATAGGGGCATGGTACTACTAAAAAATGTTTCTCCCTCTCTGCCAAATTTCTCATATAATTGGTAGATAATTTCACTACAAGCTGTTTATTTATATAAATATTTGCGTATATTGTGTATGTTGTTATGTTTTTTTCTTTTGTCTGTCCTGAAGAGATTTCTCGCCGATAAATCGCTTCTGGTGGCCTTGCACAGTGACCGCGGCATCCCGCTAATTTCTCTTAACCACGCCGTGTGAGAGTGGAAATGCTTTTTATCCATCACCAGCAGGTGGAAGTACAAACGTGGTTGGTTTTTTTTGCTCTTGTCAAATAAGAACAGGATAAAAAAACTAAAGAAAAATACTTTGTAAATTCGTTGGAAACATTTGAAAAAAAAACTGCAATTTAATATTACATAAAACGTTTTCGCATGAAGCATGGTCTCATAAGATGAAATTGCACTTGTTTGAAATAACTTATCTGAAAAAATACATTGAAGCTTTTAATTATCTGCATTTTTAACTTCTTTGATACCTACTATAATTTATAGATTATCTTTATTATGTATATAACTCAGAAAATAGCTATGGGACGACGTTTATGACAACCGTATAAATATTTTGTTTTGAACACTACATCATTACGATATATATTAAAGATACTGATCTCTTCACTGTATTACTTGCACGTATAAAATTCATTCTCTCAGCTGTTTCTTCATTAAAATTATCTCATTTATCTTTCTAAAAATAAGAAAAAAAATTCACAAAAACCCTAAAAATTAATCATTTCCTGACCGCACGATAAGTGATTCATTGCCGAGGTGCAAGTATTTGGGCGATCTTGGACAGCCGTCAAAAAGGTCTAGTTTATTGTTCAGTCTTGTTGTTTCTCGTTATCTCCTGGAGGAGTTTGCTTGTCCATTATTACAATAACAATAATAATAATAATATGATTGAATATTATTATTATTATTATTATTTTCACCATTATTTTAAAAATAAAATATAATTTTGTGTAAATCTTTAGTTTTTTCAATGCATCTGAGTGATTTTAGTATATTTCTGTTAAACTACTAGATTCATTTCAAAACTGTTCGCATTGATTGCTACAATTAATGAGAAAACATTGAAATCATATTTTTTATCTTCAAAAGCAGCAAATAGTAAAAACTCATTTTGATTGTCAAGGGTTCTATTATTATATTTATTTCTTCTATTGAACTTGCTTGAGATAAAATCAGTTCTTTATTGTTATAAACATACAAAATGTGTCTGAAGTTTTCTTTTAATGCAATGCGTTGCCGATCTGTAATGTTACCAAACATTTTTGCTAACAACAAATTAATGATTAAAACTGGGTATAGTGATGCCATCCTCAGTTTACATGATCGTAGTTAGTCAACATTAATATTAAGCTTAGTATAATTTCTATATTATGATATATTGTGAAAAAGCATTTAACAGATCCATACTTGATTTTGAATGAAAATCTTCTATGATTGCTAAGCATAACATTTTAAATTGTCAACTTCAGACAATATTTCAGCATAAATTAATGGTAAAACAATACTAATTTAAAAATGTACCTGCAACTAAAAGTATACAATAGCGTAGCTTTATTTTGTACGGAGATGATAATTTAAACACTAAAATTTTAGTGTTGATAATGTATAGAACTTGGTGAGCTAGTACTAAGACAATATAACGGTTCTGGAGCCAATCGGCAAGATATATTTTTTCAATAGCTACTACAACGAAAAAGATAGAATGAGAGTGTATGAATATGGAGACTAATGGAGAGGTGCTACAACAAGTGTGCAGTTTTCGATGACATATCAAAGATGTAATCGTAAAACCGCCAAGCATGTATAATCGCTGACATTTTTTTTTATTAAAGAGCACTTTTTATTTACAGTGACCCAGCACGGTCCACGATATGGCCGCTCAATCCTCCCTACGGACGGCACTGAATACTCTTTTTCACTCAATGACTCAAGGGAATAATCCAGTAAAATATTATTATATGTGAGAACATTTGTTTGGAGAAAAATAAACTGAATTTAAAGACTGAGTTACTATTGAGTCGTTGGCGATGATGACGAAATCGGTGACAATAACGACTTGTTACGACACATCGATTGCGATATTTATCTTTTGTTGTACATCTCATTTATTCTCGTTGACTTTTAATATATCTCGTATTTATATGCAATTCGATTGGCGTACCTGGTCAAGTGCAGTTATAAGTCGAGGTAAAACCAGCTTGGAGGTCTTGGGTTGGTCATACTGGCCACCCACCAAGACTTACAAAGAAACAAATAAACACATATAAACGAACGTTATCATAAAAACATACGCCAACAAACGTACGTTCACAGAAATATACACACAAACACAAACACACCCACAAACGAACTCAAGAGAACAAGGACGAACAGGCGAACACACGCAGAGATACAAGTGCAAATCAGCAAAGACATAGACCAGAGGGAATCAAATGTTCGGCACATTTGTAGCGAGTGATGCAGACCTTTGTAGATGTTTTCGATTCTAGAAATAAGTTCAGGACCCCGAGTGGGGCACAATACCTAGATTGAATCCTGAAATCGGTTCGCTTGGAAACATCGCAAGGTCGAGTCAAGCAATTTAATCCTTCTGGGTGCAACTAACAGGCGACGTGTCGCTACTAAAACGTAGGAGAAATTTAATTTCTGACGAACGGCCAGAGATTGCGTCTGTGACGTTTTATTATTTTCATTCAATTTATAAGCCCAACATTCGCTAGGTGGGTGGGGTGGGGTGGATGATATAGAAATGGTGACACATGGGTGGTAAACGATAGCGTGGGGGTGGTGGTATTAAAGCGTGGGTGGTATTAAAGCAGAGGGAAGAAATCAAAATAATACTCTAATAAATTAAAAAAATATTTTTATATAACAACAATCTTGTTCTTAAAATATGATCAAATGACATAAAAAACCGTAGCTTGCAAATGTTGCTGAAATTTATTTTCAGGTTGTTACAACATTTGTAGGTTGTTGACAATTGTTGTATATACATATATTCCTTAATGTTTTTGAATTAATTGTAATGATGATAATTACAATTGTTTAGAAAAAAATTTAATTTAATTTAAAAAAATAAACCTTCAAAGGGTTTTTTTCTATTTTTCATTCACAACTTAAGGTTTGTCACAATTAATTCAATGATTCTTTAAAGGAAATTTTCATTATAAGATCGTAATATTTTTGGTTGAGTTTATCGCTAAAAATCACTAAATCTCTAATAAGGAAAAGCCATAGAAATGCCATCGACAAGAAATATTCTTTGATTTCCAATCGCTTTAGAACAATCGTTGATCATTTTGACAATCAAAATCCAACGTGGAAATTTGAAAATTCTGATTGATTATTTCAACTTTTATTCAATTTTTTCCGTAGAAAATTTTGTGCAAGGCCTCTGCGGCAGGGGGGGGGGGCAAAAATCGAAGTAAAGTTTTCTGCGGCAGCATTTTATAGGGAAATAAAAGATGGAGTGGAAGAAAAAAGAAAAATGTAACAAATACACAATTTTGCAAAGTAGTTTTCAAGAAACTCTTTAACAACAATCTTTTTTCGATTAACAAATTTTCCATGTTAAGGAAAAGTTTTGAAAATTGCTACTTTTTAATCGAGTATACTTTTAAGAATACACACACACACAAACTCACACACATACACATACACGCACACAAATATAAATATTGTTTCTGATAAGAATTAAATTCTCGTAATAACCTTTTCTGAAATCTCGCATTCAAGATATCTTGCTAGCAAAGGAACGGTATTAAGGTGAAAGGCACCGGTCATCTCATTCGAACATCGGCATAACACCTGCTATGCTATGCGGTCATATTGTTGATCAGTTGTGCCAACATATATAATTTCCTATGTATGTATGTATGTATGTATTTATGTATGTATGTATGTATGTATGTATGTATGTATGTATGGATGTATGTATGTATGTATGTATGTATGTATGTATGTATGTATGTATGTATGTATGTATGTATGTATGTATGTATGTATGTATGTATGTATGTATGTATGTATGTATGTATGTATGTATGTATGTATGTATGTATGTATGTATGTATGTATGTATGTATGTATGTATGTATGTATGTATGTATGTATGTATGTATGTATGTATGTATGTATGTATGTATGTATGTATGTATGTATGTATGTATGTATGTATGTATGTATGTATGTATGTATGTATGTATGTATGTATGTATGTATGTATGTATGTATGTATGTATTTATGTATTTATGTATGTATGTATGTATGTATGTATGTATGTATGTATGTATGTATGTATGTATGTATGTATGTATGTATGTATGTATGTATGTATGTATGTATGTATGTATGTATGTATGTATGTATGTATGTATGTATGTATGTATGTATGTATGTATGTATGTATGTATGTATGTATGTATGTATGTATGTATGTATGTATGTATGTATGTATGTATGTATGTATGTATGTATGTATGTATGTATGTATGTATGTATGTATGTATGTATGTATGTATGTATGTATGTATGTATGTATGTATGTATGTATGTATGTATGTATGACTGTATGAATGTATGTATGACTGTATGTACGTAGATCTTTTTGACTGTATGTATGTATGTATGTATGTATGTATGTCTGTCTGTCTGTTTCTCGTAGGGCTTGTCTACCCGCTCAACGGTAGTTCTCTGGCTTATCTGTTAAGCTTTGTATGCAAGAAGTTCTTCGATTACATTAATCATTTTGCTGGATTTATTGTTCAATAGAAAACATCGCAAGATATTGTAGATGTATTACGATGGCATGGCAAGATATGTAGTAATTTTAATTTGCTTGAACCAAGTTCGATGCGAAGCATTGAACATTTTTTTACCAATGCTTTTATTAACTCGTCATCTCTGTTTGTTTCTCTGTCTGTTTCAAATCTTGCAATCAATTTTTGAGTCACTTCCTGAGAATAGATTTTTTCAAATTTTGCATACATGCTCAAAATAGAAGACAATGCAATATTCAATTATTAGTTTTACAATAAGTCAATTAATTTAGTTAATTTTTATTAATTTCGATATTTCGATATAATTCAGATATTTCGACTTTAATATAAAATAAAAGAGTAATATAAGAAAAAATTGATTGCAAAATTTGTGTTTTAATTACATATAAAAGCATTGGGTTTTAAAAATTCGTTTTTAATTTACTTGTTTGATATTGCTGCGCAGGTAGAAGGTTGAGTATCCACATTTATTAATTGCCCTATTCAATCATTTACAGTGATTGAGATCCTGACTTCATTGAACTTTTATAATGGTAGAGAAGAAAAACCTGTAATATTTGATATTCTGACAGTTCGATAAAAAAATTACGCCAATTTTGACGAGCTATTTCTAGTATATATATTTTCTTGTACACAAACTTAATTTAATAGCTTTTGCCATTTTGCATTTGTCAATTTGTTCGCCAATGAATAAAAAAAAAACGAAGCCCGTTGTTGGGAGGAGGGACTAACAGTAAAATCTTTGGTTATGGCCGTATCTACTTTTATTTTTAATCTTTTTAAACAGTTATGTTATAAAATAAAATAAATAAACTAAAAAGGTCTAACATATAAGAAGCAGCCAGTTGTTGATTACGACGCATGAAAACGTACATTACTATGTAGTACGTAGCATAGGTATATACTATACGATGCCACGTGAAAACATAACTGATCAAACATTACTCAGAACAGCTGTTCATTTCCCTTATTGATTCCAATTAAATTGGGCAAATGGGCCAAAGCGATTTCTTTGCATCTGTTTTTGATTGGATAAATTTACAGAGCAGCAGCAATATATTGCAATACACTCTCGTCGTGTATACAAGGCACATCTACTTCTCAGTGGACTTCACATTTCAACGTACAATTCAACTAAAATCAAGGTAAGGAAAATAACTATATTCCATGGCGATATTTATTGTAACTGCCATATATAGTTACTTTTGTTAAGAATTACTCATTGATATTAAATAGAATCATCAGCATAATATAAGATTTGCTATGCAGTGCTATCTTTCTGTTGTATTTTTTACTCAGGCGTGATATTTATCCATGAAAAGTATTCTTAAATTTCATTTATAGGAGATGCTGTTGATACTGCTGCTGATAGTTGTTGGCGGGACATCGAACTGTCAAGAGATCAACTTCCAGCCCGGCGCAGGCGGCGTCTTCTGGGCCATGAACTGCGACTTTTACGGAGGCGACATCGGAAACTCCGCCGTGCCCGGAGAGCAATGCGGAGAGCTGTGTATCAGCAACCGTCAATGCACCCATTTCACCTGGTATCAAGGCGTCTGTTACATAAAACGCTTAACTAATTCACCCGTCGCAACGCCCCTCAGTGGAGCAGTCTGCGGTTGGTTCGAAAGAAATTCCGGTCCGATAAAAGGTACATACTGGGCTGAACAGTCAGACGCTGGAGGTTGTCAAATGCCTGGCAATGCCAACTATGCATTGACCGACGCCATAGCCCTCGGACAGCAACCACAGCTTGGGAACTTGGTTTTCCGTTCTGGGCTGTGTGGTCAGGTGGTGACTGTTAATTGCGGAAATGGCCCTATCGATGCTGTGGTTGCCAGTACTTGCAACATTAACAGCCCATCTTGTGGCGTGGATATGATTGGCAAAACTTGGCGAGCGGCTACAAACAACAAGCCTCCGGGCGAGGCGCAATGTTCCGTCAGCCTTTCCAACCGAAATCCCATTCAAGGTATGGCTATATAGATTTTTAAAAGTGAATGAAGATAAAATGAATTCATTTATTTTGATTATGTAATCAGGAGGAGCACCACTTTGCTTCCATCGACCATACTCGGATTTGGGCAACTTATATTACGTAGCTATTGGAGTGTTCAACACAAACGGTAGAGTCTCTTCGTCGGCCACTGTGGCTGGCATACAAGGTACACGGGGCAACGACGAATGGTTCCAATTTAACTCCGATGGTCTCTTCAATGAAAACGCTGCGGTTATCTTCTACTTTGAGGACGGGTCGTCGGCAAACTTTCAACTGAGGAATTGCCCAAGTGGTGGAAACCCGTTCATTTTTCAATGAAACCTGTCTTCATT
Source organism: Erpobdella octoculata (assembly GCA_963978895.1). NCBI lineage: Eukaryota > Metazoa > Annelida > Clitellata > Hirudinida > Erpobdellidae > Erpobdella > Erpobdella octoculata. The sequence goes on from OZ022242.1 coordinate 8,609,175, forward strand.
GTGGGCTTAGAAAATAAATTGAAAGTTACATTGAGCATTAATTGTATCGAAATGGAATAAAACATTAAGAAATTAAATTAAAATTAAATTTATATAGAAAGTCGTTAAATTATGTTGATATCTATACAAGTTTGTAACTCACTAGTTTTTCTTGTAACAAAAATGTTGATTATTCGTCTAAAGTTGTTTTATTTAAATTTTCTTAACCAGAATAACACCCCCAGTATTTGCTTTAGTAATATTGCTCCTGTTTTTCAACAACGCTGATTTTTTGCCTCAACAATGTTTATCATAAGAATAAAATATTGAGGACTGCTTTGGAATAGTCCTTGCCAATAAAACAACAACAATAACTGAGATGATCATCTCAACTGCAATCATTGCAGCTCAACGTCCTTGACCGTAAATGTAACATGTTGGAGCAACAATGTTGAAAACGAATGGCAAATTGGAAAGTTAGAAAAACTTACAACCTTTGCGTTCAGTTTTTTTGCGTGGAATGTGACGTAATGGCAATAGAGGTGCACGAAGGCATGGCAGTTCCATCCAATAAATCACTGAGCATCCTTCATAATGACGTCATGCAATGATTAACAACCCGTGACTCGAACGCTATTGCTGTCCGCAGCTATGTGGAGAGAGAGACCGACGAAATTTGTATTTGTGAAAGCATTTGTTTGTGTGTATGTGCGTGTGAGTTTGCGTCTGTGTGAGTTTGTATGTGTGTGTACGTGTGCAAATGTAAATATGTGTATGATATCAGAGTTCCCGTCTATGTATAAATGTGTGTGCATATGGGCGCGTATGGTATATGTGCACCGCAGTTGCCCACGGGTCGTTTCTTAAATTTTATATATATATATATATGTATATATATATATATATATATATATATATATATATATATATATATATAAAGTGGGAAAGCGACCGGGAGCGTGAGAGCAATATATATATATATATATATATATATATATATATATATATATATATATATATATATATATATATATATACATATATATATTGCTCTCACGCTCCCGGTCGCTTTCCCACTTTTTGACCACCTAGAGCTCTAAAACTTTCAGGAAAGCTTTATTCTGGATGACAATACATGAATTTAAAGTTTCCGACATGAATTAGGCCTTAAATCAATTACAATTAATCAAATCAAATTAATCAGACAGTTCAAGATACTCTTTTATAGGAGACTGTGGGCATTTTGACTTTTAGTGGCGGCTCAGAGACCCTCAAATTATGATGCATTCCTGGAATAGGCTTGAAATGATCATTCAGTTGAAATAAACTGCCAAAGAATATTGACAATTATTGATTTATGTTTTAATGTTGACGATTACTGCGTGACAATTTTTTGATTTTTCTAGGAAAACTGAGTAAGTTTTAAAATTTGTTAACTCCTAGGACTTATATCTTGCAAAGGTTTTTTTCGTCAGATCTTTCTGTAAACCGATATTAATTTACTAAACAAATTCTTTGCGACTAATTCAACGTATTAAACGAATGTTATTTTAAGACGAATTCTAAGGTGAAGTTAAAAAGTAGAATAGAAATAAAAGCTTACATATATGTAGTGTGTCTAAGTGTATGTGTAAATATTAATATCTGTTGATGTCTCATCTTCCTACACATCGTAGTAGGTGTCTATGTGTATATATCTCATCCTCCAACACATCGTACAAAGTGTTTATGTGTAAATATCTGTTGATGTCTCATCCTCTTACGATGTGTAGGAGGATGAGACTTCAACATGATGAGACACGTACGTAGATTCTGCTTCGGGGTGTTGAAGTTTAATTTCCTGCAATCTAAAAAGAAAATCATTTTCTCAAGGACGAGTGATAAATTATTTCAAAATTCAAAGAAGAAAACCAGAATAAGGAGGGTTACTCCCGGTCGCTTATAGAAATAATAATTAATTTTTTTTATGGCTCCCTCGTCTCAAATGCCCCATCCTATCTCAGAGTGCCCCATCCTATTTCAGAGTGCCAACGAATTGTGTACTTATTTGAGTACTTGAATACTTAACAGGTCTTAAGTACTCAACCGTTTGCTGTTATGCATGGAAAAAATAATGGCGGTCTTTCTTTGAATGGAAGTTTTCAGATGAATGTGTTTTTCCCTCCTCCAGCTTCGTTTTCATTTCATTTTATTTATGTATGAAACATTCTCATCTGCATATTTCCGATCATATAAATTGAAAATTAGCTCTGAATGGGTGGAATTAATTCGTTAACGTAATTATTGGACACGATGTGTGTGTGGTATTTAGTTAATTAGATGACATCACAGACAAATTATTGTCGTGTTTTGATTCATAGCAATCCTTAATGAGACACGTAATGGGTCGATTTGCCGTTTTCTAAATCATTTAATCATACTTATATCAGTACGGTTATTTATTTGCTGATTTTTGCAAAAATTAAAACTGGAAATCACGTGACATCTGCAACAAACTTTTTCGGTATTTCCGAGTGTGACAACCGTGACGAAAAAATTACCCTGATCAAACCTTCACCTTCACTAACTATCTTGTACATAGCCAGTCCCCCCTAACCATCCTGTACATAGCCAGTCCCCCCTAACCACCCTGTACATAGCCAGTCCCCCTAACCACCTTGTAAAAAAAAATGTAAATGTAAATTTATAATGCGCTTTTTTAAAAAGTCACAAAAGCGCGTCGCGTCAAATCATAAATTTAAGAATAAAGTTCTGTCTTAAGCAGCCTCCTGAAACCGCCGAGGTCCAAAGCTGGATTCCTCAGGTCAGCAGATAGGCTGTTCCAAACAACTGGACCAGCAGTGGAGAATCCGCGCCTGCCGAGAGTCGTTGTCTTTGACGATGGAACGAACAAGTCGCCTGCAGCCGCCGATCGAAGGTGGGACCGACCAGCAAGCGTTGAGATCGGTACACACAATTGCTGCAGGTAGACCGGAGCCGTGTGGTGGAGGCACTTGTATACCATCAGACCCAACTTGAACTGAATTCTCTGCGGGAAAGGAAGCCAGTGAAGTTGCGTCCGCATGAGATCTGATACGGGAGACCAGCCGGGCAGCTGAAGAACAAGACGAGCGGCTGCTCGGAGAATGGATTGGAGCCTATTGATTTGAAACTGTCTAAGTCCGGCCATGACACCATTACAGTAATCAAGCCGGCTGTGCACGAGTGCTCTAATAGCCAGCCCCATAACCACCCTGTACATAGCCAGCCTCCTACCCCGTCACGTGAGTGAGTGGTCCTTCAAATGTGTCACGTGATATATAGACACTCTCACGCACCGGATCACTGACTCAGTCATAAATTGGCGGCAAGCCAATTTTGATTTGGAAGACTGGTATTTTTTCATGGTGTTTTTTTCCAGTAGACAAAAACCATTAGTTTTATATGTTATTCATTTATTAATGTTATAATGGGTTGAATATTTTTAATTAATTAAAATAATTAATAATTATATGCGAAGTTGTATGTAAATACAGAAAATATATAAAATGTTCTGAGTTGAGCAGTAATGATGGAGGTTGATTTTTTCTGAGCATCTCACGTGGTTTCTATTTTTTCTCATTTTCCTAGAAAAAATCTTAAAATTTGAAATTCCGTGGCTCAATAAACTTTAATGTTATGAGCTGGAAGAACTTGATCTGTGCTCGCGTGTATCATCTCTCTTTTTTTCTTTACTTCATTTTCTCTCTCTTCCTCACTCTGTCTATCTTTTTCTTTCTCTGATTGTGTATGTCTGTGTCTGTTTGCGTCCGTTTACGTATGCTTCTTTTGACTACAACAGATTTGTAGAGACTTAAAAGGTTACATTCAACAAATTGAAAATTCTAGAAAACAAATTAATGATAAAACTAAAAAAAAGTTTGGAAATTCCCAAAAAAGATGGAGAAGGTGGATTATAGAGTATTTCTTCTCTTTGACAAAGTAATGGGATATTGGATTCCATACCTACCTGTGATGGATCACCTGGTTTAATACAAAAAAGCCACTGGTGTCAACTGCGCTTTTTACCAGTCTCTCTCTCTCTCTCTCTCTCTCTCTCTCTCTCTCTCTCTCTCTCTCTCTCACTCTCTCTCTTTCTCTCTCTCTCTCTCTCTCTCTCTCTCTTTCTTTTTCTTTTTCTTACTTTCTTCTTTCTCTTATTTTCTCTCTCTCTTTTTATTTTCATTCTTCTTTTTTTAAATTTTTCTCGTGTTTATTTTACAGATTTTTGTTTTTTTTAAAGCATAAATACACAAGTAGATAAATCTAAAAATAGATATTACAAGCACGCATTGTTCCATATTGCAGGACGTTTTATGGATGAGAGAAATGTTTTAGTTTGAGCATTTTATGACTGTTCTTTTGTGCACTTGCGAATTCTCTGCTTTCATGTTTTATGCTTTGCAAGAAAAAAAGTGAATTTTTATTTACGCATCTGTGTGAAGTTTGTGTGCTAGCCATTACGTGTGGCTATGTTGTTATTTGTAAGGGTGCATGTGAGTGAGTATATGTGTGTGTGAGTGTGTGTGTGTGTGTGTGTGGTTGTACGCACGCACAGATATATGGACGTGTGCGTATAAAATTCAATTTCCATTTCCGGTTAAAAGTGACGTTCACTTGACAGAAAAACCTCCCGACACTTCATAACATCTCGAGGACGACCAAATTCCTCGCATGATCGTCGTGCAACTTGAATGCTGCTAACAAGTCACATCTCGAAAACCTCAAACCTTTTCATTCCTGTTTCTTCATCCAGATTTTTAAACTTTTACTTTTTCACTCATCATCATCATCATCATCATCATCATCATCATCATCATCACCATCATCATCATCATCATCATCATCATCATCATCATCATCATCATCACCATCACCATCACCCTCACCATCACCATCACCATCACCATCAACCACTAATTATCATCTCATACCCACTAACCATCATCCACCCATTCATCATCCACCCACGCATACTTATCATCACATACGCACTCAGCCACGAGGGTCCCACACGAAATCTACCCACGTATTTATTTTATTGTAACAGCTAGATGTGTGTGGTTTGGGCTTTAAAGGGCATTTTGTACCATAAAAACCATGCAATAAAATCGTGGTCATTTATTTGAGCGAATTGTTGTGAATATATTTTTAAATAGTCATTTAAATCATTTCAATTGTCTCATTATGGTTTTGAAAGGTGAACAATAAATAGTCCATTTCTTTAGGAATGAGATGGCTTTCTAGCGACGAAACATTTATTAAGTGCTACCAGCAGCTGTGTGTACAATTACTAGATTACCTATTAAAAAATTTCAATAAAATTTTTTAGTTTGACAAAATATTCAATTATATAAGGTTAACATTAGGAATAATATAAAGTTAACATTAGGAATAATATAAGGTTGACATTAGGAATAATATAAGGTTAACATTAGGAATGCCACGGCTACACGACCCGAACCCGAAGTTCGGTACTGTAAAGCTAACAATTCGTAACGTTGAAGTTTTGTAGTAATTTATTAATATATATATATATATATATATGAGTAATATACTTTGGCAAAAAATATATATATATATATATATATATATATATATATATATATATATATATATATATATATATATATATATATATACAGGACAATATATATATAATTATATATATATACAGGACAATATTTCTTGAATTATAATTCTAGCTCAATACTTATTTCAAAGTGCTATCAATTCACTCAATCTAAAAATATCTCGATGTTTCAAAGTTGAAAACCCGATCCGAACCTGAATATTCACAATTCAAGAACCCGAACCCGATAAAGCAAAAAAATTGAACCCGTCACATCCCTAGTTAGTTTCTTTTTCAGCAAGTTATTATTATTTTTATTCTAAAAACACAACACATTTAAACATGTTTTTAGAACTCCAAAAAAGTCTCTAAAGACTTTCCACAAAAAGCAAAAACACAATTAACAATTAACATAATAATAAAAATATTTAATCATTTTTAAAACTAATACATAGAAAAATTTATAGAAAGCGCCACACATTTGCTTGTCTATTTATAGAGTGAGCTATAAATAGCAGCAAGAGACGAATGATGTAAATCTAATGACGATTAGGAGATTCTGGAACGTTGACAAATGACGCCATAACTTTCTTACCTGCTCCAAAATTACTTTCATTTTATGTAATTGCATAATGGCGACAGATATTGATATTGAACACAAGTATTTTCGGGCTAATTGAGTTTGCCTTTCATTGCCTAGAGTCAACAAATGAGAGGTAGTAGTGTAGTAGTATGTGTAACTTCTTATAGAAATATTCGTTTGGACGAATATCCGTTTAATATAAAATTTTATTAAACGGATGAGGTGGCAAGTTGGTTTGTTTATTTGAGTTGAAATGATAAAAAGAGTCCTTCATTCTTGTTTTTTGTCAATAACACCTGACCCCACCTGACCCCACCTGACCCCGACTGATCGTTTAAAACTAAGACACGTGACTGGCACGTGAACTTCGAAATGACCTTGAAATAACCTCGTAGCGATTTACTCCCTCGCATCTTATTAATGACTCGCTTGCCGCTGTTACGTGGCGCTATAAAGAAAATAAACTCATGGATAAATGAATGAATGGATGGCTGGAAGGACGGTATAATAGATGGATGGATGGATAGATGAAGGAAGAAGGAAGGGAGGATAAAAACTGACAGACGAACAAATGATTGAATGGAAAAATTGACGATGAACGGGTGGTCGTGTGGACAAAAAACTGGACGTATGAATTGGTGGACGGATGGATGCACGGGTGAATAAACCAATTGATGAGTTCATAGACAAGTGGCCGAATATCACATCATCATCATTACTGCTACCTTCATCGTCATCACTATCAACCGCATCATGAGCATCGGCATCATCACCATCTTCTTTTTCGTCATCGTCATCACCGTAACCGCCACTGCCACTGACACCGCCACCGCCACCACCGCTACCACCATCACCACCATCACTCCCACCACCATCACCACCACCATCACCACCATCACCATCACCACCACCACCACCACCATCATCATCATCATCACCATCATCATCATCATCATCATCATCATCATCATCATCATCATCATCATCATCATCATCATCATCATCATCATCATCATCATCATCATCATCATCATCATCATCATCATCATCATCATCATCATCATCATCATCATCATCATCATCATCATCATCATCATCATCATCATCATCATCATCATCATCATCATCATCATCATCATCATCATCATCGTCATCATCATCGTCATCATAATCATCATCATCATCCTCATCATCATCATCGTCATCATAATCATCATCATCATCAAGGCTGCATGTCTTATGACCTCCGGCTCAGATCAGGGCAAAGTTGTCATGCGTTGCCGACCGGGCGGACATGGGCTGAGTATTTCTGAAATGAAAAAAATTCAATTGTAACTTTTTGGACGTTATATAATTTGAAAGGATTTTATTACTCGGAGCATTCTTTATTATGCGGAGCGGCACACAATGGGAGCGGAAGATTTTTGAAGATTGCTTTTTATTTACCACGTTTCAAAGAAAACGCAGTTTCAATTACCAGTGCTCACGTGAGTATAATGAACTCCAGGAAGTATGTCTATATGAATGTATGTATGTATGTATGTATGTATGTATGTATGTATGTATGTATGTATGTATGTATGTATGTATGTATGTATGTATGTATGTATGTATGTATGTATGTATGTATGTATGTATGTATGTATGTATGTATGTATGTATGTATGTATGTATGTATGTATGTATGTATGTATGTATGTATGTATGTATGTATGTATGTATGACTGTATGAATGTATGTATGACTGTATGTACGTAGATGTTTATGACTGTATGTATGTATGTATGTATGTCTGTCTGTCTGTTTCTCGTAGTGTTTATCTACCCGCTCAACGGTAGTTCTCTGGCTTATCTGTTTCAGTTTCATTTTAATTGCATGTTCATTTTAACCTCTCGACAGCAACAGATTGTCGACGTTGCTGTCTGCTGCAACCGCACTGTTGAAAAACTCAAACTTCAAAAAGCCAATAAACAAAACTTCTTTCAGTTTCATTTTCATAAAAATATCGAAAACAAAACTCACTCGAAGCGTAACATAAGAATTATGTAATGAAGTTATTATGCTGGACATCTGTGGTCAACTGAATGATCACAACAAGATTTCTTTATTTATATCGAAAAAAAATTTTTTCTTAAGCTTCTTTTATGAATTAAAGACTAATTTTGTTTTTCAAGTAAAATGATAGAAACTAATTATAACTGTCCATTTATTGGAGCTATAAAGGATATAAAATAAAAAAAATGTAGAGATCGACCGATATTCGTTTTTAGTGCCAAAACTGCAAATTTTTCAGTTTCGGCACATTTTTATTTTCAGTTTTTTTAAATTTCGAACAGTTTCGTTTTCGGCCCACGAGCAGTTTCTGCACTTTACGAAACTGCAACATTTTAAAAACAAAGTTACCAAAAGCATTTACATTGATGAGTTTGAGAAAAAATATCCAGTTTTAAAAATTTTGAATTTGCGGAGACAAAAACCTGCCATGAATAACAAATCTTAAAATTCCATAACAGAAGGATCAGAAAAAACGATCAACACAAAACTGGCCATGACACTTGGAAAAATTCTGTCAACCAGCTTCAGCATTCTCATTGTTTGGTGCACATGTTAGTGTCAGCTATGCTGTGTTGCTTTGAAAAGATTGATGCAAAAGCAGGAAATTTTGATTATAAATGTCAGTTTTATGCTTATTCAAATGAAAAACAAAAATATACACAATGTCACTGCCTTGAGACTACAGCAAAAAGTTCCGCTCAGTACCAACGTCAAATGATGTCACAAAACAACTATTAATTTGTGCAGGACAAATATGTATACGCAGATTATCACAGTAACATGCGTGGATAAATTTTTGAGAAACTTTTATTTCTGACGTACAATACTCGTTCATTCAGGTTTAACTCATAAGTTTAAGTTTTCAGTTTTAGATTATGTTTATTAAAGATTTCTTTTATATGTTTAACTGTTCGTTTATTACAATTTGGGCAGTTTTTTTCAGTTTTATCTCATATTTCGGACAAAGTTGACAGTGCGGTTACGTTTTTGTTTTTGACCGAAACAATATAATATAATGCCTACAAAATTAAATATAATTTAAAAAAAAAACTTTTATAAACAAAATATTCTACGAGTTAATGACGATATTTTGATTTTCAATTTCGTGAAAAGCAATTTTCGATGATGACGTGAACTGTATGGATGCATGGGAAATCTTTTCACTACTATTCAGTAAAATTCTATGAATAAAACAAAAAACCGTAAAAACTTTGTTATTTTAAATATTTTATAATTTTGTAAAAAGGTTTTGCAAAATATTTTTGATGATAGTAAGTTTATAAAATATGAAAACACTGATGACAGTTTTCTAAATACTTAATATATGAGAATTGAAAACTTAAGAAACTTTCAAATCAATATGGAATAAACAAATTTGTTATTAAAAAATTTCAATCTGAAAATTAAATGTCATTTTCCTTATATAAACTAAAAAATTCAGTTCGTTTATCTACATAAAAAAGTAATTTTAGAAAAATATTTAAGCTTCAATGTATTTTTTTCTGTAACTCACTCACATGTTGTCCAATCAATTTGAAAAGTTAATAAAATGTAATGTCTCCAACAACAAATAAACCCGCCAAATTTCAATTCAATTGTGAGAATTGAAAATGTACGCTATTTTCGAATCAATATGGAATAAACAAATTTTTTGATAAAAATTTATAAAGTTTTAAATATAATATCGCTTTTATAAATAAACTAAAAATTTTAAATTTGTTTTTCTTTATAAAATTTTAAATTTTTTAGCATATTTTAAAATATTTATTGTTTTTATTTTTAATTCACTTATAATTTGTTTAATCAATTTGAAAATTTAATGAAATGTAATGTTTGCAGCGGCAAATAAATTCACCAAATTTCAACTTGATTGGATTACGGAAAGTTAATTTTTTCAAGTGGTAAGGGGTACCAACGTATAGCTCAAGCAAGCAAGCAAACACGGCAAAGTTAATATAAAGAATTTAACAGGAAAACCTTTAAAAAAAATTTTTTGTTTAAACTCATATATAATTTTTTAATTCTGTGATTGAAATTTTTTTGCAAAATATGTTTTGACGATAGTAAGTATATAAAATATGAAAACATTGACCACAGTCTTTTAAATACTTAATATGTGAAGTATGTTAGAATTCAAAATTTACGAAATTTTTGAATCAATATGGAATAAAATAAATTTGTATTAAAAATTTCAAATTTAAAAATTAAATCTTGCGTACGTTAAATAAACTAAAAATTCAAAGATCTTTTCTCAATATAAAATTTGTAATTTTCAAAAAACGTCTATTCTATAGTTGACTCACATGTTGTCTAATCAATCTGAAAGTTTAATAGAATGTAAAGTCTGCCGCCGCAACAAATAAACCCACCAAATTTGAAAATGAAAAATAAATGCTTACTTCGAATCAATATGTACTAAGCAAATATTTTATTCTAAATTTTAAAATTTGAAATTTAATTTCCGTTTATTTATTAAATCAATTAATAATTGTTTGTTTTCTACATAAAATATTTATTTAAATTTGTTTAAAGTTTTAATTGCTTTTATTTTCTAATTCACTCAAATGTTGTTTAATCAATTTGAATTAAAATGGAATAAACATATATATTTTATTATAAATTACTACAATTTAAATTTAGTTATTGCTTTGTTTAAAAAAATAAAAAAAAATGTTTTTCATTTTTACAATGTTTTAAAGGTTTTACTGATTTTGTTTTATAATTTAATTAAGTGTTGTCCAATTGATCTACAAATGTAATAAAATGTAACGTCCGCAGCGACAAATACACCTACTAAATTTCAACTTAATTAGATAACGAAAAATTGTTTTATTTGAGTGGTATAGGGGCCCAACGTATGGTTCAAGCAAACAAACTAGCAAGCAAACACGGTCAAGTTGATATAAATGATTTAAAAAAAAACTAAAATATAAATTAAAAGTGAGAAAAATGTAATGAAAGGGAGATATATAGAATGAGATGGAAAATTATAGAATAAAAAGAACAAGTATAGAATAAAAAGGACAATAATAGAATAAAAAGGACAAGTATAGAATAAAAAGGACAATAATAGAATAAAAAGGACAAATATAGAATAAGAGAGAGAAATATAAAATGAAAAACAAAGAATGAAAGAAAGAGGAAAAACTAGAGAGAAACTGAGAAGGAAATCAGGATGTTTACGAGGTTGGTATGGAGAATGAGAAGAACAGGCGACACGAACATAAAGATGAATGTCGTCCCAATAACGAAATGTAATAACTGCTCATCCTCAACACAAAACGAAGTCTCTGAACAATATGAAATATAGAAATGTACGCTTGCGTTATTCACGCGTACATTTGTGCAAATATACATATGTACATTTGAACGGATGTAAGAATGTACATCAGTACAAATGTACATTAGCATAAATATAAACCAGTACAAATGTTCATCAGTACAAATATAAATCAGTACAAATGTATATTCGTACAATTAAACATCAGTACAAATGTACATCAATAAAAATGTACATCAGTACAAATGTGCTTTAATACAGATATGCATCAGTACAAATGTGCCTCAATACAGATATACATTAGTAAAAATCACAAGACTTTAGAAATCTTATTTTATAAATCTTTTTTTGGTATTCTTAAAATTGTTTTAGTTAAAAAATATGAATGTTATTTAAAACGCAAAAATTGATAAAAAGAAGTACTTATTTTTTTTAATTAAATTAATGTCAAATAGGCCAAAATTACTGTTTAGTTCATTTATTAAATATTTTCACAAATTTAAACAAAACTAATATACTTATATCAAACAAATGTTTCATAAAAAAAATATTGTAGTTGAGATTAAGATAGAAATTGTATGCCCACTTTGATTAGTACAAAAGGTGCACCTGAGCAACAACAAAAAATTGAAAACAATAACAAATAAGAAGAAAAATAGGCAGGACACGCAGGTGTAATATAAAAAGTGTAAAATACCTGGAACACGACACGGCCCTACCTGAGCTCCATAAATATCCAACCAATCACAATAAAGCCACACACACTGTGCTCCTTTCCATTTCAGAGGCGTTCATCGGTCAACGTTTTATTTTCTCTTTTCTGTTTTTCTTTTTGTTGTTCTATTTGGTTGGTTGGATGGATGGTTGGTTGGACGATTGTATAATTTGCTATTTGCTTGGCTGGCTTATTAGTTGGCTAGCCGGCTTTCTGGCTGATTGATTGGCTATCTGGCTGGTTATTTAGTTTGTTCGTTGGGTTGCAGACTGACTGGCAGGCTGGTTTGTTGATTGATTGATTGATTGATTGATTGATTGACTGGTATGCAATCATATAATCATATACTAAAATTATTCTGGCTGTAGGTTTGTGCCGCTCCCTTATGCCAGCAGCGTCATTTCAGCAATTCCTTGAGGGGAAGGGCAACCTTTAAACAAATATTTCTACAAAATTTTTCTAAAATTCTATTCACTTTTTTGCCTCCAACAATAGCTAATGACTGGGAGGGGGTGGGAGGTACATTTCCCAAAACATATTCTAAAACATACTCCTCATTTATTTTAGTTACAAGTTTGTTTTCGAAAATTTGCCGTCCATAAAAAATGCCGTCCGGGGCCGACCACCGCCCCACCATGCTAGGCCACTGCGACTGGATGGTGAAATTTTGGGCTGCCTGATTTGTTGGCTAGTTGAATACACGATGGTTTAATGCTGCCGAAATATGAAAATTATTCAAAAATCAATATGTTTCTCATGTCGAGGATTGTTGTTATTAAAAAAAAAACAGTTTTCTATAATAGTCAAATAAATTATCAATAAACATTTAATGTGTTTTATAGAAAATGAAATTGATTTTAACTCATATTAGTGTTTTTTGAATTTTTTCCATACCCTTAAATGTTACAAGCCGAAGAAAAAACAATCAAATTTTTAATAAAACTTAAAAAAGCTAAGAGTAAGTCAATATTTAAACACAAATTTTCAATTTTTTCGTTCACATTTAAAGTTTGACAGTATCTTGTACAAATAGCGGCTTAAGAAGGAAACGTGTTTTACTGGAAGGCTTCCATTTAATTGTTTAAACGCACAGGTTAGAAGATTTATGTATCACGTATATATATATATATATATATATATATATATATATATATATATATATATATATATATATATATATATATATATATATATATATATATATATATATATATATATATATATATATATATATATATATATATATATATATATATGTGTGTGTGTGTGTGTGTGTGTGTGTTGTATGTGTGTGTGTGTTTGTGTGTGTGTGTGTGTGTGTGTGTGTGTGTGTGTGTGTGTGTGTGTGTGTGTGTGTGTGTGTGTGTGTGTGTGTGTGTGTGTGTGTGAAAACCCATTATACAAGATGAACAATTTAAATATATTATATATATATATATATATATATATATATGTTATATATGAAAAGATAAGAGACATAATAGTAATTATAATATTAACAGCAACTTTGTATCCTTCGATAGGACTCTCGAACCACGGTTCACTCTCAAGTATGCATTCTCTGTTGTCGGGTCATCATAGTGTAAATACCAATGACTATTACTCTATTTTCAAGAGCTGATGATGCCAGCGGGATATAAACCGTTGAAATTTCGTTCTATTGACCACTCTACCACCATCATCCACATAATTGTTCACGTTTAATTAATTTATTTTTTATTTTATTCTTCCATTTCTTGTATCAAATGATTTTTGGTTGTTTTGAAAATTTAATTAAACAAAAAATATTTATTTTCAATAATTAATTTGTCTTCTTTTTCTTAAAAAAATAATAAGGAATTTATCTCATACTTTGGCAAGAATTGCATTTAGATTTCTTTACAATTTTAAGATAACTTCCTATGGGTGTTTATGGCTGTCTGGTTTCTTATATCTTTGTTAGCGTATATGTATGTGTGAGTGTAGATGTTTGTGTGAATTTAGATGTTTATGTGAGTGTAGATGTTTGTGTGAGTGTAGATGTTTGTTTGGGTGTAGAGGTTTGTGAGAGTGTAGATGTTTGTGTAGTGTAGAAGTTTGTGAAAGTGTAGATGTAAGTGTGAAGCAAGACGGTACTTTTTCCAAGTGTAAATGATTGTATAAGTGTAGATGTTTGAGAGTGTAGAAGTTAGTTCGAGTCTGAATATCTGTGTAGGGCAGTGGTTTGAGTTTGCCTTGCCGAATGTATATGTGGTCATGATTGTGTATGGCGGAATCTGCATCTCTGATGGTCGTATGCGTACGCAATTGATTCGGAATGTTGATGAGAACTTTTTCGCATGAGATTGGAGATGTGTGTGTGTTTCTATGTGCGTGTGTGCATGTGCCTATGTGTGTACAATTTCTGTGATTGCTTGGCAGTGAGTTAGAAAGAAAGAGAAAGCTCCAAATGATTGGTTGGATGTTGTGCGTCAGAAGGAATTTGAGAGGATTAGGAGAGGTAAATTGAAATAAGCCCCATCAACGAATTGAATAAACACACTGACATCCATTCATACCCGAGTACATCCTGAGTACAGCAGCACTTATTGAGGAGTACCCGTGCGCCATCTTGTTTTGTTTTATCTGTCTGCATGTTGGTCAACACGTGTAACAACACGGCACAAACAAATCTCATGTGTAACAACACGACACACACAAATCTCATGTGTAACAACACGACACATACAAATCTCACACAACAACACGACACACACAAATCTATGGATTTCCTTATTAATATCATTTCGTCTTGGCAACTTTTTTTTCTAACGTAGCTGAAATTATTTGATTTCCTGATGTCGATTGGAGCAGATGTTTAACATTTCTGTCACACGAGGTTATTGATTATTTCATTACATTCCTTTGAGAGATGACAAATCAAAAGTCACTAAGAAAAAAAAATAAGAGAAAATAAATTAAAAAACAACTTTTATAAAGCTATGAAAATATTAATAATTCTGACCAATGCGCTTGGAACTGTCACGAATGCCTTTAGAATTTAGTTGAGATTATCACATTTAATAATCAGAATTATGAAAACAACATTTCTGAATGTGTTCATTTGTCCAATTGTGACGTTTTGTCTACTTGATAATTTTGACTTTTATGGTTTTTTAAACTTGCATGGTTACAAAATAGCGCTTATCTATATGAATTTAACTTTTGAAGCCCCATATAAGAAGCAATACGAAAAAACTTCTCATATATAACATCTATAAAATCTGCTCATATTAAAAATATATTTGTTTTATTTACGCATTTGTTGTCAATGATGATTAAAAAAAATACATGAACAAGCTTGCTGCTTAGGATTGCGTTCATCACCATCATCTGTCGTCATCTATCATTCTTATCATCATAATCACCGTCATTATTATAACCACCGTCTCAATAATAACCATATCATCATATCATCATCATCATCGTAGTTGTCATCGTCATCGTCATCGTCATCATCATAATCTCCATGATCATCATCATCATCCCCACCACCGTCGTCGACGTCATCGTCATCGTCGTCGTCGTCGTCGTCATCGTCATCGTCATCGTCATCGTCATCGTCATCATCATCATACATCACCACCACCATCGTCGTCATCATAATCATCATCCTCATCATCATCATCATCAACTTCTTTACTTGACGCATACATGACTTGGTAACATTTTCATTGCCAGGCAGCCAATCTTACCATACCGTGATGGAAAGTCGTTCAGTTCCATTTGGCTTCTTCCAGTGCTACAATTCCTGATTAACTTCCTTCTTTATTTGTTTATATTCTGGAAAAAACTGTTTTGAATTGAAGGGAATTACTTCAAAATTTATTGAAATTGCTTTCAATTTAAATAAAGTTATTCTCAAATTGAAAAAGCGAAAAGTTAAATTAAATATACATTTTGTAAGCTGTATACTGATAATGTTCACTTCTATATAACAATTATAAAAAGTTACCTTGTTGCTATTGGCCCTGCTAAACTTTTGCCAATGAATTTCATCACCATCGTGGTCATCATAATCATCACCGTCAGAATAATGATACTCTTCACCATCACAACTACTTTATTAACCCGAAACAATCTAAAACCTCAATCAAATATCTTCAATCAAATATTTATAGTCCTCCAGCGGGCTTGGAATACCCGAGGACTTTATAAAGTGTTTTGCCAAGTCAACACTGTCATTCACTTCAAACGTTTGTTTCTTCTTTTGCTGCTTCGGAAGATCTTCCATATCATGTATGTTCCAAGAAACACCTTAATGACCGCCAATACGAAAAAATCTTCTGGGTAGACCAACTTTTCTCCAAAACATAGGATTCTTTTGAGATGCTTTCTTTCCAATTGACTATAAATGCAGTCACAACAAAGTTTGTCGCTTTTTGATCTGCAGCTGGATTATTTGGTTTCATCTAACGGTTTGTTGTACTTGCTTTTTTAAACAAACGCAGTTCGGAGACAACTCTGTATTATATGCCCCAATGATTCCACTGTCCGACATCCAGAATCACAAATAATTTTGGTCAAGGGCCTCCCTCTTGACTTTTGGTCGAACCAAATTTTCTAATTTCGCCCATGTTACTCTGTGTGTTACGCTTTGTTACTCTCGAGAACATTCTGCATGCAAATGTCGTTTTTCTTTTTCGCCATTTGCAGGACATTTGTCAATCTTTTAATACAAATCTCTGGAACCCATCGACGTAGCTGAAACATTCCTAGTCTTCATAACCTGACAAAAGTTTTGAAAAACGCATTTGGAGATCTCTTGGCCATCTAAGCCATCTCTTCAAAGAGTTTCTTACTTCGACATCCGCAGAAGTTAAAGGACCAAAAAAGTTTTTTTTCAAACGTGAGGTAATGGACAAAGCTCGGGAATAAATGAGTTCGTAGGATGTATAATACTCTTTGACATGGCTTTAAAGGTGCTTGTGAAATAGAGTGAAGGCTTTTCTGAATTTTTTCTGTAATTGATACAAATTCTATTTTTGGCCCTATTTGTACTTCAAGATACCGGTAAGTGTCAATTATTGATATGATAGTGCTTTGATTTCAGCTGTTTGTTTTTTAAAGTAAAGTTCAGGGTTGACTATCCAGAGTTTATTGCGACTGATTACCTCCGTTATCGTCGAAGAACATTCGGCCGGATTCATTACAAGACGAACTTCAGCCATCGTCTTCTCCAGCTGTTGTAGTATCACCTGCATTCCCACATCAGTACCAGACATCAAAAGGAGGTCGTCCGCAAAAAGCAATGTAATTACATTTTGTTTGAGAATTTTTATTACCTGTGAGCCCAATTGATTTGTCGATACCACCAACCACCATATCAACCACGGCGTTAAATTGCATCGGACAAGTGTACAAATAAAGTTCTACATCTTTGGATGGATACAATTGCTACTACATCGACAAATTTATCATCATTGCATAACGAATGCGTACAAGTTCGGTTATAAGCATAACTAAATAAAGGCATGCTTTGATGGGGAACAGTATATATTCGAGTTATAATATTAATTTTATATTATATTGTTCAAATAATTAGCGATAATTTTTTAACGGATCGAACAGATGTTGTAATAATTAAAATGAAAAAATAAAATAAAATGTACAAAACAAATCTTAAAAAAGCGAACTGTCAATCAAAATTCAATTAAAACAACAACGCCAGTCATTCTCGCACAACCGGAAATTGCTTAGATAACGTGATAATCATGTTTGAATTATAAATAATAATAATATGTGACGATGATTTAAATCAAGAAATACATCTTTTTGTGTAATTATCGGAATAATTCAAATTTATTACCTTCGTTTATGTATTGGTTTATTGTCCTCTACGCCAGGAGTTTTGAGACTCAAACAGCTTTAGGAAATACCCAAGTAATTCCTGTCGTGGATCATAATTTGACCCTTTTTTCTTTCCCTCCTGCTTTATCCAGGCTTGAGACTCGCTCGCATCACATTAACCACATTCATCATTATATGAGTTAAAGTTTGTTTATTTAGTTAGCAAACATAAAAATAGTTAAAAAGATAGTCATTAGAATCACTCATGTATAATCAGCACGAGCAATGTCAAAGAGATTATCCAACTTTGTGACATCCATGTTCTTGTCTTGTGTTTTTGTAGAGTGATTGGATAACTTTTTTTCTTGATTTAATCCGCCATTTGTGTTCAATTTCCACTTGTTTACTGACCCCTGCTGTTCCGAAGAAGTCTCTGACCTGTTGGAGTCTGATGATGTATTTTTAGCTATACCAATGATGATGACATTCGATTCTGTCGAGTGATTAAGTGATTAGTGTTGGGAATTACTGACTCTTTGTAATCATTCGTTTTACCAACAAGCGTTAATTTCCAGAATCGTGTTTGCTTTTTTATTAAGCATGTTGAATTTATCCAAATTTGAAATGTTATATATATATATATATATATATATATATATATATATATATATATATATATATATATATATATATATATATATATATATATATATATATATATATATATATATATATTAAAGCAAAAATATATTACTAAAACGTTTATGTTTTGAATCTAAAAATTTATAATTATCAGATTGATGGGTTGTTGATTGATGAATTGGTTGATCTACAAATTTCTTTTGCATGCGTCCGAATTGCACTGGGAGCGATCAAGTTATGTTGAGACCAATTGATGGAAAATCGTTTAAATTAATTGTCTTATGTTCAAAATAAATTAATTTAATTGATTTTGTATAAAAAGCAATGTTGCTCGTATTAAGACAAATAATTAATGAATTTGATGTTTCGAATCTGCCTGACATCACTAACGTTCATCAACCGGGGAAAGGAAATCAAATATTTTAGTCTTTTCTGTCAAACGGAGTTCTTCGGCTATAAATTAAGCTGCATATATGCAAATAAGAACGCTGCATCAAGCTATTCAGTTAATCTTTCAAATGGCAACCGGTTTTCGATTTGAATACATTTATTTTCCTAACTGGGTTAAGCCGCTCCGTTCGTGTTTGTGCGTTCAGGAATGTCTTCAGTGGTGGCTACGTGGACGGAGAACGAGTTATGGGATCATGGTGACACTTGGAAGTCACTGCAAGAGCAGCAAATGAAAGAGTTTAATTGAATCAGGAACATATAATTTGTTTCCAATTTAAACTTAAAAAATTCTAAAAATACATGGAGTGGGTATAAATTGAGATGATAATTTGAAGTTTTAGAATCTGACGACACTGTAAACGACATTTGAAATTATTTTATATAGTTTTTTATTTTATTTTTCCGAAGAAAAAACATTTTCTAAACATTTTTTTTTTCATTTAAAGTTTTCTTTCAACTTCGGAAATGCATTAAGTGAATCCTTTGTTGCTACCGAACGAAATTAACAAATTAATCTTTGTTTTTATCTTTTTACTTTTTACATTTGATGGTTCCTGATAATATTTATTGTGTGTGGGAAATCACATGTGTTTGTGAATATATATGTGTGTCTGTGTTTAAGTTTTCCGCCCAAAAGATTAAATATTATACAGTGGTGGATTCAAAGGGGCGCCATTTGAATTAAGTACGAAAAAGACATTTTTGTAATAAGTACAAATGATATCTAATGAATGTGTTTGCTCTTAGTTTCCGTCTGTAAATGGTCAATGTAAAGTGACGAATGTGATGATGTGATTATTGTGATGAAATGATAAATGTGATGATATGGTATATATTATGTGAAAATGTGATAAATGTGAATATGTGATGAATGTGATGAATGATTAGAGAAAATTTATTTGCAGATGTTTATTCCTCTGGTAAGCATGTCCAGGCATGTGAAGAGACGTGTGTTGCACTATGGCGTACAAAATCATTTTACATTTATCTCTTAAGCGCCGCAAAAGGTTACGGACCTAATATGAGTACAAGCTGTGAAAGGCTGTGTACTTCTTGTGGGTATATGTCGTGTGAGGCTGTGTACTTAATATAAGCACATGTCGTGTAAGGCTGTGTACTTAATATAAGCACATTTTTTGAAAGATTGTGTACTAAATAAATGCACATTTTTTGAAAGATTGTGTACTAAATAAATGCACATGTTTGGTACTAAAAAAACGCGTTGTAAAAGGTTGTGTATCTTATATAAGCACATGTTGTGCGCTTAATACAAGTATACATTGTGTTATGTTGCATAGCTAATATAAGTACAAACTGTGAAATAAAAATCGTGAAATTCGTGCCTTATACAATGCAAGTACAGTTTGTCAGAGGTCGTTTAGCTTTTTGTACCTAAAATATAAGTACAAGCTGTACTGTACCTTCAAATGTACGTGATTCGCTTCCATCTTCAACATTTTTCTTTCCACGGGCGCAGGTGGTTGACATTAAATTTTCTTTCCATTTCCTGCTAATCTTTTTCATGTCTCAATCATATATTCTAGATAAAAAATATTATTCTAAACTTTTGCCTTTTTTTATTTTAATTATTTAAAAGACACAAAGGAGGTGTACGCATGTTAAAGTGACGTAATAATGTTGACGTGGCGTATGAACGTTGAAAGGATGTACAAACGTTGACATGGTGCACAATCATCGTGAAGGTGTACAATGTAGTACCAACACTGACATGGTTTGCAAATTATTTTCAAGGTGTACAAATCATTTTCATGGTGTACAAATCATTTTCATGGTGTACAAATCATGGTCATGGTGCACAAATCAGTAAAAACGGCACAAATACTGAAAGGACATAAAAAAAAGTTGAAACAATGGTAAACATTGCCATGGTGTGCAAATATTAGCGTCATAGGCGTAGGAGACGGCGGGGCAGGGAGACAATCTCCCAATTTGAGTGGCTTACTTCTTTTTCGGGCAAGCGGAGGAAAAAATAGGGCTTCGAAAAATATTTGGAGAAGAAATACCTTGGAATACATCAGATTTTTTGGTAGGAAACATGAAAAGAGGAAGTTGGAAACTTTTGGGAAAAGTATCTACGACTACCCCACACTCCGATCATCAGTTTTTTTAAGGAAATTTGAAGAAAGCGTTTTTAAACGTTAGATTTCTAAATAAATTTCGGGCAGACCAGACTTGCCCCCACCGCATAAAGTTCCTCTACGCCTATGATTAGCATGGTGTAAAATTATAGTGTACACATATTGAAATGTTTTTCAAACGTAGAGCTGAAGAGCAACTCCACATATTATGCATAGTACAAGTATAGAGTATAGACGTCATGTGCAAATGTATGCATATAAAATGTACAAACATACTTAGAAGAAAATAAGTAGTATACAATTAAAACTGATTTTTCCAGTTTTTTCGCTACAAATAAATAAAAATTAGCGTACGTCTTTTTTCGTAAAGAATAGTTTCAACTTAAATTTAAAAATAATTTCAAATTTGTTTTCCAACATCATTCCATTGTTTTACAAAAGACAAATGTTCTCCTCGTATCACTCGGCGGGATGACATTAAAATGAAACTCAAACATTTCAAATGGAAATAAACAAGCATTTAATGGTTAGGCCTGCGATATATCAACACCGATAAATTTTAATGTTTATCTAAGAATTTCCAGTGAAAAAGACCATAAATGAAAATCGCACACAAGACAACACCTAAGCATACTAAAAACTACTTACACAGACGTATTTACCAGATTAGATTACACATAATAGCACACCGACACACAAAAGCAAAACTTCATATAAATATTCTATACGAAGTAATTAATCTCACTGTACATGGTGTACAAGGTGTAAACACATACACAAACAGAAAGAAACACACATATACACACACTTAAACACACAAACACACTCGCCCACAAACACATGGACACACACACACAAACAAACACATACACGCACACAAAAAGACACACACATGAAGATCAGTGCGGCGTAACGTAAAGCAAATGGCGTGTCTTCATTTTTCATTTCAGTCATGAAATTAATATCCCTCACAAGGCCACAACCCCTGCCCTCTCGTGACACTGAGAATTTTCGACGAAAGATGCCTTTACTTTTTTGGGGGGGAAAACTTCTAGGAGAACTTTTTTCTTGAAAACAGAACGTCTGAAGATATTTAAATTTTATATTATTTTCCAGTGTAATGCCAATGAATTAAATTTTCTAAAATCTAAAATAATTTTATTTAAGGTTTCGTGGCATTATTGAATCTGTTGGAAATAGTTTTATGAGGTTTTAATTATAAAACTAAAACTAATAATGTGTAATAAGCAAGTTGGCTCTGACGGCATGCCACCCATGGGATTGTAACTTAAATTATTTTCAATAAAAATCATTTTAATCATTTATTTATCAATTAATTATTATTGAAGAAAATAAACATTTGAGAAACACTTATTATCTTATTTTGAAAAAAATTTGCGTTTTATCCACAAATGAGCACCACTGCCGTTCTTAATCAGAGGATTGCAACTCAAATTGAAATTACCATAGGCGTAGGGGAGTTTGATGAGGTGGGGGCATATATATAGAATAAATATATCGGAGATGAGCAGGTTTTGAGTGAGATGACAAGATGGCCTCCGAAAAACGATTTAGAGTGTTTTTGGTTCCATGAATATTCATTATTTGTATTAATCTATTTTTGGTACGACAGCGGAGACTAAACTCGGGTTTGTAAGAAACAGAAACGTCGATTTCTTATAGCTAAAAGTAGTTGATATGAGCTTTATTTTAATTTAACGCGATATCCGACATAAAAAATATTCAATTCTAATTCACCGATAACACAGGCGACGTTAAATAGACATAAATATACCATCGAACTAGAGACTACGCAAATATGTTTGCTACCTTCCAGAACACTGGAAGAACACTATTCAGGTCACAACCCCACATAGTTTAGACAAGATCTGCAGCAGACTCAAATTTCTTGACATCTTTCTCAAGCGTTACAGCAGAGCTGGATTCCTCTATGAATTTTAAAATAATTTTTTCATTTTTAAGAAGATCCACGTCAATGCCGTTGTGTTCAGAAATAATTTTATAGTTTTTTTTGTTCTGGATATGTTCAGAGAACAACATCTCCTGGGGCGCAGAGAACATCTTGATCATTTTTTTCGAAACGTGATTTCAGTTTAGTAGTCACCATATCCAGACTTGAGTAATAATAGTCTTAATAGTCTTGCCCAGAGTGAAAATGTTGATCACTTCCACTTCTTTTTTCCAACAGTGCCTGTAGTCGTTTAAGAGTTCAATGGCTGTTTGAAATGCATTCTTTAATTTCATTGCTGACAATTTGAGAGCGCTCCCATAACTCATTAAAAGATTTGTCATTTCTGCAGTCAAGCAAAGTTTTCATTGTAAGTTCGCCGGTTTTCCTTGCTGGGATGACATCCATAGTTTTTGACTGAAGGTAGGTGCACAAGCTGCTAGTCATTGATAGGATAATTTAAGAATACTCAGCCCAAAAACAAAGTTAAAGTCACAAACTGCATTAAGCAGTGCAGAGCTGTCGGAATATGTTTTAACATCTCTTTCGTTTAGCAACAACAGTAGAATAGAAATGATTCTGGGTAGTTGACTATCAACGGAATGACCACCTGGTTTTGCTCTGTGATTTTATTTTTTCAAGGTTGAAAGGCATCCGCTTGCCCGAAATATTGAGCATGTCTAGTTTGTGATTTTATTTCATAAACTCCGTTTAGTCACTTGTATTTGATCCAGCAAATGCGTTATTTTATCAACGCTTGCCCAAAAAATTGAGAGACAACAAAATTTGGGGGGGCATATGCCCCAATCTACGCTTATGCAAATTTCGTTTAAATAAATGACAACGGAATAGAGTTTCCGTAAAAATACGAGCCAAATAGAAAATTATTTTGATACCATTATATACATTTTCGTTTAATTAATTGAAAGACGGTATAATTAATTGAAAGACGGTTTAATTAATTGAAAGACAGTTTAATTAATTGAAAGACGGTTTAATTAATTGAAAGACGGTTTGTACTACTTTATTTACAAATTACAACAAATAGGTTAATTATTTAGTAAATGTTATGTAACATCCCTTGTATTACATTTACGCTGGAGGTTAATTTTTCGCAACTCGGATACGGTTTATATGTGAAGCATTAAACATTAATGAATCGATTACAATTTTTAATCGTTTAATCGCATACGATTAAAAAATTTATTCGAGAGTTAATCGTGATTTTAACGCAATATATTTAGATACATTTTCTGTTTCAAACACAGTACTTTCTCTTTTTTTCTCTCTCAAGAAAGGTACGAGAGAATGGATAAAAATACGTCGAACAAGTAAAGATAAAAACTAAATAAATAAAAAATGCTTTTATTTGCCTCTTTATCAGAGTTAACGAACTAAAACTTTTGAATCTAAAACAACCGTTACGCTCAATCTTGTATATTGGACCTCTGGCGACTTATAAATAAACATCCGTACTGTTTAATTATTTTAGACCTCTTTCGACTTATACATAAACAACTTGAAAATTTGATCTGATTAATTTTAATTGATTTAAGGCATATTTCATGTCGGACACATTCAATTCATGTATTGTCATCCAGAATAAAGCTTTCCTGAAAGTTTTAGAGCTCTAGGTGGTCGAAAATTGAGTGAATTTTTTTTTTATAAGATTTGATCACCACAGACAGACAAACAGACAAACAAACAAACAAGCAGAGAGACAAGTGAAGTTAAATAAAAGCATTTAATAATCAAAAATAGATATTAATATTATATTTTGGTTTAAAATTTAGATTAGTCGTTAAAATAATTAACGGCGTTAAAATATTTACCGGCGTTAATTTTTTAACGTGCGCTAATTTTTTAGCTTTAATTAACGAAATTAAACTCAGTTAATTTGCAGCTCTACTTTATATTATTACATGTTAAGTTACGTAATACTGCTTGCTTTTCATTTGGTATGCGGTACACTTCGTGTGTTTTTGTTATAAATTTTAAAAGTGCATTAAAATTCAAGAAAAGAGTTTTCATAAAATAGAAACTTTTCAGTTTTTGTGAAGTCACAAAAGTTCTTCAAAGACTTAATAAAACCATAAAAGTCAAGAACTATTGTGTCAAGGAGCACACAAGTACAATGAAAACAAAAAATTATTTTTTTCACGTACAATGATTACTAAAACTATTTCTATTTATGTGCAATAGTAAAAAACTATTTCTATTCACATATAATGATAACAAAACCATTTCAATTCATGTACAATGATAACAAAAACTATTTCTATTCATGTACAATGATACAAAACCATTTCTATTCACTTAAAATGATAACACAAATTATTTCTAATCACTTACAATGAAAACAAAATATTCTATTCACGTACAATGGCACAAACTACCTGTGAACTACAATAACTGGAAAAAATAGCATGAATTAATAGGCCACTCATCTTTCTTTCTTTCTTTATTTTTTTTCTGCACACATCCTCATCATTACAAAAACACACACACACACACGCACGCACATACAAATGAGTGCCAGTGGGGAACTGTAGAAAATTATTCAGGCTTCCATTCATAGCGTACTGTAAAGTCTTTCTATTTTATTCTCTCTTTCTCTATCTCTCTCTCTCTCTTTCTTTCTCTCTCTCTCTCTCTCTCTCTCTCTCTCTCTCTCTCTCTCACTCTCTCTCTCTCTCTCTCTCTCTCTCTCTCTCTCTCTCTCTCTCTCTCTCTCTCTCTCTCTCTCTCTTTCCCACTCTCTCTCTCTCTCTCTCTCTCTCTCTCTCTCTCTCTCTCTCTCTCTCTCTCTCTCTCTCTCTCTCTCTCTCTCTCTCTCTCTTTCTCGGTCCATCACCTTCATCTTTTATATGTTCCTCTTAACAACATTCTTCCATTTTTTTTCTTTTTCTATTTTTTTTATTCTTTCCTTCTATCAACCAACCTCTCTTACCAGGGGCTTCACAAAGACGACTGTGGTCACGAACATGATGATTATGACGACAATGGTGATGAGCTGGTGGTAGCAAAGATGTGATGATAGTGATGAGGATGGTGGTGGTGGTGATGATGATGATGATGATTATGATGATACGTATTATGATGATACTGATGATGATACTGATGATGATACTGATGATGATACTGATGATGAGGAGAAGGATGATGATGATGATGGCGAGTATCACTGCAAAGAAGATGGAAGTATTTTGTTTTTCGTTCGATTGGAAGATAGAACAAGAGATGGTTTTATTGGGAGATAGATCCAGGTATGATAAGATCGCCACTGGACATAAGTTTCGCCATCTCTCATTCTTTTTTCAGCTTTTTTATATTTTTTTCATTATTATTATTATTATTAATATTATAAATCTTTTCATTCTGTTCACCGACATTCAATCACGTTATGCACACAAATCTCTTCATGGAATTATCTTGTTATGACCCATTTTGTTTTAAAAATAACTAATAAAAAACACTACAAAATTACAAAACTTCAGTATATTATAAAAATTTTAAAACATCTCCGATGTTAATAATTTTTAGTAGCTGAGTGTTTAATATTAAAATTTGATAATATAGTGCAAACGCCTTACAAGTAAAAACACAAATTTTATATTTCTGTCTACTTTCATATAATCGATATCACCAGCGAAAATTCTTAACTTCAATGGGTCTTAACTAATAACATTTTGATAAACGCTTGAAAAATTAATAATTGTCTTTAAAAACTCTGTGATTTTTATTTTGAATTTAAAAATATTTCACATTGTTAAAAATCAAGTACTTTTTATGCGTCGCATATGAAATTTCGAAACTTCTGTTATAAAAACATTTCCTGAATGTACAAAACTGGCTGGTTATCTCTGCCTGGAAGAAACATGACAGTTACAGAACTTTCCACTTTCTTCGGTACAAACTTACAAATCAACGTGCCACGTATTTTTTGGCAGGAAACAAACATTGGCATCTAAAAATAGAAATTGAGATGGACGGATGGATGGATGGATGGATGGATGGATGGATGGATGGATGGATGGATGGATGGATGGATGGATGGATGGATGGATGGATGGATGGATGGATGGATGGATGGATGGATGGATGGATGGATGGATGGATGGATGGATGGATGGATGGATGGATGGATGGATGGATGGATGGATGGATGGATGGATGGATGGATGGATGGATGGATGGATGGATGGATGGATGGATGGATGGATGGATGGATGGATGGATGGATGGATGGATGGATGGATGGATGGATGGATGGATGGATGGATGGATGGATGGATGGATGGATGGATGGATGGATGGATGGATGGATGGATGGATGGATGGATGGATGGATGGATGGATGGATGGATGGATGGATGGATGGATGGATGGATGGATGGATGGATGGATGGATGGATGGATGGATGGATGGATGGATGGATGGATGGATGGATGGATGGATGGATGGATGGATGGATGGATGGATGGATGGATGGATGGATGGATGGATGGATGGATGGATGGATGGATGGATGGATGGATGGATGGATGGATGGATGGATGGATGGATGGATGGATGGATGGATGGATGGATGGATGGATGGATGGATGGATGGATGGATGGATGGATGGATGGATGGATGGATGGATGGATGGATGGATGGATGGATGGATGGATGGATGGATGGATGGATGGATGGATGGATGGATGGATGGATGGATGGATGGATGGATGGATGGATGGATGGATAGATGGATGAATAAATGGACGGACGGGCGGACGGATGGATGAATGGAGGAACGAAGAATGGATGGACGGACAAAAAATGGATGGAAGGATGGATGAAAAATAGATAAATGAATGAATGAATTCATAAAAAGAAATAAAAAAAAAAAGAAATCTTGATCAGCATTCGAGAACAAGTACTAGAGTTGAAGAGAGGCGAGGATCGACCCTGCAACCTTGCGATCGTGACAAGCATGTGAAATTTTAACAGCCGTCGTTTCATCTCAATTTCTCTGCGAAGAGGATTTGGACATTTCCAGGGTGGGATTACACATTTGCGCCCACATTTGAAAATGAAACTGAAAGTTGAAACCTTCAAGCAAGCAGTTGCATGTTTTCCTAATATCTTCAATCGACGAACCTTAAATTTCTTCCTCTTCTCCATGACCGTCGTTTTTTCGATCAATAGTCCAATTTTTTTTATATCAACGATTTTGTTTTTAAGCAATTCTTTTTTTTCTCAACTCACGTGACGTCGTAAAAGGAAACCACGTGATCGAATACGTCACCATCTAAGTCATCACCACGTTAACAAAATCCATCATGACGTTGCTTGGTCACGTGGTCATATGACCTTCATGACACAAAAGTCGTTAACCTTGACTGGCATTTTAATTTTTAGTTTAATTTTTTGATATTTTTGTGTTATTTCATTAACAGCATAATTTTCATATTTTTATTTATACCTAGTTTAAACGTTTATGATGAATTGCTCCAAATAGTTAGAAGTATTTAAAATATTAATCCTAAAAAGATATTATTTCAACAAAGAGTAAATTGTTTATATAATTAAATTGTTTGGTTAATGTACAAATTTGATTTATATTCCAAACAAAATATATTAAATGTATCAAATTATTTTTACAGCATTTATATTTTTTGTTTATTTGCATACATTTGTCATGGGACCAGCGTGAGGAAAAGGAGACATGTAAATATATATTCAGCCACTCCCACGAAAGCCCCACTTGTGATTGGTCGTAAAACTTCAGTCAGTCGAAATGCACACCTGGTAGATAAAAAAGGAAAAAGAAACACAACAATATAAAATACAACCAAGTTGTTGTTTGTGTAATAAACCCCGAGTTATATGCGATTGTATAATGAGTGGGTTAGGAGTGTAATACTGTGTATGTGCTAGGTGTGCATTACTGTGTATGTGTTGGGGATGTATGACTGTGTATGTGTTAGGGGTGTATTACTGTGTACGTGTTAGGAGTGTATTACTGTGTATGTGTTGGGGATGTATTACTGTGTATGTGTTAGGGATGTATGACTGTGTATGTATTAGGGGTGTATTACTGTGTATGTGTTAGGGGTGTATTACTGTGTATGTGTTAGACTTAGGGGTGTATTACTGTGTATGTGTTAGGGGTGTATTACTGTGCATGTGTTAGGGGTGTATTACTGTGTATGTGTTATTATTAATGCTCATCAAAGTGAACATTTTACGAGATAGTTTCTTAAATTTTCATATTTGCTATTCGATTTTTGCAACAGTTTTTCAAATATTTCTCGTACATTTTTCATAAATTTTCCATGAATGTTTAATACATTTTCATAATTATATTTTATTCGTCAAAAAATATTAGGTGTCTTGTTAGGCTGCATTTTGTCTTATTTAATGGTTTAAGAAAAAAATAGGTCAAGTTAGGTAGTTATTTGAGGTCAGTGTGATTGAAGACTCGTGTTTTCTTATTTGAAAAGAAAATATGAACAACTTCCATGTAGTGTGACAGGTCACTCCCTCAACAAGGACCGAAGTAGGGTGTGTGGGTCGCATGAGAGTCAGTAGGAGAAAGAGAGAGAGAGAGAAAAAGAGGAATAGAAAGAGAAAAACAAACAAAAAAAAGACAGAAAGAGGGGAAAAGAGGAGAAAAAAAGAGAAAGAGAGAGAAAAAGGGAGAAAGAGGGAGAAAGAGGAAGAAAGAGGGAGAAAGAGGGAGAAAGAGGAAGAAAAAGAGAGAAAAAGATAGAAAAAGAGAGGGAGACACAGGAGTTGATTCTTAAAAACATTAATCATCAGGTCTTTAACAATGATTAATGTGCACCCGATAAACGTTCATTTGTCAATAAAAACCGCTGTGACTTGCGGTAGTATTGAGGCAGAGCATTCATACCAAAAGACAGGTTTATTTGTTTTGCCTTTCTGTACGTTTTCTTGTGTTGCCAGGTATTACTTAGTTGGTTAGATTAATTAATAAGATTTTGTCTGGTTATGTGAAAGTGTCTTTGAGAATTCGTCGTTTAATGGATTTTATTAATATCTCATTTGTCGTATTCGGACGTTAAAACGATCAATTAATCTAATTGTTTATAAATTAGGTTTGCTTGATTGATTGATCGATTGATTTTTGAGTGATTGAAAATGATCATGTGTGTTTGTGTAATCCGCTCGTGTGTGTGTGTGTCCGTTTTAATTATGTGTGTTTTGTGTATGTGCATATAATGCAAAGGTTTCACATGTGATAGTTTCGCAGCGACATCTCATTGCAGCGATACCCCGCGGAAAGAATTATTTTCCAGATGACCCCCGGGTATGGCACATTAAGTTGCGAAAACCTCCCTTTCGGTGCGCCCTTGATTCTATCTCACTCTGACATAATGACAAATTGCTGTTTGATGATTGCCAAAGCTGAAAACATTTTAACTGTAAAACATACAAAAAGCGCTGTTGTAAGCACCGCCTGAATTTTTCAGTCGGAGTTCCAGGCTTTAAAAAACATTAAAATTATCGTGTCAATTTTGTAAACAACACTTTATGACACATATTTTATTGGTTATTGTTTGTAATTTACTGTACAAATTAAATGAATAATCTACGGGTAAAGAGTCGACGAGTACACCATTTTATCCGCTACGCATAGGAATTCTAGGCCTGTTGAAACGGACAGGGCCTGAACTTGTCGCCAATGAAACGGGCTGGACTGGGTCTGAAATTTTGCTCGTGAAATGGGCTGGGACAGACCGCAACAATTCATCTCGATTTAAAATCATGCGTTCAGCTGTGCTAAAAAATCTTCAACTAGCTGTAGATTATGCTAGTATACACAAGGTAACGTAATTCCTTTCATGCATGGGTTTAAAAAAATCAGTTATCAACATATCAAGACGTACTTATGGATAGAGTGAAGATAAACTTTATATTAAATGCCCTAACATCAGAATTTTCATTATCATCATCTATGCCAACTATTCAAATGAAGCGATTCAATAATAATAACAGTTAAACAAATTTTGTCAATTGCGTTTATAAATCCATCGTGGCCACCACTTACTCGCAGAACAACCGCCAAAACTCAAACACCGGAAAAACGAAGCAAGGGCATACATACAAACATGGGCGACCGAAGGAGGGGGCAAGGGGGGCACTTGCTTTCCCCTGGATTGATTCATTAAATTTTTTTAGACAAAAATAGACATTTATAATTAATTTTAACAACTGTGAATCTTTCTATTGTCATATTGATATCATCATCGTCATTATCTTTAGGGATGCATCTCACTGATGCTCTACTTTTTACTCCTTTCACGTTCTCTAAACAATATGATGCGTGAAAAGTATCCAGAATCAGATCCAACACTGGCTAAATGGTTTATTTTAAGTATAATATAGAATAATAATTATTTCAGCTTGTATTAGTTAATAAGCTCATGTATAGTTGTTAGTTGTTGTGTAAATGGGCCTCCAAGAAACATTAGTGCGGTAATTTTTTTACTGATTGTTTGTTAAACTATTCTTTA
The DNA here is from genome assembly GCA_963978895.1 of Erpobdella octoculata. NCBI lineage: Eukaryota > Metazoa > Annelida > Clitellata > Hirudinida > Erpobdellidae > Erpobdella > Erpobdella octoculata. The sequence continues at coordinate 8,640,872 of OZ022242.1, forward strand.
ATTGTCTCCTCTCATTTTCATTCAGTTTTTTCTAACTTTTTCTGTAAAGCCTTAAAGGTACACACATTTCTATTTAACAATGAAAGTTTGGCTGTGACTCTCCAAATAAAGCATTTTTGTAATTTTCAGCATGTTTTTAAAACAATTTGGAATTTTTATTATTATGTAAAATAAAATAAAGTTAACCGAAAATTGTACTCTATATACCCGATTTTAAACAAAAAATGTTGAAATTTTTTTTG
>OZ022242.1:8646113-8951113 GCA_963978895.1 Erpobdella octoculata
TAAGGCGACCTGGTGTTTGCCTTCCCAAAGAATTTTGTTGGGAACACCCTTTTTAGTCAACTCAGTGATAGGATGGGCAGTCTGGGCTAGATTGGGTATGAAGTTGCGGAAATAACTGAACAACCCCATTATCCGCTTGACTTCCTTTTTATTTGTGGGAGGTTTGATCTCTTGTACAATGGCTATTTTATCGGGATCAGGTGCGACAATCCCCGAGCCTACGACATGTCCTAAAAATACCACCTTAGGTTGTACAAACCGACATTTTTCCAGGTTTAGGGTCAACCCTACATTTTTAATGATGGTGAAAAATTGCAAAAGATGTAGTTTGTGTTCTTCCCAACTAGACGAAATAACGGCAAAATCATCAATAAACGGCTCCGTAAAGGATCTTATTGGTTGAAGGATCATCGATATCGCCCTCATGAAAGTATTTCCCGCCGATTTTAGACCAAAGGGCATTCTGCGAAACTCAAACAACCCTTCTTCACAAGAAAATGCCGTTAACCATGCTGATTCCGGATCTATAGGAATTTGCCAGTACCCTTTGCGTGCATCAAAACAGCTTATGAATTTTGCTCTGCCGACCTTCTGAAGTACGTTGGGGATATCGGGAATGGGAAAGCAGTCTCCCTTCGTATAACGATTAACATGACGATAGTCGATGGCTATACGGACTCCCTTTTCTCCCTTAGGTCCCTTCAAAACACAAACCATCGGGCTTACCATAGGACTCTGCGATGGTACAATGACGCCCTGGCGAAGCATATCTTGTATCTGATTTGCAACTTCTACCTTCAACAATTCGGGGGTTCTATAGGCTCTTAGGTGTTTGGGGGTAAAATCAGGAGAGATCGCGATTTTGTGAGATACTACAGAACAAACCCCTAATGATTCTGAGAATATCTCGGGAAAATCATCAATTATCTCACATAATTGCGTGCGATAATCCTGTGAAAGATGGTCCAAACAGCCCTTTGCTACCCTACAACTCGGAGGTTTATCTTGATAAGGATCAAACTTACTTGGAAAATCAATCAAACCAAATTCGTGGTCCTTCTCGTATACTACAGAACAATTATTATTAATGGCGGTTTCTATTCGGTCATGGTATTTCCGAATTTTATTTGCATGTAGATGGTGTTTACAGCCCTCAATTTCCACTAAATAAGAGTATGGTGCTTTCACCTTCACTATTACCCCGGGACCCTGCCATCTCTTCATAAATTTAGACCCCCCTTTTACAGGTGCTAAAATTATTACTCTGTCACCTACCCAAAAAGACCTATCACTGCTCCGAACGTTATATTTTCGTGCGTAATTGCTCTGCTCTTGGTCTCCTGCAATTTCAGCAAATTCCTTAGCTAACTGTAGGTTTTGTCTGAGATCGGCTAAGTATTTGTACGGATTCTTACCTAAATGAAAAGGTAACTCCTTTTCGTTACTCCAAGAGTCTCTGAGGATAGCAAGTGGTCCTCGTGGCAAAGTACCATACACTAATGTATAAGGAGCAATATGAGTTGTCGATGACGGTTTCTCACGTAAACTCCATAATACAAAAGGAAGAACCTTAAACCACTCCTTAGGATGTGCCTCAACCAATTTAAAAATCATGTTCTTAAGACTCTGGTTACACCTCTCCACTAACCCGGATGCTTCAGGATGCCCTGGGGTGTTAAACCTAGGACTGCACCCCAAACATTTAAGAAAAGTCGTCGTTAACTGATTTTTGAAATTCGTACCACAATCGGAACTAATTATTCGTGGTATGGAAAACGTCATAAAAATCTGAATAAGGATCTCACATACAGATTTAGCATCTAATGACCTTAATGGATAAGCCATCGGCCATCTGGAGAACAAATCGACAACAACCAGGGCATAATTGTACTTGGGTCGGACAGTCACACTATCACCCGCTGGAATTATGGGCCCTATGCAATCCATAACTAAATGATTAAATGGTAGTTCATCTCCCCTTGGAATGGGAGTTATGGGGACTCGGTCTCTTTTTCTAACAGGTGCCCTTAACTGGCACACGGGGCACGACTCACAATAGGTTTGGACTTGTTTCTCCATATCGGGAAACCAAAAGCTGAGTCGAATACGCTGCCGTGTACTCTTGGCAGCCATGTGCCCCGAATAGGGAGCATCATGCCCCATCTGTAACACTGCAAGTATACGACTCCTGGGCAAACACAACTGTTTTATGGAATGACCCCACTGATTCTCCTTGTGAAACAAAAGTCCCCGGTCGATATAAAAGTTTTTACGCTTATCTATACCTAGCAACCAGAAGGACTTCAGTGAAGGACAATCATGTTGCTCTTTAGCAAACGCATCGGGATCATTACTATCGTCTACCCCCTGACAATCATCGTTAATGGTTGTAAATCGAGCGTCGGTTCGTGAATCACTTCCGCCTGCATCAGCACCTGGACAAATATCATCACCCGCAACTACAGAAACACCTATGTCCTGACAAGTATCGGTCTGTGAATCAACTTTCCTAGCATCAGCACCTGGACAAATATCATCACCCGAAACTACAGAAGCACCTATGCCCTGACAAGTATCGGTCTGTGAATCAACTTTCCTAGCATCAGCACCTGGACCAATATCATCACCCGAAACCACAGAAGCACCTATGTCCTGACAAGTATCGGCCTGAGAATCAACTTTCCTAGCATCAGCACCTGGACAAATATCATCACCCGAACTTACAGAAACACCTATGTTCTGACCAGCATCGGTCTGTGAATCAACTTTCCTAGCGTCAGCAGCGCGAGAAACACCTTCACCTAGAATTAATGGAACATCTGGACTATGCTCATCATTACGAGGTTCATCTAAAACAAAATATTGTGAATTAGTTATTTCAAGACTGGGAACATTCACATCAGAGTCATGTGCATTTTGTTTGTTCTTAATAGGGTATGCAACGGTATCATACAATGATATCGTTTTCAATAAATTACTTACGGAGGGAGTGATAATAATTTGCTCATTAAGATTTGGGACGACAGCAAACCATGCACGAACCTTGGGTGCTAGGTTCACAATGTCATCACCCACAAGATCTGGTCGAACAACTAATCTAACACAACCTACAATTTCTGGTTGACCTTTAAGGCCGGATAATTTTATAAATTTATGTGGTACCCTATGAAGAGATTTAATTAAATCTTCTCTAATGCAACACACTTCTGCACCACCATCAATCAAAGCTGGAATAGATGGTAATTGATCGATAAATACATTCTCATAAGACCTAATGTGATAATCATCAACATCTATAATGGGACATGCTTCGGGACAGGGAAAAGATTTTTGACCATCAAACAATATTTTCCTATCAACGAGACCTCTAAAGGAATTTTCTGAATGAGAAGACAAATTTTTACCATCAACCAATGTTTTCCTATCATCGAGACAATTAAAGGAATTTTTTGACTGAGAGGACAAATTTTTATCATCAACAAATGTTTTCCTATCACCGAGACAATTAAAGGAATTTTCTGTTTGACAACAATTAATTCTGGGATTAGGTAAGTTTGAGGAAGGGAATTTATGTAGAGGACATTCCTTGAACGAATGACCCTTCTTATGGCATTTGAAGCATAAACCATACTTTTTATCCTTATCCATATTAGGATCAATGGATATTTTAGTCATTCTATTAGGAATGGGAGACCCTGACCCTTTATCTGTTGGTTTTGGGTTGTTGAATCGGGGCGGTCTAGTCTCATGCTCGTGTGTGGCCATGTAGCTATCCGCAACGCGTGAAAGCTCTAGGTGAGTTAACCAATCATCCCTTTCCTGAGTTAAAATAAAATCTGCACAACTGGGAGACATTAGTTGTTTCAACCTATCGGCACACATCAAACTAACTAATTGATGGAAATTCTCATCAATATTCCTACTTTTAATATAATACGATAACGCTGTGTGTAATTCAGAAGCTACCTGTGAATAAGTCTCACCAGGTCTCCTTTTTACAGCATAAAACCTCTCCCTTAAAAGACTGGGAGTGACCCGAAATTCCTGCAATAGAATTTGCTTTAGTTCCTCATAGTCCCCTAACTGAACAACGGTCAATCGACTCAAGATTGAGCGAGCTCTATTATTCAAATGGGCCTGTAATATTTTGGGTTTCACATCATCATCAACTTGGTATGATGCAAACTGATTCTCTAGATACTGAAAATACCCCGGTATTGCAGCAGGATCTGAAGGAAACTCCGCCATTATACCCTTCATGGCATTTAGAAAGCGACTAGTGCGAACGGATAAGGAAACCTCAAGACTATTGTGGTCCTGAATCCTTTCACGTTCCAGCTCTAGTTTAGCTTCAGCGAGTCTGCGGGTTGCCCTATCCTCATCTAACCTAGCTTCAGCGAGTCTACGGTTCGCCCTATCCTCTTCTAACTTAGCGTCAGCGAGTCTACGCTCCTGTTCTAACTTAGCTTCAGCGAGTCTGCTCTCCTGTTCTAACTTAGCTTCAGCAAGTCTACGGTTCGCCCTATCCTCTTCTAATTTAGCTTCTTTAGCCGCCAATTCTGCTTCGCGCAATGCTAACTTACGCTCAGCTAATTCTGATTTGAAATTTTTGCTAACGTTAGTATCTTCACTAACTCTACGTGGACGCCGACTATCATCAACAAATTGATAGTGCTCCTCGCTAAGGATCCCTGTTGGACTATCCTGCGCAACTGACTCTTCAACCGTAGGGGTTCTAATCATATTTATGAAACCTTACTACACAGAAGAAAAGCAAGAGAAACCTAACTGGGCAATCCGGCAACGATAAAATCTCTAACCTGAGATGTGGATCGGCCCTCCTTGCGAAATGGATGTCGCCACGTGGTCGAACTGAACGGTCTGAACTCCGCCTGGACTCTTTCTCCAACCTGAATCGTCAATCGTCGATCTTCAAACTCGGTAGAACTTCGTCAACTGGATGAACTCCACCACCCCAGGACGACTCTGATCGATGTATCGACTGACTATCCCACCGCTGCCACCAAAATTGCAATGTGACGATTCCGCCTTTGCGAAGTCGTCGATATTGCTGGAGAAAATTTGAGTCTAAATAAAGTTTAAGACACTCTTTAACAGTATTAGATGTTTTATTAACGAGTACAGTTCGAAAACTTTATCAAACGACGCGACAGATACAAAAAACAGTTTCAACTTCGATCAAGCAATGGCGAACAATGGCGAACAAGAAGCAGGAACAAGAAGAAGGGGGCGAAGTAGTTCGCGACAGCCTTATAAATACAAGCCCTCCAGGCTACAGGCTACAGGCTTAAACGTTCAAATATTCGCGCAACAATCCAAACACGCAACGTTGTGCAATACCCGATGCACCGCCTGCGCCGGAAATCCCAAAGTTAGATCCAGGCACGCACCTGCGTTTACCTGATGATGATGATGATGATGATGATGATGATGATGATGATGATGATGATGATGATGATGATGATGATGATGATGATGATGATGATGATGATGATGATGATGATGATGATGATGATGATGATGATGATGATGATGATGATGATGATGATGATGATGATGATGGTGATGATGATGATGATGATGATGATGATGATGATGATGATGATGATGATGATGATGATGATACGGTTTGAGATGAGGAAGGTGATGGTGAACCGGAAGGGGAAGAGAGAAAATGGAATCAAGCATGAGAATGATAATGGGCAGCCTCCTTTGTTGAAATTTATTTCTCCTGCGAGACTTGTCACTTCTTTGTACTACGTGAAGTTTATTTAATTGGGTCCTGTTAAATTATTAAAACTTTCAATTTGTTTGTAAACTAGATTATCTTCTCACTTTAAAATTTATCGCTTTTCAAATCTTTCATTAACTGACATTGCCTAATTTTTTAATAAGTAATTAAAAAAACATTCTGTCAAATTGTAAATTTAAAAATATTACTTCGTTATTAACAACAATAACATAATTAACAATATGATTATCAAAGCTATCTCATTCTAATAACACTTTGGTCTCTGTGTAAAGCAAACTAGAAAAAAAGCATTTGACAACTTTCACATAACAGACTTTTACTCAAAATTCTCGCATTCGATTTCAAAATATTTACAAATAAGAATTTTACAGGTTGGAAACTCGGCCCGGCCCGGCCAGTTTGATAAGCAAAAATTCCATGCCCAGCCCGTTTATGCATGCTTTTAAAATCCTTTATATAAAATTGACAGTGTTTGCTTGCTTGCTTGCTTGCTTGAGCCATACGTTGGGACCATAAATCAATAAAAAAAAACTAACTTCCCGTTATCCAATTATAATCAAATTTGGAAGGTCTATTTGTTGCTGCAGACATTAATTACATTCTGTTAAACTGTGATGAAGAGAGAACTGCGCTGGATGCGGTACCTCAGCGAATCAGATACAAACTATGTATCCTCATATTAAATTGTCTACACGGCATAGCTCCGGAGTACATGGCAAGATACTGCATACCCGTTCCTTCTGAGAATGGACGATTGCGCCAAAGGTCTGCCGTCACCGTTCATTTGGTTGTCCCGGCTAATAAAACCAAAACCATCCGAACCAGGATTTTTTGTTCTTTGGGACCAACAAAATAACAGGTTAAACAATGTTTTTATATATACATCCTGTTTAATTTAATCATAAAGTATACATATGTTAGTCCAGTATAATTTGATATTTTAAGTTGTAATGCAAACATTAAAAATTTACGGTTGTGTTTAGTTCTGATCAAATTTCCGCTCCCATAAAGATGAGAGTAACCCTACTACACATCCATTGACCATCCATATACACTACACACATATCTACTGAATGACAATGAAAACACGTGTACAAAAGAAGCATAAAATGTGTTCTCTTCAAATGTACATACTTACTTACTTACATACTACGAAAAGCTCATGTATTGCGTACCTTCATTTATACAAACATACACATACATATATACATACATACATACATACATACATACATACATACATACATACATACATACATACATACATACATACATACATACATACATACATACATACATACATACATACATACATACATACATACATACACACACACACACACATACATACATACATACACACATACATACACACATACATACATACATACATACATACATACATACATACATACATACATACATACATACATACATACATACATACATACATACATACATACATACATACATACATACATACATACGCATTGTGTACATGCGTACTAGCTAGGAATGTGATCAAATGTATTGTGTACAAGCTTACATACTACACAGTCTGAGTCAATTAAGCATTATTGTGCGATTCTTTTCTGGGGTGAAGTAAGATGAGCACGTGATGGAGAGTGACGGATGGTTGGTGTATTAATGAGGGTTGATGGTGTATTAACTTCATTCCAGCAAGTCTCTTTCGCCCAGCTGGCTGACTAATTTGGGGTGGGATAGTTGTGGTTTAGGAGTATTGCAGGGGCAGGAGTGTCGTGGGTAGTGTTAAGGGGTAGGAGTGTTATGGGGTTGGAGTGTCATGGGGTAGGAGTTTTATGGGGTAGTAGTTACATGAGGTAGGAGTGCTTTGCGGTAGGAGTGCTACAGAGTAGATGTGTCATGCGATAGGAATATTATGGGATAGGAATTATATGCTGTAGGAGTGTTGTGTAGTACAAGTGTTTTGGGGTTGGAGTGTAATGGGGTGGGGAAGTAGTCTTGTGTGGTGAGGGTTTTTGATGAGTGATATAAGCTAACTCTCTCTTGTCGGTCTTGTTGTTATAACAATATAATAATAATAATAATCATCACCATCATAATCATCATAATCATCATAATCATCATAATCATCATTCTCATAATTATCATCATCATCATTGTCGTCATCATCATCATCATCATCATCATCAACCAATCATTATTATTATAATCATAAAAAGTAATAACAACAGCAATTTTAACAACGGCATCATCAGTATCACCACCGCTATCACTGCGATTAAACTCTTACTTTAAACTTAATTCTTCCTACAAAGCGAAGTAGAAGTTTAAAAAGTTGCATTATTAAGTTCATACGAAAAAATCTTCATGTTTTGATTTAATTAACGTGCACCAAAAAGTTTGATGTCAAAAAATTTTGAAGAACGAAAATATTGCAATATAACTAATTAAAAATTATTATTTTATCATATATCAATTTGCCTAGAAAATTAGTTTTATTACTTTTTTAATATGAAATTTTTCACTTTGTCCTTTACATGAGTATTAAAATTACTTGTGTGTTTTCCTATAGTACTTAGTAGCAGTAATAGTATATGTAGTAGTAGCAGTGGTGGTGGTGGTAGTGGTGGTGGTGTAGGTGTTGGTGGCTGTGGTGGCGTTGGCGGCGGCGGCGGCGGCGGCGGTGGTGGTGGTGGTGGTAGCGGTTGTAGTAGAACTAATAGTACTACTAGTAGTAGTAGTAGTAGTAATTTTGTCTCTACAATAATTTTATATCGTAAAATTGAATCAGTTCATTCATCAATGCATGTCATGTATTCTTTCTCATCGCCATTCCACGACGGATGACGAATGCAGATAGAGCGAAGAACTGTTTAATATGCTTGTATGTATGTTATGCAGATAAAGATAAGCTAGGTAGGCATAAACATTTGTAATTTGCCTTCTGTGGCAATATTTTCTCATTCTAATTCAATAACTCCACCACACTTGGGTGGTCATATCTCTCCTTAATCCACCAAGTGAAAACGAGAGGAAACGTATTGGAGAACGTTTCAGAAACTAATCAACTGTCTTGATGATGATGATAATGGTGATGATAATGGTGATGATAATGGTGATGATGACGATGATGATGATGACGACGATGATGATGATGACGACGATGATGATGATGATGATGACGATGATAATGATGATGACGATGATGATGATGACGGCGACGATTATGATGATGATGGTGATGATGATTGTGATGATAATCATGATGTTGTTGATGATGAGGATGATGCTTATAATGACGATGATGATGCTTATAATGACGATGATAATTATTATTTTGAGGGTTATGATGATTGTAATGAGAACGATGATGACGATGCTGATGATGATGATGATCATGGTGATGATGAGGAGTTTCTTTTTATAATTCGATTCTAACTAAGTTAAACACCACCACCTCTATCATCATCAACAATCATCATCAACGACAATTGCTCACGTTACAATTATATTGCATTTGCTTGACGCACTTCTGCTGTTTCGGTGATCAATGCAGATATGAAATTTCAGATTATAATTTCACATAATTTCTTTTGAGTGAGATTTATAACTTTAGTAATTATGTGTGTTTAAAGTCATCAGTGCACGTCATAAACAAGATGCATGAACTTCACGAGCATATACAACACGCATACACACATACACACATACACACATATACAAACGCAATCCTTAAGCTCATTTCCATTTTAATATAATTTTATTTTTATATTTTAAATATGTCGATGGTAGTTTTAATTTGTCAAGCGATAGTTCATTTATTTAAAGTAATATTCTCCGTCTGCGTTTGAAACAATTTTTCCAATCTGTATATATTAATTCCATTCTTTTAACTTTTATATCATTTTAAAGAATTTAATTTAATATAAGGTTCTTAGGATGGCTTTTTAATTAGTTTAATTTTATATTTTATTTAAATTTTGTCCAAGCAATATGAAAATGTACCAGAAATTATAATATTTGATGGCAAATAAATTTGTCAAATTTCAGCTAGATTGGACATTTATCCAATTTTATAATCCATTTAAACATACTGTTACGATATCACCAAATCGTATACCGGGCTCAATAGAATGGTTTTGCAGTTTTATCGGAAAATATTGATTGTATGACGAAAGTTTGTTAATTTTCACTTAAAAAATTCCGTCTTTTATTTAATTTTGTTTGATTTCCGAAAAAAACCGACACATCCGGAACAAATTTCTAAACGTTTGGTTTTGTTCGGGTTTAAAAATAATTTTATTCCGAACTTTCGAAAAACCGAAAAAACCTATCTTTCTGGGACGTTCTGGATGGTACGGAAGATACTTCAATGTTTAGGGACTAATCGTCTATGATGGTGACGAGCCTTCCTGGGTGGAAAACATCCGTGATGATGAAGATGAGGATGATGATGATGATGATGATGATGATGATGATGATGATGATGATGATGATGATGATGATGATGATGATGATGATGATGATGATGATGATGATGATGATGATGATGATGATGATGATGAGGATGATGATGATGATGATGATGATGATGATGATGATGATGATGATGATGATGATGATGATGATGACGACTACGACGACGATGACGACGATGACGACGACAATGGTGTAGATGATGATGATGATGATAATATTGATGTTGACGATGATGCTGCCAGTCCATGAACAGAAACCTTTGCTGATCAGAAAGCTGTTTTCGTCACGTACAGTGACAAAATGCCAACTGGCAGCGACAGAAGAATATATACAAATATATACAAATATATCTACTTTCAACTTCAACTAGCCTGCTAATCAACTACGCCGCTGTACTTTAATTCAGCCTGCCAAGCAAGACACGCATATATTTCGTGAGATGTATGTCAAGGTCATATGGGATATGTGCGGGGAAAACCACGTGAATAATGAAGAAGTTTTTTTTCTTTATGATTGGTTGCGATGGCGAATGGATATCATTGGTGAGCAATATTTTTATGAGTTTTTCAAATAATTAAAATTAAAAACTAAATATGTTTAAAAAATTGTCAAATTATGACGTCATCTTCAAACGAATTTTTTTTGCTGATTTTAAGTGCAATTGAAGCACTTTTCCTAATGTAGTTGTGAGTGCTTGTTTGTTTTTGTGCGTTTGTCTTCGAGTGCGTATTTATTTTTGTGCGTGTGTGTGTATGTGTGTTTGCCTGTTTGTTTGTTTGTTTATTTGTTTCAAGTGCGTATTAGTTTGTGTGTATGTTTGTTTGATCACCTGTGTATGTTTGTTTAGTTGTTTGTGTGTGTGTTTGTGCGCTGTTGTTCGTGTGTTTGTTTTGCATAAATAAAGAATTGATGTATCTCATTTACATTAACATTTAATTATTTAATTTGTTGTTGAGGTATTTAATAAAAGGATTCCCAACCCCGTCTCCTCGGATGGCCCCAGGGAACCGATTTGTTTGCGTCCACCACTGGTTAGCCGCGACAGAATATTTTCACAAATCGTCATACTCTCTTTATTATGAGGCCCTGGCCAATGAAGAAATGCAATGCCAAAGATCGCACAGATTGATATTGTTTTTTTTATTTATTGTTTTTTTGGTTTGTGTTTTTTGTTTACTTTGTATGTCATTTTTTTATGTACCTGTTATTTCTCTCTCTCTCTCTCTCTCTCTCTCTCTCTCTCTCTCTCTCTCTCTATATATATATATATATATATATATATATATATATATATATATATATATATATATATATATATATATATATATATATATATATATATATTCAACTATCGCCCAACGCACTTATCTTCCAAACAAAAAGTTTAGGCTGGACGCCTACTTGAAAAGCGTAGGTCATCATAATTGTCTAAGAGTGTTAATAGCTTACTCATATTAACGTCATCGCCAGTCTTGATTGATTGATTACTTGCTTCGTTGAATGTTTGCAAACCTTAAAAGTGAAATTTAACTGACTTCCCGTAAATCCAATGGAGCTGAAATTTAAAATATAGGCTCGCTCCTCATGACAATGAATTCAATTAAACTTTGAGAATTTTATAAAAAAAACTTTTAATTAAAAAGATAAATTATCTATGTTTTAAAACAAATCAAAGAAAATTAAATTGCAATATACATTCAAAAAAATGCAATAATTGAAAATCAGGCGTATATTGGTATATAAGGAATTTGTGAAATTAATCGATTTTTACGGATTACTTGAGTAAATGTACAATACAATTCCTTGCTGAAAAAATAAATTCTTTATATTACAATCTTGAATTTAAACAAAAATATATTTTGATTGTTTCTGAGCTTTCGAAAAAGCTTACATTCTTTTTCAAAGACTCAATCATTACATAGTAACTTTAATGACTTTTGAGAATAAACTGGAAAATTCTATTAGATTTTATATGCAATGCTTTACATTTTTGAATAAAAAGAAAAACATTGCTGAGATGTGGGTGCATGGGAATGAGAGGAATGGGAAGGGGAATTGGGTGCTTGGGAAAAGATAGAAAATGCAATGGGAAAAGATAGAAATGGGAACAAGTTGAAATTATTTGGATGTGATGTGAATGGGAAAAATATCCGTGGAAATGAGTGGGCAGGAATTGAATTTTTGAGTTTTTCACACCTTGAATGTGTACCTTACTATGTCTTGCATCATTGAAATTAAAATTGTAAGACTTCATTACTAAGTTATAGTCAGCGACTTACTGGGTTGGTCGCAACTAATTTTCAATTGATTGACAGTCTGAACGTATTTTCAAATTTATCTTTGATTTTATAAGCTTTTTCATTAGCTCAATTACTTCAGACCAATTGAAGATGAAGTAATGTAACAGATGCACAAATACGCAAGCTTAACCCAGCATACGCACACAAACTCAAGCATGCTGCAGCATACGCCCAAATACGCAGACAAAATGCAACATATGCGTGAATATATTTTTCCAAAATGGGGTACTTAAGATTCTTTCATAACTGCTATCTACTCGAGCACATCGGCACAATAACTTGACCGCCATGCATGAACTGACCAGCATTCCTGTTAAGCCTTTTTCACGCCTGAACGAGCCTAAATTATAATTGGCGCTCAAACGGGCTGACGTAAAAAATATGAAACCAAATTCTTTTTGGAACTGGCTCCCATGTTTTTAAAAAACGAATACAGCAAAAAATATTAAGCTAAGCTGAAGGATAGCGTAATTATAAGAGCTAGGCGTTATAAGCTCACAGACACAATCGAACAGTTTTTGCATGACTTTGCAATCCATGGTGGATGAGGATGGAGCGCTTGGAAACAGTGGTGAAGATAAGTGATTTAAATCATCATAATCGTGATTATCATATTTCCCATTGCTTGCAGATTGCCCAAAAAGAAAGAATGATGTTTTGTGTTACCTTCCGGAGTATGGAAAGGAAATGTACGCGGCTTATAAAAACTGTAAATTTCATTCAACGCGGAGTAACACGAAATAATTCTTCTGCATTGTACGCTCAACGTTCAGAATCAAAATCCCATAAATTACATCAATACAATTAAGCTTCGATTACTTGTAAAGAAAATAAAAAGCTGTGGGAATACAATCAAAGGTCTTGGATACATATGGTTGGAAAAAAAGAAGAGTTGCATGTGTTTCAAGCGTGCGTGGAAGTAGAGTGTGTACTGCGTGCGTGCGCACTGTAGTGCACGTGTTCAATACGTAGCACGTGATGGCCGAGACTGTTTTCATTTTCCCATCATCTTCATTGGGATGCCGACATCATAAGTAAGAGTGGCAGAGAACAAATAACTGATATTATAAATGAAGCATTCGGTTGAAGTTTTGATGTTTAAAAAAAATTGTTAGATAAAACACGGGTAAAGATAAATAAAAATTAACTTTATCAACAATTTTTTCTTTGTATGTATCAGTACATTCTGTTTTTCCTGAACAATTTGTTGCTATTTTCATGAGAAAATAGGCAGCATGTGTCGCTAAATTATCTCGACATTTCAACATAACTTAACTGTAGCTATTAAAGCACGTTGGTTTATATCACGTGGCGAAGAATTAGAGGACTTAAATTTCCTTCTGCTGGTCGTATAAATAAAGGCACGTGATCAGAGGGAACGCAGCAGACTTGTGGTCATTCTCTTGCAATGCAGGTTTGTACCATAAATAATTTTGAATTGTTTTTTGTTTCTTATAAATAAATGTAATTTTATTTTAAATTTTATTATGAGTTATATATATTTTTGTGTCTGTATATATTGTTATATCTATTTTTTATTTAAAAACATTTGTATACATATATGTATGTTTAAATATTTTTATATTTGCTATTAATATAATATATATAACTATACATACATTTATTTATTTATATATTTGTATATTTGCTATTAACATAATATATATTTAAATATATATAAAGATAATATTAAAATCGCCACTAAAATGAATACTTGACGAATAGATAAATATTAAAATTAAAAGTCTGTCAGTAGATGGTTCTATTACAACCTATAATTAGAATGAAATGTTCGAAGACATATCTACAAAGAAATAGGCTACATACATGCTTCTACTAATATATAGAAGTACATATTAGTAGACTCTAAAACATTTACGAGAGCACCGACCTGATATAAGCCAACCTCACCCCCTGCCACCCCCTGCCACCCCCTGCCACCCCCTGCCACTCTTGTCCGCCCGTACCACCTTTCCTTGTCTTTTTACCTCCTCCTCCCCACCACTTCTGTTCCACGTCACCCCTCCCGCCTCACCTCCGTCTAGTCTTTACTAATAAACCTGGATTTTTACTGGATATAAAGTCGCAAAAAACTTACTCGTATTATTCAATTGAAAAATTATCTCTAATCAGATGGCGAAGATTTTATAAAAAAATAAACTTTTTAAAATAGAATTAAAAGTAAAAAAGATGCACACAGATACATGATTGAGTTCGATTTAGTTGAGGTGTCAAAACGCCTATTCCTGGTATGTAAGAGAAAAAACTTTTGAATCAATTATAAAACTATCCCAGACATTGTTGCAGAGGTTTCCTGTGTGCTATGACTCAATCTGGTCAAATAGATGTTGAAAATTATTAATCTTTCTATAATGATTGCGTAAAATCTGGTGATGGGCTGAACTTCGCACCATATAAAAAGCAGTCGAAATAGGTTTCAGAAAATGTTGAACCTAACCAGCTTTATTTGAGCTTATACAATTATGCAACTAATCGTTGATTTGAAATGTTAACCTTGATTTTTGATACAATTTGAAGCTGGTTTTTCATAATAGTTTATAAGTCCTTTACATCAAGGTTTGAAGACTGAATTGGCTGTATGGAAGCACCTCTATACATCCTGTTGTAGATCATATTGTTTGTAGACAAGGATCAATCCAAAGGTACAGCAATACATGGAGAGGCCTACGAAGTAACACAACTTTCATGGCTACGTGGTTCAGTGGCGCACCCACGGAAGGTTCAGGGGTCTGAGCCCTCCCAGAAATAGTTCTCGATTAATTAGCAATTATATATGTTCTAGTACGTCCCATATTTTAGGGTTTTTCATATAAATAATTGTCAAGAAACTGTTATAAGACGTTTTCCACCAGAGAACAGATTAAGTGGTTCAACGTTCAACGTTTTTGTATTTGTAAAGATATTCCATACCAATAATAGATTATATTTTGGATAAAACGGCTGATATATTGTCTAACTAAAACAGTTTATTTGTCTAATTAATACACATTATTTTTTTAATTTTTAATTTGTGTTCAATATTTTTGAAATTCTGTTTTTTGAAATCTCATTTGATTTAACTGTATTGAAACTTTTTATTGTTTAACAGGGTTTAAGAAGTATAAAATAATTCGAACTGAAAACAAATTTCCATACTCTCTAAGCAAATTTCAAATCCTCCAAATTGTTTTTTTAAACCTTAGCTCCGAAAAAATCACGGGTGCGCCATTAACGCTAGAAGAAGTTTGAAAACTGACATTTCTGCACTTCACCTGCTGTACAGATATTTAGTTTTTTTTTTGGAGTGTAACCCACTGCAAGCTAATCTGCTAATTTGTATGCCTGTCAAGTCGAGTCCAGTGTAGCCGAAGCATCTGCTTGCGTAGAACGTAGCTTAGTTTTTATGTTGCCGAAGTTATCACGTCTATGTGCTTGTTTGTTGAAGCAAGGTGAAAACTTCACAAAGATCAGTGTTGCCAAGTTTTTAAAGTTTCCAAAATTATGGTGACTTAATTTGTAATTGCACATCCCGAATTCTGAAACACACGTACAGGAGGGAAGCAAATAAAAACTGATTCCTCATGCACGAGCCGTTCTTGGCGCTACTGAGGTGTATCTATCTACACGAAGTAGCGTCTTAATGTAAAAATATAAATAAAATAATCTTGGTAATTTATAAATATTAAAGTTGATATATGAATATTATTGGTTGTATAAGTAAACGGAGACTGAAAATTGAAATTGAAATAAGCAAAACTTTATCAACATTGTTATAGGAAAAACGGAAATAACAACTGAAATGTGAAAAACTTAAATATAATCTTTTTGAATGGCCAACACACGACTAAATGAAGTTTATTAAGCGGCTATTAGCTATACCTACCTGCAAAATTTTGGTGTAACGAAATGTTTATTGCCTGCGTGTTTATGAATCTCTAATAAAACTCTGCACGGCCAGAGAGCCGGCTTATGAAGTTATTTAAATGTGCTGGGCTGGAACTTTTGATGCCTGCTATTTATTAGTCCCAAATGTTTAAAGGCCATGTCGAGATGGGCAGATCGATATAATAAGTAAATAATTACATCAAAATACTTCTTACAAATGCAAATATTGAACTAAAGCGTATTTTATATAAAATGTTTATTTCATTGAATTTTGTAAAGGACTATAAACTATTATAAAAAAAATTGAATTTTGATGGTTGAACTTTTTGGTAATGGCTCACATAAGTAGTAGTTGCCCTGCTATTTTAAAATCAGCAGAATAGTACAATCTCAGTTACAAACACACACACAAATTACTACTAATATGCAATGTAAAACAAATGAAAAAAATCTGACTGCTGTTTCCGAAAAAATTAAATTGAAAATGAAACTGAAATTTAAATTTATTAAAAAACTGAAATACAATTAAATTTTAGAAATAGAAATAAAAATTCTGCATTGTTGTTGTTTCAAAACACAGATAAATAAATTGAAGAATTCATTTTTTTAGAAAATTTTTAAAATGTAATAAAATCTATTGTCATAAGAAGTGATTCTATATTTTAAATTTTAGTTCGATTGTATGACGGGAAGTTTATTAATTTTCACTTTAACTTAAAAACTTTGCAAACAATCAAGCAAGCCAGACCGGAAATAATGGTAATATAAGAGATTTAAAAGTGATTGTCATTTTGCTATTTGTTTTTTTTATACAAATCAAACCCGCTTGACCAATTTGAAGGAAGTTTGGCATGAAGGTAGTTCTCAAAGTAAAACAAAATATTTATTTAACTTTTTATAGTCTAAAAAACTTTAAAAAAAGTTTTAGGAATATTCAGCAAATCGGTAATTTACTTCACGTTTTATGGGCAAATAACCCAGTGTGGCGTAGCATGCTTCGCAGTTTTCGGGCCAAATGCCACTCCCTTTCTCAACAAAATTAACATGGGTAGAGGAAAAAAAAGAATTAAAAAAAAAGTTCACGTGGACAAGCAAATCGCCACCACCCCGTTTCCCAAAAAAATTAACGGGAAGGGGAAAAAACTTGTTCCCGACTTTTTTATCTTTCTTTCATCAACATTGAGCTTTTTGTGTTCACATGAATATGTCCAGTAATGCCATTTTGATCACACACGATACTGTCCTCCACTACGATTTTTCAGACCACACGACATAAGGCAAACTGCACACAACCAACTCCACACAATCAACTGCACACAACCAACTGCACAAAACCAACTGCACAAAACCAACTGCACACAACCAACTGCACACAACCAACTGCATACAACCAACTGCATACAACTAACTGCACACAACCAACTGCACACAACCAACTGCATACAACCAACTGCACACAACTAACTGCACATAAACAACTGCACACAACCAACTGCACACAACCAACTGCACACAACCAACTGCATACAACCAACTCCATACAACTAACTGCACATAAACAACTGCACACAACCAACTGCACACAACCAACTGCACACAACCAACTGCATACAACCAACTGCATACAACTAACTGCACACAACCAACTGCACACAACCAACTGCATACAACCAACTGCATACAACTAACTGCACACAAACAACTGCACACAACCAACTGCACACAACACACTGCATACGGCACACTGCCCCAATAGCGTCAAACACAACTAATAACAAACCGTCGTCAATCAAACGTCATCCGTCACGCGTCAACCCTGTTGTCATGGAAACCATGTCGGTGCTTGCAAATTTAAAGGAGAGAATCAAAAGAAATTAAATCAATTGAGTCAGTTAAAAACATTATTTAAAAAAATTCAAACTTTTTTTATTTAATTTTTTAAAGAAATAATTGTTTTATTTTTCATGCAGTTGTTTGTTTTTTCCCGTGATTTTCTTGATGAATTCAATAAAAATCCAGCACGGGTAAATACGTTCTATGATAACCAACCATGCTGACCAGCCATGCTGTCGTATTCGTCGCAAATATATGTTAAATCAAGAAAAAATATTTTTGACTGCATATAAAATTGCACTACTTGTATGCTATTATAGTTTGTTTACTTTTATGTTGTTAAAGTTTGTTTACTTTTATGTTGTTGAAGTTTGTTTACTTTTATGTTGTTAAAGTTTGTTTACTTTTATGTTGTTAAAGTTTGTTTACTTTTATGTTGTTAAAGTTTGTTTACTTTTATGTTGTTAAAGTTTGTTTACTTTTATGTTGTTAAAGTTTGTTTACTTTTATGCTGTTATAGTTTGTATATTGTTATGCTGTTATAGTTTGTTTACCTTTACGTTGTTATAGTTTGTTTAATTTTATACTCTTATAATTTGTTTACTTTTACAACATTTTTAAAGAAGTTTTTTTGCTATAGTTTGTTTTGATGTTATAAACTTAAGTATTGTAAATTACGTTATCAGAGTCTATTCAGACATTGAAAAAATTAAGTTGTAAAATTCAATTAAAAAGAAATCATAAATCTTATTAGCACCATGTTATTGTAATTAAAAACGTGTAATTATTAAAAATACTAATCATTAGTATTTAAGCAATTTATTATTTAACATGTTATAAAATTTAAGCAACAATGTTTGTTAAATTTTTATTTGTAATTTATTCGCATTATTTGTATTTATTTAAAATAGTAAACCGTATAAAAGCATTTCAGTACTGCAAGGGCATTAAAAAAACTTCTTTGCACCGATGTTAATTTGGTTAGCAATTGCTTTACAGACTGGTAAGCATAAACAGAAACGTCAGTAATATCAGTATTTTTTCCTTGAATTTCAACAAACATTTTTTTTCATTCCTAGGAAAGTTCAGGCATTTTTGCTGGAAATCAAAACGTCATCCAAACTTAAAACTTTTTGCGCACATCACTAAAATAAAATATATTTAAACTATTATTTGAAACATTTATAAATTAGCTGCGACAGGTGAAAAAACTTAAGAAACTTTTTAGCCACCTTTGAGATAATTAGTAAAGCGTTCCAGTAAATGTCTTTTTGTAGCTGTCTATCTCTTGTATGTTTTTGTTTTGAAAAGCTTATGTAAAACGTGTTTCAAAAGTATAAGCAATATATATGTTTTTTCACATGTCACGTGATAAATATATATTTATATATAAACATATATGGACATATTAGTCATTAGTAATAAACAATTTATGTTAAAATAGGATATGATTTAATTAAAATAAAAATGATATTGTTGTGATATTACCAATCTTGTACAGGTTCTTTAGAATGGTTTATAAGGAATAATAAAATGATAACTTTCTTTTTTTCTGCTAATTATTTTAATGAAATCTGTTAATAAGAAATTATATGACTATCTCCTTCTTAATTCTGCTCATCCCGAACAACTAGCAAGCTACACGGCCTAGCCAGGGTTTTTTAGTTTTATGTGCACAAAGATTTTTAATTTAATTTACATATTTCATGTATTTTTCACTGATTTTGTTAAGAATAAAACGTAAAATAATAAGCTGATTTTGTTTAATTGTTCAAAAAAAATTTTTTAATGATGTCTCCTCCATGCAAAATTTTGTTCAAATTGCTCCATCAAGTACACATTGCTCTCTTTATATATTTAGATTACATAATTTAATTTAATTGTCTTGATTAAGTTGTTTTCTATAAAACAACAGTTTTGTTTTTTATTATCTTACGAAAAGCTTCGATTGTTTAGTTCTTGTGACCTGATTGATGGTTTTGAAAAACATTTCATTTTTCAAATAGAAGACAACTTCCCAAGTCCTAGAGATGGCGATGAACATTGACGCCACTCACACACTCACATAGACAATTTTCATCGAACATTACAATCACAACGTGTTTGTTCAGCTTTAAAAAGTTACTAAAAACAAAAAGGTTTTTTTTAAATAATATTTTTGCCATGTGATGAGTTGTCTTAATAACGGGTTCGCTGTTATTTATGCAAAGGTCGTAGCCATATTCGTTGGAAAAAATGATTTTTCGAAAAAAAATTTGCAGCAAAAAGTTCAAATCTCAGTTTTTTTTAAAAGAAATGATATTTCAATTTTTTTTTATTTTTAAAAATTAGAATCTCAGCAAGATATTTCAACGGTTTAAACACAAAGAATTGCTTCTGTAAGCAATTTGCTCAAAATAGTTTTAATTCAATTTGCGAGGTTAATAAAAATACATTTTATTAAATGGCTGACAGTACTGACTACTTTAACTGTTAGAAAAGTGTCAAGTTAGGGTTTGAAGCGTTTAAAATAATACCAATGGAATTACGTATTAAGTACACACAAAATAAATTTAGAAAAATTCAAGAAAAGGAAGCATCAACATTTCTTCTTCTTTTTCTTCTTTCACGATCAAATTTTACTCCGCCATTAAGAAATTATTTTCTAAAAATTATTAAAATTACAAGCGGAGCGCAAATCAAATTAAAACCTTTTAAATTAAAAATAACGATTTTTTTTTCAAAAAGACATAAACCTTTTTTATAATTATGAAAACTTTTAAAACGCTAACACACATTTAAAAAAAATTATTGCAGCATTTAGTAATAAAAATAATAAATATGATTTATTATTTTTTTATTCAGAACGCAGTTCCACAGTGAAGAAAATAGCAAAAAAGTAGCAAAAAGTGAGATGAATAGAGGAAAATTAGAGATGTCCAGATTTCTTCATGAATAACTTTTTTTCTGAAGACGTTCAAAATGCTTTCGGAAATTTCCTCCACATTATCATTCATTCCCGTTACCTCAGTTTTTCTACTTCTATCATCGTTTCTATCACTATCAACACCGCCTACGACAGTGCAGAGCATGTCACCGGGTCTCTTCGTCTCCTGCTTCTCTTCCCTATTATCGTTCATCCTTATTAACATGCACACGCTCGTTTCCATAACAACGCCGGTGACCACTGCAACAATGGCGACTGAGACGACATCGCTGTATCGATTCGAACCGAAGGAGCTTCATTACGTTTTGCGCGAAGAATCGGAGAAAGATACTCTAGTCGCCGACCTCATTGAAGACAACAGAATGTTGATTTCCATGGCTGTAAATGCTTCGCAGTCTAAACATCATCGCGAGGATGGAGCTAATGCACCTTCGTCGGGTGGAGCAGTACCGCGGCTGAAATTCCGCTACCTGGCAAACCCTCCTTGCCCCCTGCCCCTTGACGAAAGGACGGGAAGGATCACCGTCGGTGGTCGAATAGATCGAGAAACTCTGTGCGGCAGGGAAGATCCGTGTCAGCTGAGACTGGACGTGACCCTCCAAACGTCGAGTTTCCTGCAAATCTTCAAGGTCAACATCGACGTTGTTGACATCAATGATCACCAACCTGTTTTCGATCCAGATAAAATGCAAGATTTTTTAATTATTCAAATTTATTTTTTCAATCTTTTCGTTTTATTTTGGGATTTATGTTCTTTCATTTATAAAAAGTGTTTGTTGAAATATTGTTCAACCAAATCAAATTCTTTTCATTTGTGACTTTTACCTCGATTGTATACATGCATCTGCCTTGTCCAATTACCATAGCCCGATGTGGAGTTACATTGGAGCAGATAAATTAGTTAATTTAATTACTTTTACAATTTTAGGAAATTTTACACCTGTTGTTTCTGGCTTTAAATAAATAATGAAATCTTAACAGATCAATCAATTTGCTGGAAACATCTCCAATCGGAACATCCGTGTTACTGGATGGAGCGGTTGACAATGACTCACAGACGTTTTCCGTCGTCAGTTACTCGATCGTCAGCGAAGAGACCTGGCCGAACGTGAGAACAAAACAAGGTAGATTTGAATGTGTGCCAATCACGCCGCGAATTGTTGGTTTCAATTTGTTACTTTAAAATTTACAAAAATAAGTTTTTTGCACCGCATTGCAGTTATATTTTATTACATTATTTACGTTACTGTTGTGTTCAATCACAGTATCACAATATTGTTGTTTTCCATCACAATATTGTTGTATTCCATCACAATATTGTTGCATTTAATCACAATGTTGTTGTGTTTAACACAATATTGTTGTATTCCATCCCAATAATGTTGTATTCCATTACATTACAGTTGTGTTTAATTACATCCGCAGACTCACAGAAACATCAGAAATCTCAACAACTGCAGCAACGACGACCACAAAAACAACAACAGTTTTTCAAAGCAGAACTTTATCGTAAATTGGATGGAGCAGCAAATCTGAAACTCACACTCACAAGACACCTGGATCGAGAGACCAACTCCAAGCACAAACTCATCGTCTTAGCAGCAGACGGTGGAAAGCCATCGAGATCTTCTACTTTAGAAATAACTGTTAACGTTGAAGACGCCAACGACAATCCGCCACAGTTTGATAAAGATTCTTATGAGCTGAATCTTCCCGAAGATGCCGAAACTGGTTCTGAACTGATCCGACTAAGGGCTCACGACAACGACACACAAGAAAGTCAAAATTCGAAAATTAATTATTTTTTCAACAATGCCACGTTCCAAAAACACGGAAGAATTTTTGCAATCAATGAAACCAGCGGTCGGATAATTCTCATTGGTAGACTGGACCGCGAAACTTTGAGGTTTCACAGACTTGTAGTGATTGCCAGAGACCTCGGTCAGCCCCCGCTATCCTCTGAAGCTGTTGTGACGATCAACGTTAACGACATTAACGACAACAAACCACAAATAAAAGTTCAGACACTAGAAAAAGAAGATGCAAACGTTGCCAGCGTTCTGGAAAACATGCCGATTGGATCGTTCGTTGCTCATGTCGTGGTGTCGGATGCAGATAGTGGAGATTTTGGAAAAGTAGAAAAATGTCATTTAATCACAGATGTACCACAGGAAATAAGAAACTTTAATAGGAATGCATTTCCAGAACCAAATATTCACGCTGACAGACAGAAGAACATCTACAGACAAAGCATCAAAGACAGAAATACTCAGCAAAATCTTGAGAAACTGGCAGATCATCCCTTCATTATGAAGAAAACTTTGGAAGATGGCTATCAAATTGAAACAAATAAAGTATTAGACAGAGAACTCATTTCAAAGTGAGTTAACTTTTAAAACATTATTTTTCGTTTTTTTTTCAAATTTAACCTAATTTAATATCATTTAATTTATACTTAAAAGTTTGTCATTTTATTTATTTTATTTTGAATCGTCCTGTTGTCTGAAAGAATTTTTCAAACAACAACAAAAATTACAAATGTCTCTATTGACCGCAATTAAATGAATAATTTCTTTATGTTAATAATATTAATATTATTATTGTTATTTACAATAGAGTAATAATGGTCATATATTTCAGAACTGAAATCTAGAATTAATGCCCTGCACGATGAAGGATAAGAAGGCAGAGTTTTAGATCATTTAGGATATCATGAAAGCAATTTCAGCGGCGCTTACTAAATCATAATTTTATCGCTGTCTCTCCAGGCCTTTCAACGTTGCTTGGCCACGGAGAAGTAAATTCCAATACACTTCGTTATGTCATCCCGGGCAATGGTTTTATCAGTTTTAAGAAGACTATTTAAGTTGGGTAATAATTGTTTGTGTCACTCACCAAATCAACAACTCACACGCTAACACGTTTCTTCAGTCGCCCACTGCTATGATTTTCCTCATGCTCTTCTTAAACATCTTTTTTTTATTTGTCTACCTCATTTTTTCTTGTTTTACAATTTTTTTTAATTGGGGATTAAGCGCACCAGAATAGCAACATTAAAAGGCAATGTCGCGGGGAGAGAATGTCGAAGATGCTGAAGGGAGAGATGAAAGAAAAGATGGACGGATCAGTGCAACATCGATATCAGTGCAATTAACGTGCTTTGTTAATGCCGTTGGATCAATTTGTAGATTAAAACTAGAAGGAGAGGTAGGACATGCAATGCTAATTTGTCCCCCATCTCAGCTGATTAAGTGCACGTGAGGCAGTGATGGCCGTCCACTGCCATTGCTGGTTCGTTTCCTTTCCTTGGGCTGCGTTTAATACCGATTTCATCGGCCTGAAGTTATAAAGCGCAAACGCTTTTCGTGAGCTGCATTACAGAAAAGCTGTCAATATAATTAAGTCGATAAGTGAATGGACGTTTGATTTTGTCTTTATTGCACCAGGGTCGGAGCGGAAGTGAATTCAGAATCCAGTTCATTTTTAGAGCTTCATCTAATCAAATTAAGGCGCAGAACCTGGTTAATTATTTCCTAGGCGTATGCTGATGATATCTTAGTTTCACTGTTGTTGACAAAGATGCTTTAGTGAGCGATTTAAAAGTAGTGAATGATGTGAAAGTAGGGGATAATATTAAGACAGGGAGCGATATAATGATAATGAGATAGTGAATGATATTGTGGTGGTTGTGATTGAGGTTGTAGGAGTGGACGCGAATGTGAAAGGTAGTGTAGACGGTACTGTTTCACGTAGTAAGGAAAGAAGTTTAGTTGGTAGTGTGGAAAGTAGTTTGGTTGATAGTGTGGAAAGTAGTGTAATAGTGGTGTGGTAGGTAATGTGGAAAGAAGTGTGGTTGGTAGTGTGGTGGGTAGTATGGAAAGTAGTGTAAAGTGCGTGGATGATATTCTCTTTTTCTATCTCACTTTCTCGTTTCTTATCTCACGTTCTCTTTTCTCTTTTCTTTTTTTTTCTTCTAAAGTTGAAAACGTCTTATGAAAAGTTCAATTATTCATGTTTTCATTTACAAATTATTAAACAAAACAAACAATTATATCGGAAATAATATTGAACAATAAAACACAGAACTAAAATAAAATAATAAAATAGCATACAATTAGTAAAAACTGTTTTATAGATAAAAATAATTTTTCTAAATTATTAATTAATTTTATCATTTTCAATCATTTAGATAAAAAATGTAGAAACATAAGTTTATAGAATTTTTGATTTGTCGATTATTAAATAGTTATAATAAACAGTATTGATAAATAAATTTTGGTTAATTTTAAAAATTTCACGCATATCAACTGCGAAGACAATAACACTTGATCCTATAAACTATAAACCCTACAAAGTAGGTGATGCAATGAGATAAATTCATTCGTATCAGTTAATAATGGAAATTTTACCGTGTTTTTCTCAGCTTGTTTACTTGCTTTTCTGTTTGTCTGGGTGGGAAAATGTGATCAAATTTTGAAGCACTTCACATCATCCAATCTTGCTGAAATTTGGTTTGGTGCATATCATTTTTGTCATTGACTTTCCATTTTATTGAATTTTCAAATTTATTGGACAAAATATAAATAACCTATAAAGTAAAATTAATTAAAATTTCAAATAACACTATAACTGAAAAATGTTAAATAATAATACTTAAAATTTTTTTAAAACCCCTGTTTTTCTTCTGCACTAAAAAGACAAATATAATTCTCCTGCTTGATAATTGTATTAACATAAATAACATACATACTATTACATACTAAAAGCTTACAGTAAAATTCTATAACTAATAACTTGGGTTGCATTCCAGAATATAAAACAATGCGACCCAAGTTATTAGTTAAAGAATTTTATTGTTAGCTTTTAGTATGTATGTTAGCAAATTTTTATATCTAGAAAATTATTTTTTTCTTTTTGGTTCATGAAGGGAAACGTGGTTTTTAAAAAGTTTTAAAGCATTATTAATAAATTCTGAAAAGCCGGTAAAGTCAGTCAAAACATACAAATGTCCAAGTCATATTTATTTTTTATTTTATTTTTATTTATTTATTTAACCAAAAAGAGGGTCACAAATGACCACTAACACAAATTGGTGAGCGAAAACATTAAACATTAGTTAACATCAGCATTAGTTAGGAATGGCAAAATGATTTAACTACCATGCTAACAAAACACAACAGACATCTGTTCCTATACAGCTTAATGATGAACCTGAGTGGAAAGTTAGGCAAAATCGTTATTACCTGCGAATTACTATCGAAAGTTTAGTATTCACTACTCCGCAAAACATTGTTCAATGGGGTTAGAAATGAATTGGGGTAGACACAATGTCAATACTTTCATTGCACTGAGCTGGTTGAAATCTCTCACCAGATCTGTTCTCAAAAGCGGTGGATGGGCGGCAGCGATCAGTTCGTCCCTGTTGTCCAAGTTATGGCGCGTAGCGATGGCAGCGTCAACTCCGGTCGGCAGCAGAATGGCTACGGCAAGGAGAGCGAGCATGACCACAGTTGTGAAGGTGGCGCATCGGTGGTGGCTGTGGCACCCTTGAAGCTTACTAGCCATTGTATTCATTAGGTGTTAGAAATTTTGAGAGGTCGGTTTCATTTATCAGACATTTGAAACGGCTGTAGGATGTTGAGTTGACCACATCGTGAGGCAGGGCATTCCAAATATCAAATTTGTTATTTTAAAAAATGTTTGTATTTTAATCTTGTCATCTCGATTAATAAAATAGTACTGGTAACATTTTAATTACCTTACAATTTAGTTAACTTTATTGTGCTTTCTATCATATAAACGATATCTGCGTAACTTGCTAAATTATTTAAGTTTTAAATTCAATTCTTAAAATGCCATAAGTGATGTTAGTTTTTTAGACATAGTTCACTTATTTTATATGAAACCTCATTGGAATATTTTGCTTTTGGGTCAGATAGCCATGCACCATTAACTGTTCAGTTGGATGCGTTTGGGAGAAAGTTTTCTTGAGTTGGTTTAAAAGAGAGCCTTAAAAATTAGAAATACTTATTAAAAAGTGTCTTCATGACAAGTCTTAAAATACTGGAACTAGTTGAAATATTCATATTTTCATCAAAGCTACTAAAAATTGGTATTTTTCATGAAAATTGCCTGTTATAAGCATAGATTTTTTTCTTAATAAAAAGTAGGATGTCCTGTTGAATATTGTTTGAAAAAATGTTAAAACTAAAGAGAATGGCATATATGTTACCCAAATATGTCCATATTTGATAAAAATATAAATATTTTAACTGGTTCCCCTATTTTACCACTTGTTATGAAGACAGAATCGGTGAGAAATTCGTAACATGTTTTATTCTGTCAGCTAATTGAGCACGTCGTATGTCATTTTATTCAGCTTTTTTTCTTCTTTCATATGCCGTAAACAATTTTTAAAATTAAATGTTTTTAGTTCTTCTCAGAAGGCCAAAGTTACAAATTTTAAGGTATCATTGAAAGCTGCTGTTTTCGAGGAAGATATTCGATTGTTTGTGAAAAACGGTGGACAATCGACAATTGAGTTTGAAAGATTTCCGTGTCACACTCAAACAGTGAAGTGTTAGGTGTTTCAAGATTGTGACTGAGGCTTTGCTCGTTGTATGTTGAGAACAATCACGAGATGGTTTTGTTCGATCGCGCTTACATCCAAACCTCGTTGAGCCAGTTTTTAACACAAAGTCAGAATATCATGCTTCAGAATAATAAACACAGTAATAGAGTGTTAGGACAGGTTTTTAAAAACTGGATAATGATTATTGGAATAATTATTTCACTGCGTTTTTTAATTTGATGCAGACCCTGGTTTTGAGACTTGCTAATCTGTAAATTGTATTTTAGAAAGTCAGTAATGTTGATTTTATTTCATAGTTTGATATTAGTGTTTTAAATAATCGTTTACTGTAATAAACAATATTAAACTGAAATAAAGCTAAATAAAATAACATACAAATCAATTAGCTGGGGGAATAAAAAGTTACTAAATTTTCATCGATTTTTGTTTTCGTGACGTATCAAAAATACAGGAACTGGTTGAAATATTCATATTGTCATCAAATATCAACATATTTTGAGGACATATATGTCATTCTTTTCTGTTTTAGCAGTTCTTCAAAATAAAATATAATAAAACATAAAACATTTTTTGATAAAAAAAATGTATCACTATAACAGGCAATTTTCATGAAAAATACCTATTTTTAGTAACTTTGGCCTCCTTGAGGCAGCTGAAGACATTAAATTTCTACGATATTTTTAAAAATGTTTTGAACACTTACTAATAAGCAGCATTTTGTAGCTATAACATATCAATACTCTACTTTTTATATTTTTACATAAACTTTCACTGCATAGTTAAATTAAATAAACAGTTTAGTTAATAGTGTCACTGTTTCTACTCTTTTCACCATCACCATCATCATCATCATCATCATCATCATCATCATCATCATCATCATCATCATCATCATCGTTCATGTCATCACTCACCGCCACCAACAACAATGACTTTCTTCCGCGCCAAAACACGAGGCACGAGGAAAACGCTCCATCCCTGATCTCTCACAATAAATCCTCGCTTTTCGAACCATTTCAATTATCCGTTTGTCGCCAGGTTTTATTAGGACACACTCCTGGAAGGGTTCCACTTAATCGTCCGTGCAGAAATGGTCAGCGCTTGAATGAACATGCGAGTGAGCGGGTGAGTCAATGCGATAGAGAGAAGAAAAAGAAGAGAAATTGAGTAAAAATAAAATTAAAAAAAACTGCAAATGTATTTGTTTAATGTAATTACACATGAGATTAGACAGCTGGAAAAAGGAAAATAAAGAAAACAAAAAAGAATGGAGAAAAAATGAAAGAAAAATGGCGGTGACCCCGTTACCCCTTGACCTCGTGAAGGGGAGTTAACGAACTATAAAAAAGTCTATGTTAGATGGATTGACAGACGGATGGAAAGACGGACGGACTGGGTAGATGGACAGAAAAAAAAGTTACTTGACAGATGGAGAAACGACGAGTAAATGGTAAAAAAGATAAAAATGGACACATTTTTTTAAATCGTTATATTTATATATATATACACATTTAAAGCAGTGATCTTTTTTTGCATCAGAATCGGACAGGAAATATAAAATCAATGGAAGATATTTGCCGGACCAAGATTAGGTCTTGGGCTGAAATTAATGCTCTGGTCAATCTGATAGTGGGACCCTGGAGATCTGGTGGCCACATGCTCCCAATCGTGAAATTTAAGTTCAGCTGTGACGTCACTGTCTTTGATAAATGATTTTAATCCAATCAAGGATTCAACTGCAGGTAGAAAAGCACCTGTATTTAAACTAAATAAAAAATGTCTTCAAAGAGCGTGTGAGCAATTGAGCAAGAACTCGAATATTACAGCTATTAAAATTTTTAGAATTTTGTCAAGTTTTTATAAAATAAAATTGAAAATAGCTTAGTGTCTTAAGTGTTTAGACATTCGCTTGCAGGCAGAATAATCAGAAATTTTATTCAGTACCACGTCCTTTAATGCACCGTTTCACCCCTCTCTGTTACTGGAAACATCGGTGGAATTTTTTTGGTCTACAGCCGATTGCCTTGCCACTTTCCAACCAGCTTTCCTATAGTACATTCCAGTTACACAGCGCAACAAATAATTTATAAGAGTTATCCTCAAAAACGCAGTACCCATCAATATAACTTGCTGTGTCTGAAAAATGAGATTGAATTGTGTCATACACGTTGAAACGAATCGCAAATTATTATCTTATGTGAAATTAAAACAAAATTTGCTGAAGAATTTATTGGCAGCACAAAAATATAACAAGCAGACCATAAAAATGAGATTTTTTTCACAAATCCCTTATATTTCAGGATTTGTCGGTTTTTCATTTAATGCAAATTTTTCTTTTAAAATGACATTTTTGTTTATTTTATAAATGGAAATCTTACATAATTATGTTTGATTTGTTGCTGTTTCAAAACATAGATAATTAATTGTATATACTAAAATAATTTTTTAAGAACATTTTCGAAATTTAATAGAAATAATTGTCATGAAGAGCGATCCTATATTTTAAAATGTATCTCGATTGAGTCTCCTAGAGCCAGATATCAGGCACGTCTGATGAGAAAACTAAGTTCGAGTCATAACATATTTTGTTTTTTTTTTTCTAGTTCATAACAAACTGCACACATCTCTTGGTCACTTCAACACCTTTGTGCCTTAAGATCTATTTTAACGTCTTTATGTCATTTATCTGCTTTAGAGACTGAAAGCTATAAGAATGCAATTGAATCAGTTGCTAAGGAAGCACTGAAGTCATTTTATCGACAGCAGTAGTACCTGTGTTAGTCTATCTATAGCACTTTTGGACACTGATTTGCCACTTAACACAAACGAAGCCATGGTCACAGCAATTGACCAAATAACTTATCCTCCTTGATACATAACACAACAGTTGTGAGTGTATCACAACACATCAGGCAACTTTGTACAGCTTTAGATATATTTCAACCTTTCATAACCACCATTCCTGATGTGTGAGAGGAAGGAAACGGCTATATTGTTGGTCAGCATAAAGTTATAAAGCTTAAAATCAACACTGCACATCTGAATTTAATTCAAGGATAAAAAAGAGTTATAAATATTCGAGAGGAATAATTGAAGCAGTTCTTATTGCAACTGATAGAGACTTTCAAAACCTCGAAAACTGAACCCTAAATTCTGCAGCAACGTCGTCATTTAAGGAAACCCCAATAATCATTAATAATTAACTGAATTACTTAAACAAGATCTCAATTAAACATCGGCTAACAGACCTGTTTCGGCACTAGTTGCTATCTTCGGAGCCGTTAAATATTTAAAATAAACAAAAAGCAGTGACTAAAGGGTAAACAAATAAACAATACAGTTAATTGAAAAGTAGTTAAGTACAAATTGATTTTGATAAATATTAAAATTGGTTAGTTGCAATTCTAATGACCCAAAAAAATTAAATAAATAATACAAATAATAACCAAATAAGTAAAAAACAGTTTACAAAGCCTTTAACAACGGAATTGCGGTCAACTTCAATGACGTGACCAGAAGCAAAATCACATGTACCATCATTAATCATTAATCACAGAAACTTTCATTTAAAGAAGAAATACCTGAAGAAACATTGTTACTAGTAACATGCATATTTTTTCACACAGGTTGAAGATAAGTTAAAATCTTTACTATTTATTACTATTCATATTTAAATATATATATATATATATATATATATATATATATATATATATATATATATATATATATATATATATATATATATATATATATATATATATATATATATATATATATATATATATATATATATATATATATAAATATATATATATATATATATACATATATATATATATATATGAATTCTTTCTTTTCCTGACGGCTAAATGCAAAAAAGATGTCCGTTAAAATTTGAAGTCATATTTTCTCTTGTAAGCCCCCCAAATATAAGCCCCCATTACAGTCCTTGTAAGCCCCGGACAAATGATAGCATATGAAGGATTATGGAAAAGTTGCCATTGCAATCTAAACATTTTATTCGCTTCTTGCCTAATTCTTTCGTATTGCCGGTCGATGGCAGCATCGATATCGCTGCATGGCTGGTACGTCATCTGTTTTTGTTTGTTTATAGATATGTCTATGTTGTTTTGTGCCTGTGTGTATATTGTGCGAATGTGTTCGTATGAAACTGAATGTGTGACTCCAAATGTGCTCATATTCTTTTGTGTCAATTGTTATTTAGATACGAAGCTAATAGCGGTTATGGTTCATATTGTGACGAGAACTTTTTATTCAATGCTAATCATCGTCATCATCATCATCATCATCATCATCATCGTCATCACCAACACCACCACCGTCGTCGTCGTCGTCATCATCGTCGTCATCGTCGTCGTCATCGTCGTCGTCATCGTCGTTGTCATCGTCATCGTCGTCGTCGTCGTCATCGTCATCATCATCATCATCATCATCATCATCATCATCATCATCATCATCATCATCATCATCATCATCATCATCATCATCATCATCATCATCATCATTATCATCATAATCATCATCATCATCATTATCAGCACCATATTAGAATATGAGCCTTCTCAAAAGATTAGAACTTCAGTATGGGCTTCTAATGCCAAAGCCGTAATGAGTCGAATTGCTAATAAACCTTTAAAGTCATCGCTAAGAGTTTATACATACATACATACATACATATACACACACACATACACACACACACACACACACACACACACATATATATATAGATAATAGCAAGTGATGACATTAACGTCTTGCTTGTTGCCATCCGTTTCTCTATCATCATCATCATCATCATCATCATCATCATCATCATCATCATCATCATCATCATCATCATCATCATCATCATCATCACAACTTGTGACTTTATAACGTCTTCATCATCATTATCGACACAAGACCTACAATTATCATCATCATCACCACATCACAGCACTCTTTTTAAAATCACCATTCTCGTGACTACAGTCATCTTCGAAGAAACCCATATCTTTCTAGAGATGGCACGGAGAAAGAAAGAAAGAAAGAAAGAAAGAAAGAAAAAAAAAGAAGAAAAAAAAGGAAAATGAGAGACTGGGAGAGCAAGGGAAAGAGAAGAAGAGAAAGAAACGGAGAGAGAGAGAAAGAGAGAAGAATGGGAATTAAGTGAAATTAATATCATCATCATCAGCCTGGTTGTTGTCATCATTATCATATCATGAGTTTCAGCTTCAGCAGGGTCGTAGCAGCAACATCGCCATCATCGCCAACACATGCTTCCCACATCACCACCAAGTTTTACCGGGACCATGAATTTATGTTGGGCGGCTTGCGAAATGTTAGCAGAGAATGCTTATTAGATTAACACACATGCAAGTATGTCGGTGAGCTTACAGATCTTTGCTTGTGAGTTCTATGTGTGCCATATGTTTGTTTGTGTGTTTGTTTGTGTGTGCGGATGGAAATAACTCAGTGTGCACGTGAGCGTGCTGGAAAGAATATATCAAACGAAGACGTTTCATTGTATTAATGAGATCAAGGATTGTTTACTCAGTCTTTGCAGGTTTTAACTTTCCATTAAAATTTTTGCAGTAACTTTCACAAAATAATTTTTTTCGGATATATATATATATATATATATATATATATAATATGTGTATATATTATATTATATTACATATTATATATATAATATATTATATGATATATACATATATATAATATAATATATTAAATAGATTTATATATATATACGCTTTTTCGGCATAATTATTTCATTTGTAGCAGCTGTGAAAACAAGACATAATATTGAAGACATGATTTTTTTCTGTATCAAATTTAACACATCTGGTTTTCGTGATATTTATTAGATAAACAATTAAAACCAGCTTAAGGTGTAAATTATTATACTTTGTGAACAATTGTCATCCCGTTGACGATTATTATCGTCATTTCTCACAGAAATGTTCAATATATCACAATTTACAACAACGACACTTGCCGAGTTTGCGACAAATTATACGAAATATATTCAACACTTGTTGTAAGAAAAAGTGTGGAGAAAATAGATGAGTGACATTTGGGGAGAAATTGCATTGGAGACTTTCCTTGCAAGACTGGTATCAATCTTCCCTAACCAATCATTTCATTGACTCGAGACAAACTACTTTTTATTTTATTTTATTTCTCAAACAAATAATTCAATTAATTTTTAGAGTTATTTGTTTATTTTCATCAATATAAATAAAAAATAAACTAATATGGGATTTATCATAAATTAGAATATTCATTTTTATTGTTGAATTTTAATGATAAATTTTAACGTTCCATTCCGATGTTCAATTAAGTTCTCATCGATATTATACGATATTTTTATCCCACACATTTCAGTGCAAAGCTGCAAAGTGATTCTGCCTAGGGGAGAGAAAATATTTAAAAGAAAAATTATTTTCACAATAAATAAGTTGAAAGCATAAATTAGAATGTAAATAAGTAAAATAGATGATTTTATCAAGCAGAACTAAATTGTTAATAAATTATATAGATGATCTGCTGCTTGTTCTAATCATGCGAATCATAAGAGTTAGTTGGACGTTAATTGACAGTATAAGGTTTTTATTTAACAATTGTGAACAGTTAAAACTTATCTGCTATGCGTTTATCGATATTTGCAGCATTGAAGTCATTTGAAGTGTTCATTTATTTTGTTATTATTATTATTATTATTATTATTATTATTTTTAATAATTTTGCATGCTTTTGAAAACAAGAAGAATGAAAATGAAATGAAATGAAACGAAACGAGAAAAGGAAAAATGTTTTTAAGTCATACAACTGGAGGAAATGGACAAAAAGGTCAACATTTTATTGTTGAGGAATATTTATGAGAAAGTTTTATTTGTTGAACGAAAAAAAGAGGATTTTCGGAACAAAGCGTTTTTTATGCAGAACATAAAAGTTTTGAAGCGGTTTATGAGTTTATTGTAAAAATATATAATATTTAAATTATTATTTAAATATTATATAAAAGCGTCGGCTCTTCCTGAAACAACAGAGTTTTATTAACAAGATTATCGCACCTAACAAAACAGAGAAAGTTATTACGTGTGAGATTGTTTACAACGTCGTGCAAACAAAAAAATCAAACAAAACGCAAAAAAAGGAAATCAGGGATGTGCGCCAAGTTACTCATTTATTGTAAATTTTCACATCTGCTGGAACACCATGGCAACGGCATGCTGACTTTATCTTCTGATCGCGCCGGTGGAGCGGAGCGGTGTTGATGGTGTCGATGGAGCGGAGCGGTGTTGATGGCGTCGATGGAGTTGGTGGATCGAATTGATTTCCTTTCAAATTCGCGTCCCAGTTTTTTGGGTTTAAGTTTTTAAATAATTAAATTCTATCAAAATTTTTGAATTTGCGGTTTTATCCAAAAATGATTTAAAAGTTTTAGAGGTTAACTTTGATTGTTTCGAGAATTGAAAGAGAATGTAAGATTAACGATTGAAGAGTGAAAAGTGCCTAACAACATTAATGCATTAACTGCCAATTCATCTAAGCAGTTCATAATAATATTTAATACCTTGCAAATTAATTCAAAAATTGAATAAATTACAAATCACTTTTCGTGTGCAAGTCTGCAGATATTGAGGTAGTAGCACGTAATATGATAGTATACGAACAGTACACATATGCGAGAGTTGCACGTACACATTTCGGCTTGTGCGTGTGATTAGTGATAAAAGAGAAGATTAAAGCAAAGTTTTGAACGAAGTAGTTTGTTTTGGAGGGTAATAAAAGGTTTTTTGTTTCTTTATTTTGAGCTAAAACGCATGAATTTTACATGGATTCTCCACTTCAGAAATGAGAAAAAATACTTCTTAAAAAGTACAATAAATAAAAATTCGTTTTAAATTTAAAAACTGTTCATGTGGTTTGTTGTTTATGATTATTTCTTCGCTGTTCTGCCACCTAGCCAGTCAGAACAACAACGATTCAGGCGGTCATAAACAACGAAAAGGAATGGAAAACTACAAGGAATGATTTGCAATAGGTACCATCCGTGTGCATGTACTACCTACCATTCATGTACATGTAATACCATCCGTGTGCATGTACTACCTACCATTCATGTACATGTAATACCATCCGTGTGCATGTACTACCTACCATTCATGTTCATGTAATAACATCCGTGTGTGTGTACTACTTAACATTCATGTACATGAAATACAACCCTTGTGCATGTACTACCTACCATTCATGTACATGTAATACCGACCTTGTGCATGTACTAGCTAACATTCAAGTACATGTAATACCACCCGCGTAAATGTAAAACCACCGTATATATGTAATGCCAACCATGTGTATATCACACCACCCATGTATATAAAGATATATTTTAGCTTTTAATTTAATCTTTTTAAGTAATTTTGCGACTGGATACCTGCGTGTTCCGTCTTCAACGATTGGCAGGCGGATTTTCGGCTGCGGGTCCGCTGTTTGGAACAGTATATCCGCTGACCGGAGAAATCCAACATTAGGCCTCGGCGAATTCAGGAAGATGATATATAACGTTTGTGATTTGACGCTATGCGCTTTTGTGATTTTTTAAAAATACAGGAATAATAATATTAATAATAATTACGAAGTAATACGACTCATGTTAATGCCATACCACCCTTATGGATGAAAAATACAACTCATGTAGATGTAATACCATTTATTTAGATGTTGGAATATGCGTATAGATGTAATACCACCCATGTAGATGGAATACCATTTATTTAGATGTGTACATATAATGCCATTCATAAAGTTGTAATGAATATGTAATTCTAATAATTTGTAGATGTAATATCACCTATGAAAATATAATACCGTCGTTGTAGATGTAATGTTACTTATTTGATATAATACTACCTATTTAGATGTAATGCTACCTATTTAGAAGTAATACTACCTACGTAGATGTTTAATACCATTTAATACCATATGTAATACCATCTGTATATATGCAATACCATCCATATATATGTAATACCATCCGTATATATGTAATACCATCCGTATATATGTAATACCATCTGTATATATGTAATACCATCCATATATATGTAATACCATCTAAATGTAAAATCTCATTCGCGTCGAACTCCTTCGACTCAATGAGAGACTTGATAGATTTCATTCATGACTTTTAATTCATCGTTTTAATTTGACATTTTTGCTTTGTATATTCTTTTAAAATAAATAGTCGACGTATACCACTGAATGTTTTACTGTTATTAAAATTATTTTCCGAAATAATTTTGAACTAATTTATTAAAGTATTAACTTGTGTCAGTTCAAATCCTTCAGTATAATTGTACAAAACTGTCAATATGATATTATATGTTATTCAAACTTTGGTAACTTGCAATAAAGACACATTTTCGTTCAGAAAAATTGGTTCGAAGACATTTATCTGTTTTTGCTTCTTTTACTTTTAGAAGAGCATACAATATACACTTGCTGTTGAAGCCTTTCTAAGCTTCAACGATTTAATATTTTTTAAACGATTTGAAATATAGCAAATATTTTTAATACAGGTAAATCATGTTTGAGTTTAGCAAACCAAATAACTTTATTTTTAAATTAAAAATGTATATATTTCAAACATGACAAGTTTTTATTTATTATTTGTTGAAAATGTTTGACAATATTTAGAGTGGCGTAAATCCTAAAGGACTTCAAGGCCACTGAAGGGTTCTTTGCAGAGGCAGCCATTTATAGGCGCCTACCCCTTTAGCAATGCGAGTGAACTCCTTGCTTAAGGAAGTTACGCTGGTGACGCCGGTGAGGCTTGAACTGCCGACCTAATGATCGACAGGCGAACGCTCTACCGCTCTGCCACCAGCGCCTCGCTATCTTTATATATTTTTATTATTTTAGATTTTTAAGCCATTTTATTTAAAATGGAGTCCACGTTTGGTGTAAAATTTCTCTACAAGAACAAAAAATGCATTTTTTAAAAGTTATTTAATCTGATTTCTGATAAACATGACTTCAAATAAATTGTTTGCAATATTTGATACATGAAAACCTTTAATATTTTGTGGCAGCTGTGCTAAAAAAAAGATTATTTTAATTGTGCTTTGTTTTTGGGTATGTCCTGGTTAGTGTCTGTCTATTTTATGGTCTTTGTTTTGTGAATGCATGGAATTTGTATTATCGCATTAATTCTATAAAGAAATTTTCAAAGAGCCAACAAGCAGTTCAATGCGATAAAAATAATTAAATATTTAAACAATATTCTGGTTGCTAGAAATAATTTAATGGGAAGAAAAAAATAGAAACAAAAATCATATTTAAATATTATGTTTTTAATTACTTAGTTGTTTTGTTTTGATATAATCCTGTATTTTAATTATTCATTTTGGTTGTATTAAATCCTTTATATTAACTTCACCGCCAGTCTTGTTTGCTTGCTCGATTGCTTGCTTGCTTGAATTTTTGCAAACTTTGAAAGTGAAACTCAACTAACTTTCCGTCATCCAATCGACAATCGACTTCTCGTGACAACGCATTCTATTGAAGTTAAAAAACGTTTTTAAATGAAATAATAATTATCTATGTTTTAAAACAAATCAAACACAATTATGCAGATATTTAAATATATAAATTCACAGGTTATTGTTCCAAGAACGGTCTGATATGCTAAAATACATTCTTCAATATTAAATGGCTTTTGTGATGTAATTCTGAACATTTTCTACTTTAATGGTCATATTAAGGGTTTTACACCATCAGAGAGCAAACTCCAAATTCAGTCGGATAAGGATATAACTGGTTCTTGTAGGATAAGTTAAGTCTTTCGAAAAGTCATACTTTGGTGATTCGACGTAGATAATTTTATCGATGAGACATTTTAATCTTAGCATATTCTATCAAATAGATTAAAAGCCTTTGAATCAATAAATAATTTATGCTTGAAAAATAAAATTAGCTGATAAGAATTTTCTCACTTTCAGGTGAATGAATGGATGTTCAGGTGAATTGATGTTCAGTGCATTCCATGTTTAGAAATTAAAAATAAGTTGATTTGGTACAAATATTACTTCTCAACTACGTACTTGTGCGAAGTCTTTTGTTTCTTAATGTCATAATCTTCGTGGGTCAAAATTTATTGGGTTTGGTTTTGGTCACCTTGTGATATTTACTATGATCACTTTGTGATATTTACTATGATCAATCACATTGTGATATTTACTATGATCAATCACATTGTGATATTTACTATGATCAATCACATTGTGATATTTACTATGATCAATCACATTGTGATATTTACTATGATCAATCACATTGTGATATTTACTATGATCAATCACATTGTGATATTTACTATGATCAATCACATTGTGATATTTACTATGATCAATCACATTGTGATATTTACTATAATCACCTTGTTATATTTACTAGGATCACCTTATAGTGTTTACTATGATCACCTTATAATGTTTACTATGATCACCTTATAATGTTTACTATGATCACCTAGTGATATCTACTTATCTACTATGATCACCATTCACCACCTTTGGCAGAGAATACAAAAAATAGCTGTTGATCCATTACGTCACAGTTCATTATACAAGAGTGGTGCCTGGGAGAAACACCACATGTTGTATATGTGCGAAAGCATTAGACTGAAGAAAACATTTCAATTTTCTATTTGTTGTTTACTTAAACAAATCTTAAAAAAATAATTTCAACTGATTAGGCTAACAACGTTCACACATACACAATTACGGGTAACATAATACATGCACACTAGCTTACACATGTGCGAGTTACATAAAAGCATTTAATATTCACGTACATAAGTAGGAATTATGTACGCAGTAAGTGTTACATACACGCATATGCAAGAACGAGTTACATATACATATATACATATATGCAGTAAACATTACTTACACATATGCAAGTACGAGTTACATACACAGTAAGTGTTACATACACACAAGTTACATATACAGCAAGTGTTACATACATACATATTCGAGTACGAGTTACATACACAATACACACGTACTCAAGTACGAGTTAGATAAACACACACACACACACACACACACACACACATATATATATATATATATATATATATATATATATATATATATATATATATATATATATATATATATATATATATATATATATACAAACACATACGCACACAAATAGAAACATGGACTTCATCTAATCTCCTCCCTTCGATGGCCATAAACAGGTCAAAAACAGCCACTGGTGAGACGGTGGAGAAAGGGAAGAAGATGAGGGAAAAAGTAAAAAACAAAAACAAGAAAAACAGAAAAAAAGAACATAGGATGTATGGACCAGCAGTTGCTGG
Organism: Erpobdella octoculata; assembly: GCA_963978895.1. Taxonomy (NCBI): domain Eukaryota; kingdom Metazoa; phylum Annelida; class Clitellata; order Hirudinida; family Erpobdellidae; genus Erpobdella; species Erpobdella octoculata. The sequence goes on from OZ022242.1 coordinate 8,686,302, forward strand.
GAGGTGTCCCTACAATGCTACGATGGATCGTCGTAGGAGGAGGGAAAAAGCTAAAACAATAAAAGTTATTAAGGAATTGTTGTAGCCCACCGATGTTTCTACTTTCATGTAGAAAAATATTTGGTTTTATACAATAAAACAAAAATGATGATGGTGGTGATAGTAGTGGTGGTGGTGAAGGCGATGATGATGATGATGATGATGGTGGTGATGATGATGATGATGATGGTGATGATGATGATGATGATGATGATGATGATGATGATGACGATGACGATGACGATGACGATGACGATGACGATGACGATGACGATGACGATGACGATGACGATTATGATGATGATAATAATGATGGTGGTGGTAAGGGTGGTGGTGATGATAATGATAATGACGAGGCTGGGGAGAATCATCATAATAATGATGATTATAGTAGTGAAAGTGGTGGTGACAATGACAACCATAATGATGGTGACAATTTTAATAAAAAAAATTCGTATTCTGAAAATTTTTCTGTTTCAATTATATTTTTTGCTTTATCATTGTTTTAAGTTCGTATGGTTTCAATTAATTGTAAAACAAAATACTTACATCGAAATCGGCGACGTCGTATTCGACACTGTCGTTATCGTCATCATAATCATAACCATTGCAATCATTACCCACGTCTTCGTCATCTCCTTCATTGTTTCCATTGTTGTTATTACCACTATCACCACCATCACAATCACCATAATTATCACCACCACCATTATCATCACCACCCCACCATTATCATCACTACCACCACCACCACCATCATCATCATCATCATCATCATCACTACCAGCAGCGCAATCATCATCATAACCACCAAAGTTATTAACACCACCGACGACGGACTTTCATTAAGACTAAAAGTGAATTTTTACTTTAAAACTTTTAATCGTTTAAAATCCAGGAAGCAGTGACGTGAGAAATCGCTGCATTCAATTTGAAACATGCGCTGCACATCCTGTTCTGTCAAATAAATTTAAACTTCTTTTTTTTCATTAAAACCTGTATTCTGTTTGTTTAAATGTTTAACTTTTATAATAAATGTTTTTAAAAATGCAAATTCAGTATTGAATTTAAATACAAAAAATAAACCTTTAATATTATAGTTTATGATAATTGCAATGGAAATTTTAAATAATTTATAGTGTTAAAACTGAAATTATTTAATTTATTCATTCAAAGTAAGGTTTTTCAATATTAATTGTATCTCAAATTAGAGCTGGAATCGAATTAAAATTTCTATTCGAGCCGCGAATAAGACAAAGAAGGTCTTCAAATGGAGAAAATTCCATCCGTGGATGAACTGCTGGTGGAAGTAACTTCAGAGAAAGACAGATGGATTGAGGAAGTGATGTAGCATTGTATCCATCATGCCCCTAGCACTAGCAGATTAAAGAACCATGTGTCTCTTCAGTCTTTCTTTTTCCCTTTTTTGTATATGTATGTAGTATACTAGTGTGTCTATATAACTGTATATATGCATGTATATATGTATGTATGTATTTCGTTGTAATATGCCATTTTTATAGATATAGAAAGTTGTTAGTCTGTTTATTTTGTTTCATATTAATATATATGTTGTAAGTATATTTGTTATCTACGTATTTGAGTTAGCTTGTGTATATCTGTGTCTTTGCATGTGTACTTGCGTGATTATTTAATTGTATTCTTGTGTATGTGCGTGTGTGATTTTATCGAATTTGCTTGCTTCATGCACGCTTCCCGAATGTTTCTCTGGAAAATGTATAATTAAATTCTGTCTCTCCCTCAAGATGTCTGTTTATGGAGTTCCCAAGCAAGTGCTTCTTCAGGAGCTTTATTGAACCATACCATATTTAAAGTCCTTTTTATCACTTATTTATTTTTTAGTCATTAAAATAATATTCACAACAAAGACGAATAATTTAAAATATTTAAAAAAATCATAAAAAACAACCAATTAAAAAATTTACAGAACTGTTTTAACTTCAAGAAATTTGTGTTCAATTTAGAAGAAAACTTCATTCGAGAAAAGTTGTAAGAAAATTGAACTTAACGTCAACATTTATTGGACGTATTATTATAATTATTTATTTCTATAAATAGAATTGAATAGAATACAAGATTTCCGCACTCCAAGATTCAACCACTCCAATTATTTTGTAAAGCTCAACTTTTCCATATTATTATTACCAAATAATTACATGCTTTTTATAATGTTCTCGAAAACACACATATTCAAAAGCTCAGTGTCTCATATATACTCGAAAAATCACATTCCCAGACTCAACTTCCCCCTATATACAGTAAGACCTAAATTTCCCATATATACTCTAAGACTCAACCTCCCCCTATATAACGTAAGACGTAACTGTCCCACATATACACTCCAAGACTCAACTTCCTCCCATATACAGTAAGACGTCATTTTCCCACATATACACTCCAAGACTCAACTTCCTCCCATATACAGTAAGATGTAACTTTCCCACATATACACTCCAAGACTCAACTTCCTCCCATATACAATAAGATGTAACTTTCCCACATATACACTCCAAGACTCAACTTCCTCCCATATACAGTAGGATGTAACTTTCCCACATATACACTCCAAGACTCAACTTCCTCCCATATATAGTAAGACGTAACTTTCCCACATATACACTCCAAGACTCAACTTCCTCCCATATACAGTAAGATGTAACTTTCCCACATATACACTCCAAGACTCAACTTCCTCCCATATACAGTAAGACGTAACTTTCCCACATATACACTCCAAGACTCAACTTCCTCCCATATACAGTAAGATGTAACTTTCCCACATATACACTCCAAGACTCAACTTCCTCCCATATACAGTAAGATGTAACTTTCCCACATATACACTCCAAGACTCAATTTCCTCCCATATACAATAAGATGTAACTTTCCCACATATACACTCCAAGACTCAACTTCCTCCCATATACAGTAAGACGTAATTTTCCCACATATACACTCCAAGACTCAACTTCCTCCCATATACAATAAGATGTAACTTTCCCACATATACACTCCAAGACTCAACTTCCTCCCATATATAGTAAGATGTAACTTTCCCACATATACACTCCAAGACTCAACTTCCTCATCCACTTTCTTTAACGTTTCTCTCTCCTGCGTGATGCTGGGTCAACGATAATGATGGTGGTGATAAGATATGCGAGAAATGAGATTAGAAAATTGGGTCGGTGTTGCTTGATGTCGTCGTCTCCTGTCTTGTGGACGTGGTGGACGTGCCGAAAGTGTTGCCGGTTGATTCATCCGCATTGCAAGCATTTTTTATGATTTTATTCTTAAATATGGAAACACATTTCAAAGACAATATTCTTTTTATAGAAAAAAATAATTCAGAATTACTTTATTTTATTGCTAATACAAATGTTTCAATGTTAATTTTCCGGTAAAATATCTGAGTTTGATCGAAGCGCACGTGTTGAGAATCGAAAGAATTTAGAAAGAGAGTTGCTCAGTATTGATGGTCAGTGCTTGTTCGGTTGAAGTAACGACAGTTATTTATAACTTCAACATGATGACAGTTTATCAATTATTCATATGTTAAGGTTATAAAATTTCAGAGCGTTCTAGCTGGGAGGTAGGGGTGGCTTAAAACATTCTTCGTTTGTTACTAATTAATGTAATTAATCGTAGCAAAAATGTTTGTCAACAAACTTAACATCTCTTAGCACTTTGCAACACACTAAGCAGCATATAATGGCGAAAACATGTTGACAGCATTTATGTGGGCCACAAAATTTAACAAATTTGTATTTGCAACATATTGACCTACATTTGCTAAGACTGCAACACATTGAACAACATTTTCAATTACTGCAGCATAATTAACAACATTTTCATGTTAAATATCAAATCAACAATTTCAGCACATCAACTATTTCCACATTTCAACAAAATTCTCTTCATATCAACAAACTTTTTATCACAACAAGAACATTCCCAACACGGCAAAAAAGAATTATCAACATAACAACATTGTTTTCAATCATTTAACAACAATCTTAGTAAAACTATCGTCAATTTTTTTTATTAGAAAAAATTTCATACATCAACTTTAACGACTTGTTAAACCTCAGTCGTAACATGTACGCCAACTTTTTATTTGCATACATTTCTAGGTCAGCGACTTTAAAGCATCGTAATTAGAATTGAGTAGCAATTTAGTGAATCGCTATGCAGTATTAATAGCCGTGAAAGCTATTTGATCAAACCTTATGAATGCGTTACAAGCTTTTCTATATTTGCAAAACAATGTTTCTACACAGAACAATCTCAATCCGTCCGCATGGATGGTCGCTCAGTTAACCATTCGTTCTTCATGTTTACCTTTGGGAGTCATTCTAATCCGTTGCAAGGCAAAAACCGTTTTCTAATTTCAAAATGACGTTAAAAACTAACCAATGTTTGCAACAACAAAAACAACAAAGAACAAGAAGTGAACTTTGAACTTCATGAAGCGCATGGAAAATATTTTACAAATAAAAAGAAAACATTAAGAACCACACACAAAAACCAACATTAACAACACTACACTAACAATACTACACTAACAACACTACACTAACAAAACCACACAAACAAAAATATAAAAACAAATAAACACAAAAAATGCTACACTAAACAAAGCCACACTATGAAAGAAAAAAACACAATTGATTGTTTTTGTCAATTCAGTCGGGTCAGCCATTTTTAGGCCGCCATCTGTGAATCTTCTCCAAGCACGCGATCTCAAAGTTCGGTTTGTTGTGCGGTTCGTATGTTCGACCAGCGGACGGATGGTTCGTTTCGCGGACTGTTCGTTCTTCGATACAATAATGTATATTCATAATCTTTATGTGAACTTTCAACGTATTTATAATGTTCATAATATTTATGTGAACTTAACAAATAAGACTAATTATACATCAAAGCTGTTATTGTGTTTGCTGTTATTCCAGCATTTAATTGAGGTCGTTTTGAAAAATTCACATTTCGATAATTGTAAATATTTCTTACAGTTTATTTTACATTTCTTCGAGTTAATAATTAATTTCATTGAAATCCTTGCGATTTGAAAATTCATAGTTGGCACGTGACATGGCTATGACGTCATCATCCTCTCCCACGAGAATTAAAGCTGGCCTCGTTCGCAACGTCGTCAGTTCCAATCTTGAATGACGTCTTGGAAAACTTCCAAAAAAGTTTTTTTTTATTGAAAAAATACGAATAAACAAAATTGAAATTAAAAAAAAACAACTCGGAGTTAATTTTGAAAAAAAAGAGGAGAGAAGAAATATGACTCGGCCATCTTGAGTGTCGTTAGCCGTGCTTAAAAGCAGGTTTAAATAACGCCTAATGACTCACTTGACATTTCAAAACAAACAGCCGCGCACGTGTTTACAAACACGTCACCAATTAATTACAACAGCACACCTGCATTACATTCACTGTAAGCCAACGTAAATTCCCGCCAAGAAACGTCAGAACACTCTTAGCGAGTTGAAAGCTTCATGATTGAAAGTTTTTCGACATTTTTTTTTATTCGCCATGAAAACAAGAGAGAATATTTAAATACACAAACAGATCCAAGCTAGTATCAATAAATACAAACACATACACACACACACACACACACGCGCGCGCGCGCACGCGCACACACCGGTCTTGCAACACTTCTAAATTGCTTGCTTGTCTGTTTGTTTGCTTTCACGCACTCAAGTGCCGTAATATAGTAGAAGTTACTCTACAAATTAACAATCAGCCGTGTCTTAACTCTTCCAATCATTCAATCATTCATTCGAACAATTTTTCATTTATTCAGCAATTAACTTTTACTATTTATCGTAGCTCTTTTTAATCTATCAGCCAGTCTGAAATTCACTCGCCCCTCTCATACATCATCAATCGGTCATTCTTTTTCTCTAATTCACCACGCCTCTAAGCTGCTTTCAAGCACTCTAAATCCCGAAAAGTATATCTTCAATTTTCCAAAGCAACACTAATTTATTATCTTTCTTCCATCCAATTTGCAACCAATTCACTGATCTCTCCCCCCAGTTTAATAACAATTCATCCACTACACATTCTCCTAGTTAATTCACCATCAATTCATCCGCTACACATTCTCCTAGTTAATTCACCATCAATCCATCCGCATTGACTTCCGTTCAAACGTGTTTCAAGTTTCAAGTCTTCACAGGTAAATTTTTTCTTCTACCTTGAGGTGATTAATATTAATTATATGTTAATCGTATGCATTGAGTGACTCATCTAATGAATAATTCAATATTGCATCACAGTTCGTCAGGAGCAAATCAGATGTAATGCAATCGTGAAGATGGAAAGATTTTGATTGGGTATCTAGTGAGGAGAATTAAAATGGATGGAGGCTAAACAATCGCGTATTATATATATATATATATATATATATATATATATATATATATATATATATATATATATATATATATATAATTTGAAATATTGAATTAAATATTTTTGGTAATTTTGTTATTTAATCCATAATTGAATTATATAATTCGATAATTCAAATAATCAATCTGCACGCTACACCTACACAAGGAAACATACACACACATACATACATGTATGTATGTATGTATGTATAAATTTATATATATATATATATATATATATATATATATATATATATATATATTTATACATATATATATATATATATATATATATATATATATATATATATATATATATATATATATATATATATATATATATATATATATATATATATATATATATATATTTCTATATATATAAAAGAACATGTCCTGACTGACTGATAATCAACGCCGAGCTCAAACGCCTCATCCTAGGAACGTGAAATTTGGAACTTATATTACTTTTATTACGTCAGCATCCACTAAGAAAAAATTTTTGAAAATTTTGCTTCTGAGGGGAAGAAACTGGAAAACAAACTTTTTTCTAAAACAATGTATATCTCGAAAACCAAAAATGAGGAGATTTTGAAATTTGGTATATGGATTGTTCTTGAAAAATAAAAAAATACGTGTTTCACCATTTTTCGAAAATTCGGTTTCCCGGACCTCAAATGTGGGTTGGAAAATTGGGTTATTAGGTTTTTAAAGTAGCTGCTACTCAAAAACTGTGAATGCTACAGGAGTAAAAATTAGTATTTAGTTTCTACTCCAAAATAATGAAATACGTGTTTTAGCATTTTTGAAAATTTTGTTTTTTTTTTGGTTTTTTTTTTGACAATATTTAGAGTGGCGTAAATCCTAAAGGACTTCAAAGCCACTGAACAGGAACAGGAACTCAAATGTGGGGTGGAAAATAGGGCTATTTGTTTTTTAAAGTAACTGCTACTCAAAAACTGTAAATACCACAGATGTAAAAATTAGTATTTAGTTTCTATTCTAAAAATAAAGATATACGTGTTTTACTCTTTTTTACAAATTTGGTTTCCAGGACCTTAAATGTGGGGTGGACAATAGGATTACTTGGTTTTTAAAGTAGCTGCTACTCAAACACTGTGAATGCTACAAAAGTAAAAATTAGTATTTAGTTTCTACTCTAAAAATAATGATATACGTGTTTCACCATTTTTTGAAAATTTTGTTTCCAGGACCTCAAATGTGAAGTGGAAAAAGGGTTATTTGATTTTAAAATAACTGCTACTCAAAAACTGTAAGTGCTTCAGATGTGAAAATTAGTATTTTGAGGTTTTGTGCGGTTAAAAGTAGATGAGTTCAGTTTATCACCGGACGGACAGGTCAAGCCGTTATTTTAGAGTCTCCACACGGCCCTGCCCAAACCTTAAATCAAGGTGGGACGGGCCGAGATTTTTAACCAAGTCTATAGATATTTTAGTGATTTTAGGGTGTTCAGACGGGCCGAAGTTTTTCATCAAGTATATAGAACTTCAAGGCCTGTAAAAACGGGCCGGGCTCATATTAGACGGGCCGTGCCGGGCCAGAAATTTCGGTTTTTAAAACGGGCTGGGCCAAGTTGTCGACGGGCCGAGCCGAGACCTAAAAAATTGATCCATGCAGTACTCTATTATGTATGCACGGTTCAAATTCTCTGATTTCATGCGAGCGAAGATGATTGATAAAGTTTAAACGGTTCGTACGTCTTATAATGACAGTTTATCGGAGAATTTTTGACTAACGGTAGTACTGAACAAACAGCGATTGTTTTACCAAAAGGTTAAAAATTTTGCTCGAAAAGTTGTTTCTGCCAAATGGCGAGTTGTGGTTTTTTGTAGAAAAGCAAAAAACCCGAATAATTTTCTGCTATTACAAATGTACAGTCTTTGATAATAAAGACGTTTTTAGAGACAGACAAATACAAATAAGCCCACACAAAGTACAAATAAATACAAACAAACAGAGGCGCAGCTAGGGTTTTTAGCACCTGGGGCAAAGTCTAAGGAATGCGCCCCTACAACATCCCATCTTTCTTTAACTTTGCTTCCAAAAAAATCTGATGACCGGGGGTCATAGAAACTTATTCAATGTCATGTTTTCAAAAGCCCTATACACCTTTGCTCTTTTGCTTCCAAAAAACCTGGGGGAGATAATCGAAGGTACTTTTTCCACAATTTTTCTCGAAAATCTTAAACATTTTTCCTCCGCTGATAACGCCCCCCCTTGGCGTCCCAAGCAACAGGCACCCGGGGTGGCTGTCCCTGCCCCCTCGCTACACCACTGCAAGCAGATGCAAATGGACCTACACAAAATGCAGACAAATACAAGGAAATAAAAATAAAAGCATTAAAAAGTAACAAACACGCTTACATGAAAGAACCAACTTTTAGGAAAAGCAAATTTACGCGTCAGGAGAACCCGGGAAAATACAAACTACGACAAACTCACCTCGCGGGCAAGTACTTGGCGCCGGTGATTAGCGCATAAATTATGCATCTAACGTCACGTCATGAATATTAATTAACTTGGGATTTTATTGTGGGTCATTAATGATGCTGGAATAATTTTATTTTCAATTGAAGAAGTAATTGAAGAAGTACTCTGATGCGGTTGTAAGTGAGTGTGCTAGATTATACGTCCTTGTTATTGTTAGTCTTATCCGTGTGTTTGCTCAAATGTCGGTGTGCACTGGGCCATGGCTTTGACGAAGATAACAAAAGTAGTTATAAACAAAATAATTATGCTAAAAATGATGACAATAATACTAAAACAGCATAGATGGTGATAATGGTGATGATGATGATGATGATGATGATGATGATGATGATAATGATGACTTATTACGATGAAGGTTATGATGAGGGTGATGATGGTGATGGTAATGATGATGGTGATGGTGATGATGATAGTGTTGGTGGTGGTGGTGATGATGATGATGATGATGATGATGATGACGATGACGATGATGATGATGATGATGACGATGATGATGATGGTGATAATGATGATGATGACGATGATGTTGATGATGGTGATGGTGGTGGTAGTGGTGACGATGATGATGATGAAGATGATGATGATGATGATGATAATGATGATTATGATGATGACAAAAAAATAGTATTCAAGATGATAGACTGGGTTGGAGTAAGGTGAAGATCACTCGAGAACCACATCGTTATTCAGCAGATACTTGATTTGTTGCATTTTCCATTAGCGCTTTACTACAAAATTGTTATCAATTGACTAGCAGGATTACCCGGCGTTGCTCGGGGTTTTTAGAGGGTTTTCTACTGGCTTCTCCCAATTGCTTTTTCTAGCTTTTCTTTTTCTCTTTCTCCCTCTCTCATTTTCCCCTCCTTTTGCAGTTTCCTTTCCATCTCTTTCACTTTCTCCTTCCCTATTTCTTTCACTTTCAAAATAAATAGCAGATTTGTTAAAAAATGCTTAAGTCTAAATTTACTTGTTTCCCGTTACTCGATCGATCTGAATGTTTTTTATATATTTGTCTAAAAATTCATTGCTTTGTTTTAAATTTTCAGATTTAAATGACGGTTCAAAATGGCTCTATTTCCTTCTGAATTTCTATTAATATTTGATTCTAAAATGTTCGCTACAACGCTATTCAATCTTCTAAAAACATAAGCTCTATCAAATGTAATAAAAATAAATACTATGAAAATCTATTTTATAATTCCAAAGGACAAACCAACGGAGAGTCATTTTCACATAATTTTATTTAACTTAATTTCTCTGTCTGTCTGTTGATGTTCCACCAGCTTTTAGACAAGTTAGAACTTTGAAACTTTCAGCATATATATAGCCACCCGCCAAAACAATATTCAATAGTTTCCAAAGCGATTAAATCATTATTTCATTTAATTTCAATCATTATTTGTAACACTTTAATAATTGTTCACTAGATGGCGCATGTGTCAATTAAATTAACTTTTAGGAAATCATGACTACGACAAAAACTTATTAAAATGTTGACAGAAGTATTACTATAAACAATGGAAAAACTAATATTGCATTTTGAAATCGATTTGCTTAATTTAAAAATATAAAAGTGTGTTTTTAAAAAACTTTGTTTTTTGAACATTTTTTTCGTAGATAAACATAACGTTAATTATATTTTAAAAATGTTGCTTCAGGTGTTAGAAATAGCGAAAATTGTGAAATGGCGAATCAATAACAAGAATAAGTAGTTATTAAAATGCATTTTATAACATCTGTCACCTCTATCTAATCTTTCTTAAGCCCGATAGAGCAGCTCATATAATCAGACCAGGAACTCGTCAACCTTAGATCAGAAAAGTTAACTAAAAGTTGCCATTTGTTGCTTTTTAAGTCACGATAAAATTAATGCAAAGTTGTTCTATAAATTGAGTAAAAAAGAAAGAGAGGAAGAAAGAGTGAGAGAGACAAATAAAAAGAGAGAAAAAATAAAGAGAGAAAAAAGTGAGAGGAAGAGATGGAAAAGATGGAAAAGATAGAAAAAAACAAGAAAAAAACAACAAACCGATGTAACACCTGGTTACTACTGGTTACTACTGGTTACTACTGGTTACTACTGGTTACTACTGGTTACTACTAGTTACTACTGGTTAATAATAATTTCTTTGCCAGCTCAATAATAAACAATTTGTTTGTTTTTTCAAATAAATACATTTTTTAAATTGTACTTTTTCAATTGAAACTTCAACTGAACGTCATTAAAATAACACTTTTGAAAAAAAAGTTGATACTAGTTAAGACGTAAGTCATGTGACCATGAAAGAAAATTGGGAGGAGCCACGGCAGATGACGTCATAGACCCACCGGAGAAAAATGATGTCATAATCGCTCCATTTGCTTGGGCTTTGAAATTTCTTATTTTTATTCCTTTCAAGTTTGTTTTTTTTTGTTTTTGTTTCTTATTTCTGTTCGTGCCAATAATTTATTCCCATAAACTATGCGCTAATAAAAAATGTGATGAAAGAAATTTAATAGAATGACACAAAAATTTAATACTGAAGTGACTAAATACCTTTTTTCTGATCAAAAGCTGAAGATATAAAAAACCAATTAAAAAATAAAAATTAAATAATTTAAGAATAATTCTTTTGAACGATTTTACTATTTTTTTTACTTTGATTGAAACTCGACTTGTGCGACAAAACAAGGTCTGTCGCATTCCTGATCTTTATGGATCAAAAAATAATTTTTTAAATTCTAAAACAATCAATACACCAATTTTTTTTTCTTTACAGTTACGTTCTGGTTATTTACTGTCAAGATGGCGGCACGACTCCGTTGTCATCCAGCGTGCAATTGGTTGTTAATGTCGGTGACGTCAACGATCACGAGCCCGTCTTCGACCAATCGCGATACGACATCAAGGTGCCGGAAAACAACAGTCCGGATGTGACCTTGCTGAAGGTCAGAGCGTTAGATATGGATTCAGGTAAAAATGCTGCGGTGAGGTACGCCATCATAATGGAAGAAAGGTTCCCTGCTAACAACTTATCGAACAACTATTACAATCTCCAGTACAATCAGAAACCATTAGATAGCAGTCTTAATACAGCAATGATCAAGGAAGAACATAAGCAAATCTTGTCCAGCAAACTGGACTACAAACTGGACAAAGAGTTTTCCATCGATCCTTTAACAGGAGAGCTAAGAAGCAAGAAACCGCTCGACAGGGAAACAACTCAAGGTTACAGGCTGGTCATCGTTGCCGTCGATGGTGGTCGTCCCTCGCTGAATGGCACTGCACAAGTTTACATCGAAGTTGCCGACGAAAACGACGAGAGGCCCCTTCTTGTGCCTGGAACGGAAATTCTGAGCATTCCTGAAAATAGGAGTCCGCCGTGCATTGTTGGAAGTGTCAAGTTCAGCGATGCAGATCATCCACCTTACAACAGGTTTAGTGTGCAATTTGTTGGTGACATCAGTCCTTCGTATGAAAATTATCGCCAGCAACAAAACAAACTTCTGGCTGAACATCATTCACCGTTTTCTATCTGGCAAGGCCCGTCGCGTCCGCAAGAGAATCTGCAACACTCTCAACAACTGGCCGTGTTGCCAAAAGACTTTTACAACAAAGAGGAAAGTCGCTCAACAACTTCATCGATTTTTTCAATTGACCCCAGGACGGCAGAGATCAGTGCCAACGTGATGCTGGATAGAGAAGAAAGACACACTCACTTCCTCTCTGTGGTTGCCATTGACGATCACGACCATCAGCTGGCCACGACAACTACTGTTACAATCCACGTGAGTTTTAGTTGAACTTTTTAGTTCTATTATCACTACTAATAGTGCTGATGACGATTATGGTGGTGATGAGGACGAGGATGATGATAGGAGTGATGATGATGATGATGATGACGGGGATGAGGTAATATATAGCATCTCGAAGCGCAACCAGGAACTGCTTGTACATATAGGATCACACAGTTCTACTTGCCACCCACACATTTTATCCGCGATGAGAATGTGCCGAGTTATGCTGGCGCAAATGATGACAATAAGGCTTGCACTATGACGATAACATTGTTATTTATGATGATGATAATGACGGTGGTGATTATAATGATGATGATGACAGCAGACAGCAGTGATGATAATGATGATTATAATGGTGATGATCAAAACGATGATCATGACGGTGATGACGATGATGACGATGATGATGATGATGATGATGGTGATGATGACAATGATGATGATGATGATGATGATGATGATGATGATGATGATGATGATGATGATGATGATGATGATGATGATGATGACGACGACGACGACGATGACGATGACGATGATGATGATTTGACAACGACATCGATTGTGGCGATAACGATCGTACAAAGTAAAACCAGCTTTGAAGCACGAGGACGTATCGATTTGCTATTCCAACAAACTAGTAAACTCAACAATTGTTATAAAAACTATCGTATTTAAAAACTCTTGCTACATGAACCTTCTTGCTACATGAACCTTTTTGTTACATGAACCTTTTTCCTACATGAACCTTCTTGCTATAACAAGACGACTCTTCGTTCTTATAAACTAACTTTTCCTTCATAAAAAATCTTGCTGAACAATAAAATTTCAAATTTCACTTTATAAATGCGCTCGCTTTAAGAAAACTCTATTTATAAAGAAACTCTTTTGCCTTTAAAACTTAAATCCTATTAAATATCTGACAACGTGTTATGTATCTGTCACAACATAAAAATAAAATTTTAGAGGTGAACAAAAAGTTTTTCGGCCATCGTCCTTTCTAAACAACAGATCTCCATTTGAATTTACAACTTCATATATTCCTGCTTTTCTTCAATTTCCTATTTCCAGGTCCATAAAACTCAGTTAAAGTGCTCCATCTGATGTGAACAAAATGATGCAGATAATGGCGAGAGGTTACGAGGGAAGCTTCCCGACCCCACACCACCTTACCCCGTTCCATATGCGACAGTCTGTTGTTACTGGACTGACGTTGCTACGTGATATTGAAGATGGTAGTGATAGTAGTAGTACTCATCCATAAATGACGTTAAACAAAAATAAATAAGTAGTAGTAGTAGTAATAGTAGTAGTGGTGGTGGTGGTGGTGGTGGTGGCGGTGGTGGGGCGGTGGTGGTGGCGGTGGTGGTGGCGGTGGTGGGTCGGTGGTGGGGCGGTGGTATTGGCGGTGCGGCGGCGTCTGTGGCGGTAGCGGTAGTGGTAAAAGTAGCAGTAGTAAAGATGGTGGTGTTTGCTGTATTCCTATTGGGGACACTGGATGTAATGGGTCCGTATCAATATTATATCAACAACTGAAATAATTCATTATTTAAAGCTCTGAAAATCGAAAAAATTGTGCTTGTTTTATGCAAAACGATTTTTAGTATGCTTCGTCTTCGAAACACCGAAGAGGCGACGAAATATGAGAAAAGACATGATTGGCAGGAACTGGGATGATGGCTGTATAATAAGGAAAACATCGAAAACCAGGATGTCGACTGTTATGGATATGATGTTGGTGGTGATGATGATGATGATGATGGTGATGATGGTGATGATGATGATGATGACGACGACGACGACGATGATGATGATGACGATGATGATGATGATGATGATGATGATGATGATGATGATGATGATGGTGGTGGTGGTGGTGGTGGTGATGATGATGATGGTGATGGTGGTGGTGGCGATGATGATGATGATGACGATGGTGATGGTGGTCATGGTGGTAATGGTGGGGATGGTGGTGATGGTGGTGACGGTTGTGACGGTGACGACAACGATGATGATGATGGTGGTGATTATGGTGATAGTGGTGGTGATGATGATGATTATGGTGGTGGTGGTGGTGGTGATGATGATGATGATTATGGTTGTGGTGGTAGTGATGGTTGTGCTGATAATGATGATAATGAAAATGTTGCTGTTGATAGTGGATGTAATGATAATGATCAAACTGCGTTCAAATCTCACTTCCCGACATAAATCTATTTTTTTCATTACTTAAATAATTTTTTTTCACAAATTTCCTTATTTTTTTCGTGTGCAAATTTTCAACGTTTGAATAGCAGAATTAGCAAATTACTCAAACTGACTAAAAACTTCTTGCTAAACTACTTATTGTTTTTGTAGTTAGTTGGAGAATTAGATAGTTACGATACAATTCAATATGTTGCTTATAATAACGGTATAGCTGGTCTTGCTTGATTGCTTGTAGACAAATCTGAGAAATGGAAATTACTGAACTTCCCGTCATCCAATCAATTTATTATAGAATCGCTCAATGTGAATGCATTTAACAAATTTCTAAAAGTGTTTTAATCAATATTTAATAATTTTAATTGAAAATTGTTTTATCGTGGTTTTAAAAAAACAACCAATTTGTAGAACTTGCTGGAAAAAAAATCGTTTCTTCGCTTAAGTAAATTCGCATAGACGATTAAAACGAAGTACTTAAAAGAGTGGAATAGGTAGGGAAGATGTGCTAATATTTATTTCACATTTTAACTATTTTATCAGAATTAAACTGAAAAAACTATAAAAACCAAATAACTCAAAAACGCCCGGGCAGCGCCGGGTAACTCTGCTAATATATGTAAAATAATTAAAAACATGCAACAGCTATTGCGAAATATTTGTGTAGCGAAATGAATAAATTTTAAGCGGAATCAGGAAAAAAGATCTTAGATTGAAAAGTAGCCCTGATGTCCACATTTTTATCTACTTTAAATCCTCCTTCAATTATTCTGAGACAAAAAACGAAGATTTCTAGAACGTTTTCGAGAATGTTACACAATGCCGTGCTCTTTGGCAGGTTCATAGTTTTATATATAAATAGAATTGGGTCAGTTCGCAATAATTTAACATCGAGCTACTTCAAGGTTTTTTAGTGAATTATTTTTTTTGAGTTTTTACCAACTTATTGTTGCATCTGATTTTGTTTACGAGGTAATGAAAATATGTTCATGATTATAATATATAACGGTGGAGTTCCTGTGCCCATCAATCCGTTAATGTCTTAACACTGTTTTATTAAACCACTATTCTCTTATCGTCACGGAGTCCAAACCTTTGATGGGCCGCCTAGTTAAGTTATGGCGTGAATGGCAGGAGGAATGAAATCGTTTTTTTAGCAGTAATAATAAATGTGACCTGGAGTATTTTGTAGCACATGTGACAGTTTGAGTGAAAATCTCATAAACGAGTTTTCGACTTGCACGCGAGCTCCGGTTGACGAGGTCACGTGATCGGCGGTTTTCATTTCACGTGAGGCGCACGACGAGGTAGCAAGTGGAAGTCCGAGCCCGTGGAAAGCAGAAATTTACGAGGGTGCAAGCGTACGATCAAGCATACATACACACAAGCAATCAGCAAACGTGAACGTTTTTGCAGAAACTCGTGCACATGCGTTTGCTAAAATTTCAAAAATAATAATAAATGCGACCTGGAGTATTTTCAGCTCGAGAAATTTTGTAAATATAAATTCGAGAAAAAAAATCAATTTGCTGAAATGGTTTTTGAAAAGGTTTCCTACAGCCGGTTTTACATGAAACACTGAAAAGTTCTGTAGGTATGTGGACTAGCACTTAGCAAGATTCAATTTGGACAAAAGGGCTTTTATTAGATAGACTCAGCGGGAAATACTGCAGGCGTACACGCAGACAAACAAGCACATACGATTTGGAATGGTCAGGAAATATAGAAACACGTCACTCTGGTTTTTATGAAGGTGCTAGTTGTCTGTGAGCATGCCTGCATGAATGAAACTGCGTGCAATTTTGCTGAGAACGGAAAAAAGTTCTTGATGGATCTGTTTCATTCCCTTTTCCTCCTCCCACTCATTTTCTTTTTCGCTCATCCCATTTCTTGGCGTTTATTCGTTTGCTCAAGTCATCATTCATTTACTATTTATTTCCATTTGTTACTTCTTGATCGGTCTTTGCTTATGCAACCTCCAGCATCAATCCAATCTTTCACAAGACCAGTCACTCAATCACACTCACTCATTCACTCATTCACTCCACTCACTCACTCACTCACTCACTCACTCACTCACTCACTCACTCACTCACTCACTCACTCACTCACTCACTCACTCACTCACTCACTCACTCACTCACTCACTCACTCACTCACTCACTCACTCACTCACTCACTCACTCACTCACTCACTCACTCACTCACTCACTCACTCACTCACTCACTCACTCACTCACTCACTCACTCACTCACTCACTCACTCACTCACTCACTCACTCACTCACTCACTCACTCACTCACTCACTCACTCACTCACTCACTCACTCACTCACTCACTCACTCACTCACTCACTCACTCACTCACTCACTCACTCACTCACTCACTCACTCACTCACTCACTCACTCACTCACTCACTCACTCACTCACTCACTCACTCACTCACTCACTCACTCACTCACTCACTCACTCACTCACTCACTCACTCACTCACTCACTCACTCACTCACTCACTCACTCACTCACTCACTCACTCACTCACTCACTCACTCACTCACTCACTCACTCACTCACTCACTCACTCACTCACTCACTCACTCACTCACTCACTCACTCACTCACTCACTCACTCACTCACTCACTCACTCACTCACTCACTCACTCACTCACTCACTCACTCACTCACTCACTTACCCGGCCCGCATTTTCAGTATTTATTCTGATAAATTAATTCATCGCCTAGTTGTATTTGCAAAATCTTGCCACGAGTATGAAAAGATCCACCTGTTTCACAATTTCTTTTCCATTTGGCGATAATTTTTCAGTTGAATACCGCATTAATGCGACATGACAGAATGCAGAAAAACGACAAACATTGAGCAGCTCATACGCATTTCGGTGAACACAAACATACAAGCACGCAGACATAAACTGAATTGGCAAATGACGTGCGAGCGGACAGAGAAAGACAAAATAGAAATAAGAATAAAAAAAGCATATTAAGTTTGGGAAAGGAAAGTTTTGCCAACACGGTCGCACGCTGTTCCGAGGATAACCTCGCAACGTTTGAACATCCGTCATTTGTCCATTGCAAGAGGTTCTCTGCCTTCAATTTTTCACATGCCACATTGCCACGTACTCTTATCGTACTAAGACATCCACACGTACATTTATTTATATAAATATATATATATATATATATATATATATATATATATATATATATATATATATATATGTATATATATATATATATATATATATATATATATATATATATATATATATATATATATATATATACACGTACATTTATTTATACACACGTACATTTTTATATACAAGAAATTCACACATTTGTTTAAAAAAATAATAATACTTTTAAAAAAACCTTTTTAAAAACGACGTTTCTCATGAGCATTAAAAAACAAAGATAATTCCCTAGCTATATAAACGTTGTTAACATACGTACTAAGAGCTAACGGTAAAATTCAATAAACAGAAACGTGGGCCGCATTCCAGAATAAAAAAACGAAAAGTTTCAAGCCATTAAAAAGCCTGGTTTATTAATTTACTTTTTACGTCAAAAACCGAGAAAATTTTTTTAAAACCCCGAGCAACACTGGGTGGGTAGTTTGTTTGTCTTGCTATATAACTACATCCTCACTCACAAGCAAAAAATTGCATAGCTGTGGTGGCGGAAAAGCGGTTGATAGAACTTGAGGTAACACGTGAGATTTTCAAGACCATGGTCGTATTAGTAAGTTTCGGGAGAAGTTGTTCACTGGATGGAATTTTTCTTCACAGCTGTTAAGGAAAATAAACACAAATAAGCACAGACATATTGGGTGGAAGGGATGCTAATAAGCTTTAAAACGTTTGCTCGCAATTAATTTCTTAGTCAGTGCAAAAATGTAACTCTCGTCGGATAAGCATCGGGTCAATAAGATGGAGTAACGAAACTACCCACAATTATCAGTTTATGAAACTAGATTATTTTTCCTAATAATTTGCTTGTTTTATGAAAAAAATCCTTTTCCTCATTTTTTCAAGTTACCCCAGTATTGAGCGCGGATGCCCCATGTTCCCCAGTATTGAGTGCGGAGGCCCCATGTTCCCCAGTATTGAGTGCGGATGCCGATGCCCCATGTCCCCCAGTATTGAGTGCGGATGCCCCATGTCCCCCAGTACTGAGCGCGGATGCCCCATGTCCTTCAGTATTGAGTGCGGATGCCCCATGTTCCCCAGTATTGAGCGCGGATGTCCCGTGTCTCCAGTATTGAGTGCGGATGCCCCATGTTCCCCAGTATTGAGTGCGGATGCCCCATGTCCCCCAGTACTGAGTGCGGATGCCCTATGTTTCCCAGTATCGGCTGTCAACAGACGTAAATATAAAACAAATAACGCTCGCGGACGCAAAAAAGTGCAAAGTGTTCGTTCATTTCAGTGAGAGATATTTTTTCCTGCTTGTTTTATATATAACATAATGATTCATTGCTGACGTGATTGCTGCAATCATTATCATCACCATCTTCCTGCTCCTTCATGTATTCATTCACTCGTTTGTTCGTTTATTCGTTCGCTTGTTCGTTCATTCATCTGTCCGTTCATCCATCCATCCATCCATCCATCCATCCATCCATCCATCCATCCATCCATCCATCCATCCATCCATCCATCCATCCATCCATCCATCCATCCATCCATCCATCCATCCATCCATCCATCCATCCATCCATCCATCCATCCATCCATCCATCCATCCATCCATCCATCCATCCATCCATCCATCCATCCATCCATCCATCCATCCATCCATCCATCCATCCATCCGTCCGTCCATCCGTCCGTCCGTCCGTCCGTCCTTCCGTCCGTCCGTCCGTCCGTCCGTCCGTCCGTCCATCCATCCGTCCGTCCGTCCGTCCGTCCGTCCATCCGTCCATCCGTCCCTACATATATCCATTCGTTTATTCGTTCATTCGTTCGTTCTTTCATTCATTCATTCGAGTCACATGCATTTTCTGATTTTTTGATAGAAAGTTGTTTGATGAAGCTTTGCATTTTACAGTATTTTAATGCAAAAAGAATTACAGGTTACAATCGCTGAGAAAAATATAGAGAGAATATAACAATAAAAATAAAAACAGAGAAGTCAAGTCTTTTAAAACAAGTGTTTAAAAAGAAGAGAGAGGGACAGAAAGAGAGAGAGACAGAGACAGAGAGAGACAGAGAGAGAGAAAGAGAAAGAGAGAGGAGAGAGAAATGAAAATAAAAAAAGCAAAAAAGCAAAAGAAAAAACCTGGGCAACGAATGAAAATCCAGCTAGTTATAAATAAATTTATTCAACAGAAAAACTTGTTGAAAATTGCAAAAAAACACAAGAATAAGCATTAAAAAGTTTTGAGAGTGAAATTCTTTAAAACAAATTCCTGATGAATGTTGCTATTTATTTATTTATGCTATCTTCATTGAATCCGTTACCTCTGACCTAATTTACTGCAGGTCAAAGACGTCAACGACAATGACCCAGTTTTTGTCCAACCACTGATGAGCGACCACGCCATCTTTTTGCCCTCTAAGGTCTCCAAAGGTCATGTGATCACGACCGTGAAAGCGATTGATCTGGACTTGGGTAACAACGCTCTGATAAGTTATTTCATGGACGGCGCCTGGAGAGTTGAAAATACCAATAAGAAGGCAGGCGATCTTAGGCCCGAGTACTTCAAGAGCAAGTTCGGCGAAATGATCAATAGCGGTCCGACTGGTAACATCAGTACGGAATTGAATCTTCACCACAAAGCCACTCAAACGGATGGAGAAAAGAAGAAAAATTCAAAATTCCATTCCAACGATCACTTCGGTTTTCACGACTGTAGTTCATTTTTTCTGATCAGTAACCAGACTGATGGAAACCAAGTTCTTGTTGTGGCAGGAGACCTGACGAGCGCCAGAGAAGGACAGGTTGTTTTTTATTATTATTAATCTTATTATTTATATTATTATTAATATTATTAATATTATTAATATTATTATTATTAATATTATTATTATTATTATTATTAATATTATTATTATTATTATTATTATTATTATTAATATTATTATTATTATTATTATTATTATTATTATTATTATTATTATTATTATTATTATTATTATTATTATTATTATTATTATTATTATTATTATTATTATTATTATTATTATTATTATTATTATTATTATTATTATTATTATTATTATTATTATTATTATTATTATTATTATTATTATTATTATTATTATTATTATTATTATTATTATTATTATTATTATTATTATTATTATTATTATTATTAGTAGTAGTAGTAGTAGTAGTAGTAGTAGCAGTAGTAGTAGTAGTAGTAGTAGTAGTAGTAGTAGTAGTAGTAGTAGTAGTAGTAGTCGTGGTGATGAAGATAGGAGTTTTATTTGTAATTCTTTATATTGTTGCGATCTAGGTGAAAATCTCGTTGTATTTCTGTCTCATCATGATGATGATATCATAAATATCATTATCATAGCCATCACCGTCTTCATCATCATCTACATCATCATTATTTTTACCACCATTGCCTTTTCTTTGTAGTGTGTTTTTGCAATTTTTGGGCACATTAAATTTTGCTGTGCTTGTGACCCCTGGTCAGATTTCTTGCCAAAGTCTTCTCTTTCTTTTATTTTGTGAAACAAAGCTTTCATCTTCAATTCTCTTTCATCCGCCCTTCATGTCCTGAAACTACTGCAATTTGTGTTTTGCTTACATTATTTTATATATATATATAAAATATAATAATGTTTTTACTGTGACTGCTATTTATATTTGTTATTATTATTATTATTATTATTATTATTATTATTATTATTATTATTATTATTATTATTATTATTATTATTATTATTATTATTATTATTATTATTATTATTATTATTATTATTATTATTATTATTATTATTATTATTATTATTATTATTATTATTATTATTATTATTATTATTATTATTATTATTATTATTGTACTTTATTTTTAGTACTCTCATTGTTATTATTCTTTTGATTATTTTAGTAATATTTTTGCTTTTCTTATTTATTATAGTGATAAACTTGAAGGTTTCATTGAAAACTCATATTTATATAAAGTTTTGTACATTTTTATTTTATAATCTTTCATTTTCAGGTTATCTTATTTACGTTTACAATAACTGAACCGTAAAAGTTTCATTTTTCTTTATACAAATCTTTTATATTTTTAAATCTACAGCTTTTATTACCTATAAAAATATGGGAAACGTTTGAATCAATATGATAAATAAATTTTTATTTTAAATACTTGATTTGAAAATTTAATATTTGATTTCTTTTAATAAACTTAAAACTGGTGGTTATATTTCTCTGAAAAGAAGTAGGAATTTTTTAAATATCTTCAAAATTTTAACCAGTTCTATAATATTTCTGTTGAATTTTGTCCTATTTATTTGATTATTTGATAAATTGCCTTGGCATTAAAAGCAATTGTATAAACCAAATTTCAGTTCAATTAGATATTTTTACTTACGTTTAGCACACACCTTTATCAAGACAAGTCTTGTTGAAAGGCGAACAAGGATCCTTGCAAAGTCAGCCATTTATAGGCGCCTACCCCTTTAGCAATGCGATTGAACTTCTTGCTAAAGGAAGTTACGCTGGCGACGCCGGTGAGACTCGAACTACCGACCTAACGATCGACAGGCGAACACTCTACAGCTATGCCATCAGCACCACCACTGCATAACGGGAAATATGATTTTGTAGGCGTCAAAAGGTTCCAACGCCCTGCTCAAGCAAGCAAGCAAACGTGTTGAAGTTAATATAAAAGATTTAAAAACACATTTATTTGTTTTAATTTCAAAAGTCACATTGGATGTTTTTATACACTTTTTTTAACGTAGTCACAGAATCCGCAGATACACGCATACACATATACACACGTATACACACATCAGATACACGCATACACAGATACATACTAACACAGATACACACATACACAGATTGTTTACGTACACAGATACACGCAAAAACAAATACACAAAGAAAGACATACTGACAAACTAGGATACATAAAAGACAATCGACGCATTTTTAAACATTACCGTCTGAATAAACAAAAAAAGATTCTTTGAAGGTTTTTTTTAAATTTTGTTTATTGCTCAGCTATGATGACCTTATAAGGTTCAGTTAAAAAATTATTTCTCTTTTTAATTCTTATTTTCTTCTCCTTGAATTGGAAAGTTTCTAGAGGCATGTTCAAAATAAAAAATAAAATTTCTAATCAAAATTTTTTTCATTACAAGATTTCCTGTTATTAATTTTTCTGCGACATGATTTAATCTTTCTTTTTTCATTTTTGTTTCATCCATTTTCTTTTTCTTATTTCATTCATTCTTTTTCTCTCTTTTTCTTTTTTACTTCTTTTCTATCTCTTTCTTTCTCTTTTTCTCTCTTTCTTTCTCTCCCTTTCTCTCTTCATCGCTTTCTCTCTCTTTCTCTCTCTCTTTCTCTTCTC
Source organism: Erpobdella octoculata (assembly GCA_963978895.1). NCBI lineage: Eukaryota > Metazoa > Annelida > Clitellata > Hirudinida > Erpobdellidae > Erpobdella > Erpobdella octoculata. The sequence goes on from OZ022242.1 coordinate 8,709,825, forward strand.
TTTCTCTTTCTCTCTCTCTTTCTATTTCTCTTTCTCTTGCTTCCTCTCTCTGTTTTTCCATCTTACTACAACACGACATTTATTACAACACAAAACAGCTCAACACAATACTAAACAGAACACTACGCCAACTCATTGCACAACACTGCACAACTCAGCACAAAGCACAACACAACTCACCAAACAAGCACATTCCGTAGAGAAATGAAAGACAGTTTGGTCGAATGCACTCCTACCCTCCATGATTATCATAGTGGATATATTGATCAACTTTTGTTAACTTGAGCAACCGAAAAATCAATTTCCTCTATTTTCATCCGAATTTTCTCTATTCATCCAATCAGCACTTTTTCTTCTTTTCTTCTTGAAAAAACTTCTAAAACACGAACTGTAAAACCTTTTAATTCTCCTTGAAGTTATGCAACATCTCAAGATACGCATCTAAGTTTTATCAATTAATTTCTTCTATTAGTTCATTATTTAAACTACGTCAGGTTTTAATTTAAAAAAAAACATCAAAAACGTTTTTAATAAAAAGATAGAGTTTGAAAGATTCATAATCTACGGAAAGATTTCACGACTGATAAGCGATATTGAAATTAATTGTAATTCTTGTATGAACGATTCGTCTATTTTGCAGTTGAAACAATTTTGCACTTGTACTTATTGAACTTATTAAGTACGAATATACTTGAACTTATTAATACGCTTTATCGGATTAATTAGTTTCTAAATTAATTTTATGCTTTGAGTATTTTTTTTATTTTGAATATGCTGAGTTATTTAGAAAACATTTTGACTTTTAAGGGCTGAATTGTCGTACTAACACATTTGTCAAATATCAACTAATTTGAAATTTTAAGATCAACTAATTTCAATTTCATTTTACAATTTTTTTTTATAGCGATACATTTACAAACTACAGCAAAAACGTTTTTATTCAGTTGAAACATAAATAAACAATGTATATATTTCTTCAACATTTTATTTTAACCAACATGTTTTTAACCATTTTAACCATACCCAGGTATATTACATCCAACATGATTTTTAACCATACCCAGGTATATTACATCCAGCTCAGAGCAACAGACCACGGGTCACCTTCCCATCATACTACTCTCCATCTTCTCTTGTCAATCAACCAATCGGCTTATGACCTTCAACTTAAAAGTTACTCTCCTTCATCATTTGACCCTATTGAGGGTTTTGACAGGTCGGCATTTCAAAGCACTAAAAACAACGGAACCGGAAGGGGTTCAGGTTGGGGAGGTCTGCTTCTTGTGTCCATCGTGTGCGCGTGTGCATCTGTGATGTTTGTGACTTTAGTCATCGTACTAGTCATCGTTTTGTGCAAACGGTTCAAGAAAACACATCACCACGTCACCGATGGAGTAAGCAACAACCTGGAAACAAGCAAGAACGACCGCTACAAGGCCATCCACCCGGAGAGGCATTACGATTCGGATGTGTCATACACGCCTTACGATTGCAATCTTAAAAACGAAAGCTTCTGCACGAAATTCCAACAGCCTCCTCCGTCTTACAAGAGTCCACACGTGAAGGATTTCTCCGCCAAAAACTGCAATCACAGTTCTCTGAATAACTCGCGTGCTACGAAAAACACTCCACTCTGTCTGAACAGCTTCTTCGACAACAGCTCCCTCAACCTGCGTGGCTCGCCTAACTTTCAAACCTTCAGCGCAAAAAGCGATTTATTAAAAGCCGATCATAAATCAACGAATCTTCCCTTATCAAGCTTCAAAACATCTCAGAATTTAGACGCATCCAATAATTCTGCGGGTGGCTACGCCACAATCGAATACCGCCAGCGCGTCTGCCGTCCATCGCCAGAGACGGCCACGCCCATGTCTGCTACGATGGGCAGGGGACGAGGTTTTGGCTCGAAAGTCGCTGGAACTGTGCCGACTATTAGCCAATCGTCAATGGCGTTCAGTCCTGGTAGAGATAAAGGGTCACTGCCGGTGCAACCAGATATTCTCAGCTGTTCTCCTGGCAGGAAAAAAGTAGAATTTCTCGACAGACCAACAACCTTTGTTAGTTTATTTATTTATTTTTTATGGAGATAATAGATAAAATACATTTTTTGATTCTAGTTTTATCTATTAAAAGAATTTCACGCGATCATTTCAAAGAATCGTTAAAAATGAGAACTCGTCCCAATTCATATCTCAAGTACCATCGTGATGATGATGATGGCGATAACATCGGTGACGCCGGTGATGATAATGATGGCAGTAATGATGGGGACGATGATAGTTATGACGTCAATGATGATAGCGGTAATGATTAGCGATATCAGGAATATATGAACACCCGAGGCTTTGTACAGCACGGTCATTTCTCGTTAACCCGAACCAGAATAAGGACTTTTTACAAAGTAAAACTGAAACACGGAGCTTGGTGAATTTGTTAGTTAATGCTGAAAGTACTCCACCTGAACTTAAAGCTCGGTACGACACCGCTTTTTCCGTTATCTAAAGCTAAACTCGAAATCGGAATTTTGATAGTGGCAGCGGTTGTGTGATGACAATAAATTTATTCAAACATTTTTTGCGCTTTTGCAGCAAAATAACTGAAAACATTTTTTTATACAAAATTCATTTTCGTTTCTGTTTTTAATTTAAAAAATGAATTCTTTTGCCATTCTCGCAAGACAATAAAACTCTATAAAATGCTCGTTCGGGGAGTTAAAAACACAATTGGAAATTCTCAAAATTATAAAACTTTAATTTAAAATTATTCTCAATTTAAAAAAAACGTCACAATAAAATAAATAAAATATTTTCAAGATTTTTGAATAAAATTATAAGTCTTTGATATGTATAACATTGATATGTCGTCAACCTCAATCAAATATTCATGAGCATAAGTGAGGAAGTTATCGAAGCTTACAAACAGTTGTACGATTTTTTAAAAATTGTTTTCTAGTCTTGCGTGAGATAGTTTATAATTTTTATTTTTATTTTAATTGTAAACAAAATGGAGCGATAAAAAAATAATACTCATAAAAAAAAGTCAGGAAATGTTGCGTACACAAACAAACGTTACAAATGAAAAAGTGCAAAAAATGTACATCTGGCTGAAAGCAGGTGGGAAACTGAAAGAAGACGTGGTTTTTGTTAGACCATGGCGATTTATAGTAGGAATAAATGTGAAAACTATTGATAAAAAGGTACTGTGTGTTGAGTTTTAAGGAGAGCTTGATAATGAAAAGGAAAACACGGGGAAGCGAGGTAAAGTGAAGAATTGATGGGTTGGTAGAACTATGGCGGAAAGGCTACGTCAAGCATAGAGATAGACTCCTAAAAGATTTATCCATTTGGAAAACCGGTACTTGCAAGCTGTGCCGATGCTTTTAAGGAGTACTTTGTTCAGCCATAAGAAACCATTTGAACCATTGTTACGTACCTATTATCGCCCATTCCACATCTTGCACCCGTGGTCAAAATATCTCTTATACTTTCGCTTTTACATCTCTTGTATCTCTCTCTTGAAAAGTAGATATTCACATTGTTTCAATCAAAGGTATTTTTGTCTAACCTCCTGTATTTTCTGAGCATAGGTATACATGTAGCCTTATTCACTAATTATGTATTTGCTTATATCAAAATACTAATATTGCTTAGGATCCACTTAAATGTAAACTTGTTTATATAAAATACCTAATGTCACATACTTGTAATCCTGTTTATATTAATGTATGTCATTTACATATAAACTTGTTCATATTAAATACAAAATGTTACTTACATGTGAACCTGTCTACTGTTTATAGCAATTACAAATATGAAATGCTACTTACATGGAAATACGTTTATATCGAATACTAAATCTCACTTCCGTGTTAACCTGTTTATTAATTTTTTTATATTTACTTCAACGTGTTTGCTTGCTTGCTTGCTTGATTAAGCCATACGTTGAGAGTATTTACCATTAAAAACACCAATTTCCCGTCATTCAATCACTTTGAAATTTTGTGAGTTTTTTTGTCATTGCAGAATTTACATTCTATTATATTTTCAAATAGATTGGACAAACTTTGAGTGAATTATAGAATCAAATTAATTAAACCTTTAAATATTTTCTAAAATTACAAATTTTATGTAAAGAAATAAATAATAAATTTTTAGTTTATTTGAAAATAAAACCATATTTAGCTCTCAAATTTATAATAAGAATTTATTTATTCCATATTGATTCGAAAGTTTCTTATATTTTCAATCTTCACATACTTCACATATTAAGTCTTTAAAAGACTGTGATGAATTTTTTTCCTATTTGAACGACTTACTATCATCAAACAAATTTAGCAAAAAAAATTTTAGTCGACAAATTATAAAATTACGAAGGATTTTTATGGTTCACTTGTGTAAAATATTAAATTTCACTAACATTGAAAAGTTTTCAATGAATACTAAATGTCACTTAGATGTAAGACTGTTTATACAAAATATTAAACGTCACTAACATGTCACCCTGTTCATATTAAATATTAAATGTCACTTATAAACCTTTCATCTGTGAAACAAATTGCGGAATCAAAAAATCAAATTTGAGGATGAAATGTTCAATTTATAAAAAGAAAGTTTTTTTTAGAAATCAGAGACTTTTGCAGCCCGTAATGAAAGGAGAAGAAGTTGGATTATTGAAAATCCTCTTCAAACTGGACTTATTTTGAAAAAAAAGTAATTCTGACAGATTGTAAATGACCGAGATTTCGAAGAAGCCAAACCATCTTTCCTTATTTATAACATTCCAACAAAGACCAATGTGCCAACATCACTCATTCAAATTGTTCCCTATGTGTCGATGCCTATTTGGAAATGCGCTTACGCGAGTGTATGGGTGCGTTTATGTGCGTTTATGTGCTTTTCTGTGTGTTCTGTGTGTTCTATGTATGTATGTATGTATGTATGTATGTATGTATGTATGTATGTATGTATGTATGTATGTATGTATGTATGTATGTATGTATGTATGTATGTATGTATGTATGTATGTATGTATGTATGTATGTATGTATGTATGTATGTATGTATGTATGTATGTATGTATGTATGTATGTATGTATGTATGTATGTATGTATGTATGTATGTATGTATGTATGTATGTATGTATGTATGTATGTATGTATGTATGTATGTATGTATGTATGTATGTATGTATGTATGTATGTATGTATGTATGTATGTATGTATGTATGTATGTATGTATGTATGTATGTATGTATGTATGTATGTATGTATGTATGTATGTATGTATGTATGTATGTATGTATGTATGTATGTATGTATGTATGTATGTATGTATGTATGTATGTATGTATGTATGTATGTATGTATGTATGTATGTATGTATGTATGTATGTATGTATGTATGTATGTATGTATGTATGTATGTATGTATGTATGTATGTATGTATGTATGTATGTATGTATGTATGTATGTATGTATGTATGTATGTATGTATGTATGTATGTATGTATGTATGTATGTATGTATGTATGTATGTATGTATGTATGTATGTATGTATGTATGTATGTATGTATGTATGTATGTATGTATGTATGTATGTATGTATGTATGTATGTATGTATGTATGTATGTATGTATGTATGTATGTATGTATGTATGTATGTATGTATGTATGTATGTATGCATGTCTCTATTTATGTGTTTTTTTCGCATAATTCGCGTAATTATAGGAAGATTCTATCCGCATTGCATTTCGTTCACAATGCGAGTTTTCTACATCAAACTTTCGGGATGTATGCAATCAAAAATGAACAATACATTCAATTACAATTTGTGTTTATATAATATATCTGCATAAACTTGTTTTAATTATTTATATAATTGTATTTAGTTTTATAATTGTATTTATTTTCTAATTGTATTTGTTTTTTCTAATTGTATTTATTTGTATAATCTTATTTTTTGGTTTACTTGTTATTATTTGTATAATTGTATTTCCTACAAAAGTCCATTTGCTTGCCATTGAATAATTGATTAAACTTTTTCCATGAAATCGACAAAATCACACGTGCATAAAACTCGCAAAGGTCATCCAGGTTTGCACTTTACCATCCATCTAGCATTGTCATTAACCGTAAATATGTTTGCTACCATGGTTATCATTATCATTATCATCATCACCATCATCACCATCATAATCATCATTATCATCCTCACCATTATAGTCATCATTATTACCATTATAGTTATCATCATCACATCATCATTTCTTCATCATCATTACCACCATCATCATCACCATCATCATTTCTTCATCATCATTACCATCACCACCATCATCACCACCACCATCATCATCATCATCATCACAATCATTCTCATCAACACCATCATCATCACCAGCATCATCACCATTATCACCATCATTATCATCAACACCATCATCATCATCACCATAGTCTTTATCATCACTGTCACCTTCACTATGGTCGACCACGAGTATTGCTGTCATTGCTTTCATAACCATTAACATTGTCTTCATAGCCGCTGCATATGCAATATGCCTCTGTTTATAACTGATTGTGCGTGTGTGTATGTGTGTGTGTGTGTCTGAGTCTGTGTGGGAAAAGTTTTGCTTCAGTTCAAATGTTTAGCCTTTTCCATCATCTCCCCATCATCAATGCTAATGTGAGAAGAAATATTTTTTAGTTTAAAGCTATCGTTATCATTACTTCCCTCAATTTCTTTTATTTTAATTTAAATTACAACGTTTGTTTGTGTATTTCAAATAATAACTTGCATGCATATATTTATTCTTTCTATGGGCGAAATGACTTGCATGCATATGTTTATTTTTTCTAATTCCATAATAATTCGCATGCATATATCTATTCTTTTTACTAGCATAATAACCTGCATGCATACATTTATTCTTTTTACTAGCATAATAACCTGCATGCATACATTTATTCTTTTTACTAGCATAATAACCTGCATGCATAAATTTCTTCTTTGTATTTGCACACTGATTTGCGTATACTTTTTGTATAATGGCAAGCCCTAATTTATTTTATTTATAAGTACTTGCATGATGATCTGCATACAAGTAGTTTATTTGTATGTAGAGATCTTTCAGTATTGACAATAATTGAAATATATCTAAATATGCCTGCCTACAATTTACAAGTATACTTTTACGCTTACAAACGGCATAAAATACTTTGTTTTTTTTATAATAAAATTATTACATAATTTAATATGCAAAAAAACTGCAAACATTTTCAGATTTCGAATTGTTCAAAAATGGCTGCTCAAAGGGAATTTCAGATGTGTTCATGCTCAACAAATTTCCGATTGAAATTAAACTAATAACTTTTATTTCATATGTCTTTCTCTCCATCCCTCTCACTCTCTTTCCTTTTCCATCCCCTCCACCAACACCAACTCAAAATCATGCCCCTTGGCTTTTAAAACTCCCTGTTGACGAAAAAGAGTAAATTGATTCTGTCAGCAAATTTTTAATTGAATTACTTGGCTGGAATTCTTTTTAGGCTGGCAAGTTCTATTTTGTGACAATCACGTGACGATAAGATCTTTCTTTATCTGAAACTTCATCACGAAGAATACAACAGTCACATTTCTTACGGTCACATATGCTCACATTCCATATGGTCACATTTTTTATGGTCACATTTTTATGGTCACATTTCTTATGGTCACATTTGTTATGGTCGCATTTCTTATGGTCACATTTCTTATGTGCTCATTTTATATGGTCACATTTCTTATGTGCTCATTCTATATAGTCACGTTTGTTATGTGCTCATTCTATATGGTCACATTTGTTATGTGCTCATTCTATATGGTCACATTTGTTATGGTCATATTTATTATAGGAAACAGGCTCTCGGAAACAGCTCACCACCAAGCAGAGATAACTTTTCTGGCTTACTTCTCAAGTTATCTAAAAAGCGCTGCTTGTTGAGAACTGAGAACTTCAAACAATTAAAAACTGGTCAGTTAAACTTTTATTCCGACGGACAATTTCCTCCTTATCGATGAACCTCAAGATCTAAAAGATAATAAACAGGCAGCATAAACAAAAGAAAAGCCAAAAAAGCTGAAAATGCAAAGAAAGAAAAGAAATACCTTGTACACACAATTAAATACTCTAAAATGCAAAATACTTATAACCTAACTTCCTGTCTTCATCTTCTCCCCCGCATCTTACTTTCTTTTGAAGGCACCTTACTTACTTTCTTTTTCATCCCGGCCAAAGTTTAACCACCCGAAAAGATGAGAAAATAAGCAATTCTTTAAAAGACGAACCAGCCACCTCTTTTGAACCTGCAAATCGAATTGTCATCTTGGGAATTTCCTGCGTTAATCGAGAAATTACATCTTTCGTTTTCTTTCTTTTTTTTATTTCCAAACTTTTTTATGTCACGTGGAAGGAATTCGAAATCATTTTTCAACCTTCACTATTTTTCGGATGTAAAGTTTTTTGTTTGAGCGAATGTGCACGTCTCTGTCTGTGTTTAAGTATGCGTGTGTGCGTTCAGCACATGTGTCCAGTTTGTGTATGTGAGTGTAATATTACATTTAATACGAATGTTTGGTTATGTATGTGTTTGTTTGTTAGTTTTTTATAAGCTGAAATAAATTGAAAATTTGTTGAAAATCAAAAAAAGATTTATCGGCATTAATGTTTGTTTATATATAAATATAAATATAAAATTAATGTTTGTTTATATATAAATATAAAAGGCAATTTATGTAGATTTGTTTGTTTGCTTATCACATCCAAATCGCTAGAGCAATATAAACAAAACTTGGCAAGGAGGTAGTCCTCATAGGGGAGAGGACGAAGAGAATGTTTTGACTCCGTGCACTAACCACAAGGGGTATGCTAACCCAGGGTTAAGACTAGAATGTAGTCTATAGTTAGCACTAAAAAAAGCAAGAAAGAGAGAAGGTGAGAGAAAAAGGCGACAGAGAGAATCAACGAAAAAAACCTCCAAGAACCCCGGGCAACGCCGTGTAACCCTACTAGTATTAATAAATTAATAAAATATTCAATTGTTTGTCATAAATTTAACATTTTGATCATTCAGATTGAAATCATGTTATCAAATAATAATTAATTGTTAATATACCTAAAAATGGCGAAATGAGGTGTTATTGTGGAAAGATTTATTTGTATGTTCAAATGATTTTCATGTATTTTATATTATTCAATGATTAAGTATTATTCGAAAATTGAAAGTTAAAAACCACTTTTTTCTTTTTCAATTCTAATTAAACTATTATTATTTCAATGAACTTTTTTAAATCAGTTTCATTTTAAGCTCACAGATAATTTTCAAAAGTTCTTTTTTTTTTTTTTTTTTATTATAGTTTATAGTCTTTTACACCATGTGTTTTAAGACGCAGTTTCAAAAGTTCATATTCAAAACACTGATGATACTGATATGGATGATGGTTATGGTGATGATGATGATGGTGGGATTAGAAGAAGCAATAACATAGTAGTAGCAGTAGCAGTAGTAGTAGAAATAGTAAACTAATAACATATTTTACAAAAATAGAAAAAACTACATCTATATTAAAAATATTTTGATATATTCAGATTTAGAGTTTTAGAGTTGAGCTTGAGTTTAGATGCACGTCATCCAATTGACTATACACATAAATAATAGTGTGCAAGTTATTATAACATAAGTATATATATATATATATATATATATATATATATATATATATATATAAATATATATATATATATATATATATATATATATATATATATATATATATATATATATATATATATATATATATATATATATATATATATATATATATATATATATTTATATATTTATATATATATAATTAAAATTATATATATATTTATAAATATGTATATATATATATATATATTTAATTTTTTTTTTTTTTTTTTTTATAATAGTTTATAGTCCTTTACACCAGGTGTTTTAAGACTGAAATGGCTGTATGTAGGAAGCACCTAAGTACTTCCTGTCGTGGATCATAATTTGTTCTTTTTAACTTTTCCCTCCTCCTTTCTCCAGGCTTGGGACTGGCTTGCAAATGCAAGGCGGAGTTTATATATATTTAAAACCTTGAAATGTGGATAGTTGATGTTTCAACAGTGCCGAAGTTGCAGCACAGTTCATTCTTTTTTTTTTTCTGCCGCACTATAAATTTCACTGTAACAAGATAGTTATTCTTTCAATTATTCATGAATTTCAAAATAACACAAATTGTTTTCTTCGGTTGCCATGATCCATGTTAAGCATCTTTCAACTATCGTCATCACAACCACTGGCATCGTCACCATGATCGTCATCATCATCATCATCATCATCAACACCGTCGGTATAATACGTGATGACGTTACTTGATCACGTGATGGTTGAAGCTCAATTTCGAATCATCCGGCATGACATTTCAGGGCTGAGAAAAAGAAATATTTTCTGATTATTTCCGGAATATTTCCATGTAATCGTATTTTGATGTCATAAATATTTTATGTCGAATTTTCATACATTAATATTATAGATGAAATATTTTAGGTTATTCTAATTTTATAACAACGTGATATGTTAACTTTTGCATGGACATGTATGAAATTGTTGTTAAAAAATTGTTGTCTATATTATCTAAGTGAACCGAAAAGGATGACTAAAAATTCATTTTGTTCACAAAATGAATTGCGGTATATAGTTAACAAAATGGGGTTTTTGAAAATTACGCATATAATGGTCCTTCATCCCACTACTTCATGATTGGTCATCAAGCATAACGAGTCCTTTAAGAAAGAGGTCTTGGCGTTTCAGTTGAAGTTTGTCTCACGTTTTACTCTCAAATAAAACTGTTAAACAAAAAGCATACATCAAAGCCAGTCTGCTAAATCTTTTTTTTACATCCAGACACAAAACCTTTCTTACAAAAGCGCTTAATATTTAAATAATTGCACTTAAACTTTATGGACTACCAATATTTAGTTTTAGATAGCTGCCTGATTGTGGTCTAATTACATTTTACGAAGATTTGCTAGAAAGGACTTCTCGAACATTATAAGGGTTTTCACTGTCCTTGGAAACTTGTTAATTTTTTTTTAAGTTGTAAATGTTCACTTGCGCGGCCTGATTCTTGCAGACGGTCTATTTTCAGTGACCCAACCCAACCCACCAACTGACTCATCAACCTCAACCCACCCCACTGCAAGATAACCATTCATGAGCCACCCCAGTCCATCCCAACCTACCAACATAACATAATCAAAAAATACTAATAACAACAAAGATTCTGAAAACATGTCTATTTAAGAATTAACTTTATGTCAGAACTGTACCATAAAAGTAGCTCAGAGTACCTACAGGCTTCTGATAAATTAAATTTATTTCATTTATCGGTAAAAAAGCTAGCAGTTATCAGTTATAGAATGTCTAACAGAAGAAAAGTCAGGCTCAGATTGAGAGAGCCGAACATGACAAGATGCAGTATACTCTCGGAGACAAACGAAACCGGGCTCCTTTTGAAGGTGGTTAATTTTCTGCATCTGATGATGTTCTGAACTAATATAAAAAAGTTAAAAAAAACAAATAATAAATAAAACAAGAGCAGAACATATTGACAGATAATTTTGAAGAACATTAAACAAAAAATGATGTTGATTTAAGTAAAAAAACCTGAATTTAATAAGAATCTGAACCTTAACCTGAATTTAATTATTTTATTCATAATTATCAATCTATATATATAAAAATGAATGTTTGTATATATGTATATATGTATGTTAATGTCCTTTATGCATTGCTACACCATTCATCCGATCGTAATGAAATTTTCACACAACCTTGAGAGTCAAGGGGAGTCAAATAAAAAAAAAAATTTGAAATCCGTCACAAAATGAGCGGAGCGGAGCGGGTGAGCGAGCGGGAACTATATATATATGTATGTGCGTATGTATGTGTGTATGTATGTATGTGTATGTGCATGTATGTGTGTTTGTGTGTGTGTTTATGTATGTACTAGCGGAGATACCCGGCGTTGCCCGGGTTTTTTAGAGGTTTTTCTAATGTTTGTCTCTTTCTCTCCCGTTTCCTTTCCCACCTGCTTTCCCACTCCCGTTCGCTTTCCCGTTTTCGGTCGTTTTCCCGCTCCCGGTCGCTTTCCCGCTCCCGGTCGCTTTCCCGCTCCCGGTCGCTTTCCCGCTCCCGGTCGCTTTCCCGCTCCCGGTCGCTTTACCACTCCCAGTCGCTTTCCCGCTCACGTTTGCTCTCCCATTCCCGCTCACGCTTGCTTTTCCGTTCCCGCTCGCTGTCCGTTCCGGGTCGCTTTCCCGTTTCTATAATAGACAAACTAACCCACAAACATTCATATATATATATATATAGTCTTAGCAAATCTATTTTACGTTTTATAGGCTAACAGAAGTTATGAAAGAATGGAAAAGAAAAAATGAGCGTGAACGGGAGAGCAACCGTGACCGGGAATGGGAGAGCAAGCATGACCGGGAACGGGAGAGCAAGCGTGAGCGGGAACGGGAAAGCGACCGGGAACGGGAAAGCGACCGGGAACGGAAAAGCCACCGGGAACGGGAAAGCGACCGGGAACGGGAAAGCGACCGGGAACGGGAAAGCGACCGGGAACGCGGAAAGCGACCGGGAACGCGGAAAGCGACTGGAATCGGGAGAGCAAGCTTGGAAGGAAACGCGAGCAAAAGAGAAAATCGATAACAAAACTTCTGAGCGGGAAAGCGAACGGGAGCTGGAAAACGACCGAGAGCGGAAAAGCGACCGGGAACGCGACGAAAACGGGAAAGTGGAGAAGGAAACGGGAGCGAGAGAGACAAACATTAGAAAAACCTCTAAAAAACCCCGGGCAACGGCGGGTAACCCCGCTAGTTTATAATAAAAATAAATTATTTCAACTAAAAATTCTCATTATTATGACGGAAAACAAATTATATTTATAATACAATCATTTAAAGTTTTTGCACCAGTTTTAACGCGTGTGGATGTTTTTATTATTATAAATAAAGATTATTATTTAACAAAGTTTTCCGTAATTCATTTACTTTAAATTATAAAGTTGTATTAATTTTTTTACTTAAATTATGATTCTAATTTTGCAGATGCTCGGGGTGTAAACGTGTTTTCCTAGGAAATGGATTAAAATAAGGAAGCAATAAGTACACCGATCAGCTGATCGTAAAGGCACCGATTACCAACATTACAATCACATTTACATTTGCAACGAAATTGCATCAATAACATTATATTACCAGTAAAATAACATTACTTATTTTTGGATTAATGATTCATTTACAGTTTAGTAAGTAACGTGTTTATTCCGAAAAAATATACATACAAATAATAATAATAATAATAATATAAATAATAGTAAATAGGTAGTTGTGAGACGAGTAAAGTGCCCGTTAACTTAATATTTCATTGTTATTTTCCACTTTTTAGTTTTTTTTCGGCTGGCATCTATCTCAATTAATGAAAACCTAATGTATTGTATGCAAGTGTAGTTGTAAGGCGACTAAGGTGCTCGTTAAATTTAAAAAAAAATTAAATTAAATTAATTATTTTCCACTTTTTAGTTTATTTTTCAACAGCCCTCTACCGAATGTAAGAAAAACCTCAGACAAAAAGTATACGATCTATTGTGGAAAATGCTTTTTATAAAAAGACAAACACCCCGTAACGGATTCAACACTTAGTGACATATGTGTTAGAAATTAACAACTGTGTAATTGAAAATTTACCTCTCTAATTGCGAGCCAGTCCCAAGCCTGGATAAAGGAGGAGGGACAGTCGAAAGAACCAAACTTTTATCCACGACAGAATACATATAAGTGCTTCCTGCATACAGCCTTTTCAGCGCATGGTGTAAAGGACTATAAACTATTATAAAAAAGCGGTGTACTTGCTTCGTCAATATGTGCAGTAATATGTATGTAACATTGTGCAGTAATATGTATGTAACATTGTGCAGTAATATGTATGTAACATTGTGCTCTATGCTCTATGTGTAGCAGTCTATCTCAAACTATCTGTTTGCCTTTTGTCTCATAGGTTAAATTAATTTTTTTTATCTAAAAATAATCATTTCAATAAGATTTTTTCTCTCATTTGTTGATTACTATCTTTTTCTATATTTCTATTCATCAACTAATCTTTTTACGGTTTTCACTTAAAAACTTCAAAATTCCTCGGAACTATTTCTGATTTTTCTGTCACGTGTTAGTGCTAGAAAGATGTCATAGATCATTCTTCTTACTGAATTATTTTTTTAAGTTCTTGTTATAGTTTTATTTAAATTCTTTAAAAAACTTTTTTTGGGCGTGCATATGGCTGTGTTGCGTAGGTGTTCATATGCGTGTATGAGAGTATATAACAATATAGGTGTATTTATGAAAGTAGTGTGTGTGCAGTAACAAATCAGAAAGTAGCTTCTAGCTAATTATTATTTAATTATAAATATTATCACGATAAAAATGTATTAAATGGTATGAATATTGTTGTAATTATTGTTTTAAAAACAATAACTTATGAAATAATTATTATTTGTACTTCAGGAGTTATTTTTTTGTAACCTATATGCGTCTTGTTCTTTAAGTTTGTGTTTTGTATGTTAAGGCATTTGTGTTTGTTTTGCATGTTAAGGCAATTTAGTTTGTAACTCTGTATTTGGAGCAAGTCAATTTGTTTGGTTTTTTTCTGCTTTAACTGCCTTTTGCAAAGTTCTACAGCTTGACACATGTCATACATAACGACAATCGTGTGTATATATATTTAATATATATCTATATGTATAAAAAGCTTGTGACGGTGTTTCTGTCCACACTCCTCCGAAACGGCCAAACCGATTTTGATGAAATTTGTTGTGTACGTTTGGGAGGTCTGAGGATAGGTACACGTAAAATTTCATAAAAATCGGTTTAGCCGTTTCGGAGGAGTTTATATATAATCTATAGGCCAAAATCCGAGAAACAGACTCATATATATATATATATATATATATATATATATATATATATATATATATATATATATATATATATATATATATATATATATATATATATATATATATATATATATATATATATATATATACTTACACACATATATATATATATATATATATATATATATATATATATATATATATATATATATATATATATATATATATATATATATATATATATATATATATATATATATATATATATATATATATATATATATATACGTATATACTACCTTAGCAAGGCCTAATTCATGTCGGAAACATTAAATTCATGTATTGTCATCCAGAATAAAGCTTTCCTGAAAGTTTTAGAGCTCTAGGTGGTCGAAAAGTGGGAAAGCGACCGCGAGCGTGAAAGCAAGCGGGGAAGGAAACAGGAGCGGGAAAGAAAAACAATAGAAAAACCTTTAAAAAGCCCTGGCAAATATTTGTGTGTGTTTTTTACCAAATGTTTTTATTTTAATCAAATAAAATTTTAATTCAAAAACTTTTTTTAAACATTTTGATGCTTTTCTGTATAAATCACACAAAACTCTGAAAAAATTTTTTTGGATAATAATTTATACGGAAATTTATTTCCTTCTTATCTGTCTAAATTTTTTTTTATCTTCCTCTGTCTGTCTGTCTGTTTGTTTTTTAATTCTTTTGGTTTTTTTCTTTATATCTATCTCTTTTTCCACTTTATCATTCTCTCTGTTTTCTATTTTCCTCTCTCTTTTTCTTTCTCTCTTTTTCTCTCTCTTTTTTTTCATAGCAGTTTTGCTTTTACCATTAATTATATTTCTAATAAAAATTATTCAAAACGTTTTTCCGAATACCAAGTTTTTTCTATTGCGTATTTATGCTGCTTATATCGTTTATCTATGTTGTGTATATCGTGTATCTATTCGTTATATATCGTGTATCTTTCCTGTATATATTGTGTATATATCCTGTATATATTATGCATCTATCTTGTGTATATTATGTATCTATCCTGTTTATATCTTGTATCTGTTTCGTTTTTATCGTGTATCTATCTGTATCAACATAGTGACAACAACATGATTGCTATTTTGAATCAAACCATCAAACCAATGCGCCTGTCTATGAAATAACGACTACGAGATGAAAATTAATAAATGGTAAGTGCTAGGTGATATATAGCGGGAGTTAGTGAAGATGATGATAGTTAAAAGTAACGACGATGATGATTGCATGGCTGCTGATAGTATTGATAATAATTAATGTATAGTATGTGATATTGATGGTAATGATGAATGTATTGTTAGTGATAGCAATGATAATGATGAATGTATTGTTAGTGATAGCGATGATAATGATGAATGTATTGTAGTATTGGTGACGATTGGTTGGCTATGTCACGTTTTTTTTATTTTTTTAAAGATTTAAAAGGCTTTCAAAAAATCAAAACTTTGTGGAAGAAATTTCTTGACATTCGATTTGTCTCCGGATTTTTCCACTTTCACGTTTGACTCTTCATAGATGAACAGACTATTTCTCACCATCCTCAAATTCAATTAACTTCAGCACACCTTTTATATTAGCCCTCTCTCTTTCTCTCAACCTTTCTCTCTACTTCACTTTTTTATCTCTCTTTCTTGTTCTCTCCTGCACTTACAAGTTCACCATTTCAATTTTGTTTTCTTAGTGGTATTTCTTACGTTTCCCCCTTTTTTTGTCTCCGTCCATATGGAAGCCACTTGGTTTGTCGAAGTTTTCCCTTGAGCTGCATGACTCAACTTTCACTTGACAGTTTATTTTTAAAAAAGACAATAATATTTAGAAACATTCAAAAGATAATTCAATATTAAAGTAAAATAATTAAATATTGAAACAAAAACACGTATGGAATTTTAGTGCATATTTTTATTTTCTTTCCTTTAACATGGTATGAAATTATCGATTAAAAGACATACAAATTCGAATCTTATAGGATGGTTTTATGGATTAAAAAACCGGTTTTTAAACCATTTTGTCATCGATTTATTAAAGGCTTTTTTGATTAACAAACTTTGAATGAAACTTTAATTTAAAAATATCTACTTTTTACATACCTTTAATTAGCTGTACCCATCTAATATCTGTTCTCTGTTTTGGAGGAATCTTCTAATCAATTTGTAACTAACCTCCCAATAGGCTGGAATATCTGAAATTTTCATCGCGAACGTGTAATGGACAACAATCAATTATATTTATTATTTTGTAATTAAAATTTTTTTTGGAATGAGCACGTCTTCACATTTTATTTTTGATTTTTTGATTTTTTTTCTCTTGAATTAATTAACCTAAATATTAACAAAGCACACAAATTGAAGTAAAAAAATAAAAAGATTTATTGAAATAAATTCAGAAAGTTTGGTTCATTAGCGGCGACAAAGGGCTCATTAAAAACACAAGCCCCCTTTAATGCTCTTCAAATACTCCCATAACGTCCTTCGTCCTCGCTCGAGATATTTCTCCGTCCTAATTTTGTAGTTTTATTTAGATTTTCATGAGATTCTATATTAAATCTATTGAGAATATAAAATGTTATAAGTAAAATAATAAATCTGCATAACTATTAAATAATTTTGTTTTACTTCAAACGAAATCTCGACGCCCAAATAGCAAGTTAACATCTTATTTTTATTAGCCATTAAAACAAATGTTTATGGTCTGTTCTTCGACTTTTTTATCGTTGCATCAGTTATTGCTTGTTTCACAATAGAAATTCATACATAACAAAAACTGTATTGAAGTAGCATTAAAAACATAGAAACCAGCGGAGCGTTCTCAAACAGAACTGTCTAGGGGGGGTATGCGGAAAAGTCAAACTTCCTTTTTCGCCCCCGACATTTTGCTTATAACTTTTTGCCTTTGAAAAATTTTGTCATTAAGTTAATTTGATCCAAGTTTTTGTTCCCGAAATAATTTGCTCATATTTTTCGTCTCATTGAAAAAATGGTCACTAATGTTACGCTCCCGATAAACCTATATTCTCGGTAAACTTACGTTCCCAGTAAACCTATTTCCTGGTATCCCGAAAACTTGTTATAGTTTTACTGCTCCCATGCACATTATTAAAGTTTCCAAAAGTACCAAGCTAGGTTTTTTTATACTTTAAATTGGTTTTTCTTGAAATTGTGTTATGTGTTTTCAATAAATATCCGAAAAATCTTATTTACATTAAATAAAATAATTAATGATTTTAAAAAAATGTCCATTAACTTTTTTCACACGGAAAATTTTCAGAAGTAAATGTTTTGTGAATCAAACATTTCTAAACCAAATGTCTGGGCTAGGAAGGGAACCAAACTCATCTAACCAGAACTGTAAAAAGTAATCTCTTCTATTGAGATATTGTAACGGAGATTACATTTATTTTTATCAAGCTGGTTAACCGGCTTCGCTCGGACTTCAAACAAAATTTCTCTCACAATTTCTTTTGTTTTATTAGATTAAATTTCCTTCATTCTTTATTGACCGCCATTTTGTCTGGTTTAAATTATGATTTAAACATTGAACGCATTTTGTCACATCACGTATAAATTATAGTTTAGACATTAAAAATTCAAACTGAAACATCAATAGTACCCGATTACGCTCTTCGATATGTCTATTGAGACTTGTAAATTGTTATAAGAATGAAAAACTGCCCTGATAGTTCCGGTCCACAAAAAAAGAACCAACCAGCTTACTAACTAATTACAGGCCTATCTCTCTGACATGCACTTGCTATCATGTAATGAAGAAAATTGTATAAAAAAAAACTTTCTATCGCACCTAACTGCAAACACTCTCACAAACAATCAACAACATGGTTTTCTCTCATATAAATCAACATCCACAAATTATTGATTCCAAGAAAAAAAACCAATTGACGTTATTTACTTTGATTTCAAGAAAACATTTGACTCCGTTTCCCACCCCCCAAGCTGCTCCAAAATATCCAATCATATGACATCACTAACGACCTCCTTCTATGGCTTTCAGACTTCTTCCAGGGGAGGACTCAAATGGAAATGATTAATGAAACTTTATCAGAACCCAGGCTTGTGACAATTGAAGTAACACAGAGAAGCGTTCTCGGACCGACACTATTCTTCATCTTTATAAGCTATTTAATAGATAGCATGACAATGCCAGGTGTCTCTACAAAATTGTTTGCCGACGACGTCAAGATGTATGCTTGTTATGAATCGGGCATCCACCTCCAGGATGCGATTAATGAACTTGCTCATTGGAATGACAGATGGCAGCTAAGACTAGCACCGGACAAATTTTACTCATGTTGCGTTCGGAGTTGCGCCAAAAAGAATCATATGTCGCGATGGAACAGCGATAAAGTTTTTGAATTTTAAGCTTGGGGTCCCGGGTTCAACACCTGGATAGATAAAATCCCACATTGCGTAACTTTCTTGGGCAAGGAGTTTCCTCTTACGGCTCAAGTCAACTCAGCTTTTCACCCTCCTGTGGTAGTCAAATGAGAACCGATGGTTCCACTATGGATAAATAAATTGATTGAGGCGCTAAATACGGCTGCCTGCATCGTATTGGTCTTGAAATCGATTCATTTCGATATAACACCACTATAATCTGATCGGATTCTTTAAGAATCTTCAGCTTTTATTTTTATCCAGTATCTCTTGGGTGGCCAGCAACTGACACATGTTTCTCTAACAAGGAATCTTGGAGTAAACATTGATAGAAGTCTTACATTTTTCCATCACATCAAGATTATTATACAGAAAGCATCGTTTAATTTAATAAATTTAATTTAATTTAATTAACCGACGTTTAATTTTAGATCTATGTATTATATATATACAATTCTACATGGGCTTAATAAAACAGACCTTTCGAATCTTATTGAATTCTTTCATTGTCATTTAACACGTGGACATACTTTCAGGCTGAGATCAGACATGTGTAATGTGGTTGCTAATGACTGAGACGCAAGATCTGGTTACTTTTACTGATATTTTCTTTATTTCTTCCTCGTCTTTCCTTTCTTTTTTGTTTAGTGATGGTTTTTGATCATATTAGAGGCCCTTATAAAATGCCCTTTAACCATTATTGAATAAATAAATAAATAAACGAATTACCTGTTATAGTGATAAAATACAAATAGTGTACAATGCAACAAACAAAACATTTCAATAAACACACAATGAAACATGATAATTCAAAATCTAAAGAAATTGACATTTTTAGGTATGTCACTCATTTTTTATGATAACTTTGAATCTGCAATGCCGACAGAGCGTTTCGATACAAAAAATACAAAACAACAAAAGAAATAAATTTACAAATACCACGATAACATTGAAAAATCTATTTTCAAAATTATTTTTCCAAATAATAAATAAAATATTGGTTTTGACGAAAACCATTACGAGGTCGCAAAGATCCGCCATGCCAAATTTAGTGCAGATCTCTTCATTGGTTTTGGATTGATGCCTGAACATAGTCCATTCATTTGCTTGTTATATGCATAAATATACAATAAGGGGATAACCCAAAATGTCTGCAAGTATTCTACATTTAAGAGAGTCGATTGATTCAACTTGTTTTACCAAAGCAAGACCGATTATTAAATGATATAATGGCAAAGATATTTGATTTTTTTACTCAAACTTATTTTTTGTAAGAAAAAACTAATTTCTTGAAAAGTGTTTTTTAGTTTTTTTTCATTATTTGAACATTTTATTCAAGCACGTTCTCTTTTCGTTTGAACAAAATGAAGAAAATGATTGGGAAAGTTAGAAATAGTAAGAAATTTATTTTTAAAACTTTGATAAAAGATTAATCAAATTTAAACCAAATTATTTTGTTGTTTTATACAAAAAAAACTTTACAATAAAGATGATGATAATGATGATGATGATGATGATGATGGTGGTAGATATAGTGGTGACTGTTGTG
This sequence comes from Erpobdella octoculata, assembly GCA_963978895.1. Classification (NCBI taxonomy): domain Eukaryota; kingdom Metazoa; phylum Annelida; class Clitellata; order Hirudinida; family Erpobdellidae; genus Erpobdella; species Erpobdella octoculata. Next base: position 8,730,809 of record OZ022242.1, read on the forward strand.
GTGGCGGCGGTGGTGGCGGCGGCGGTGGTGGTGGTGGCAGTGGCGGTATCGATGGCGATGACGATGACGATGACGATGACGATGGCGATGACGATGACGATGACGATGACGATGACGATGGTGATGATTATAAAGAGGATAATGATAATAATGGCGATAAATATGTATTTATGCTTTCACACACACGCTTCGTTAGAAAAAGAGAAAAAAAAATGACTTTTTTTATCACAATCCTCTAAACAACTTGTCAGTTCATTCAGGCAGGTTCTCCAACCTTTTTCACATTTTTTTAATCAAAAGTTCAAAATTAGAAAAGCCATCACCATTACTATTATCATCATCATCATTATTATTACTATCAGCGTTAACATCATCATCCTCGTCGTCGTCGTTGCGATCACAGCCATGGTCATTACAACCACCATTATCAGAATCATCACCCTCAATCTCAAAACGATAATCTAGTTAAATTTGGAACAGTATATATATATATATATATATATATATATATATATATATATATATATATATATATATATATATATATATATATATATATATATATATATATATATATATATATATATATATATATATATATATTGTTATTTGAGAAAACAGCATGTAAAAAAGTAGAATTAGTTTTTACGTGTTCATAAATAATTTTTTAGAAACTCCAAAAAATTCTGATTTTTTTCCAGCCAAAAGCAAAGCAATAATTTCTTGCGCTCAAAATACAAAATAGTTTTTAAGATATTTCTGAGACTACAAAGTTATTTTAAAAGTTTTTTCCCTTCAAAATTGATGGAATTTGATTCCTCTCCCAGATGTAACATCTTCCTTCATCTTCCAAATAAAGACTACAAACATCTGTACATCTACATCTTTTCCTCCCACCTATGTAGCACACCAACCACATTTATTTTTTTAACACCCACGTTTTATGAACACAACTTTAAATATAAAATATGCTAAGATAGGAAATTGAGTTGAAACAAAACAAAAACTGAAAAAATGATGAGGAGAACTAACAAATAATTTCAAAGAAACAAATAAGAAAATTCACAAAATTACACACAAAACCAAAACTACTCAAGAACTTATAAACAAGACATTAAAAAAGTAGAAAATGCATAAAAAATGAAAAACATTTATAGACAAAAAAATAATTCTGAAAGCGATAAAATGGGAAGCAGATAAAGAAAAATGGACAAGCACATAAACAAACTTTCTATTTTTTTTTAAGTTTTGTTTCAGGTCACCATAAAAACTTGCATGAAAGAAGCTAAAAAAAAGAATTATGAGTCATTTCTTGGCTTCTAATTTAAGTCTAAACATGATCTGCAACGTTTGATGTTTTAATTTTTGCATACAATTTGAATATGTTTTTGCGACAAGATGTGAATTTATAAAAGTCTCACGTGTAGGAAAATTATTAAGGTCATTATGAAGATAAGTTAGTGAAGAAGTATATTACGAATGTGTATAAGTTGGTAGATGAACGCATTGGTTACTAGATGAGTATATGAGTTGATAGTTGAATGGTTAGGCTGATAGATGAATGATTGTTTTTAAAGATGAGTGGATGAGTTGATAAATAAACGAATGGTTTATATAATGAGTGACACAAAATAAGTGAATAAGTGAGTAGAAGAATGAAAGTGTAATAAAAATGAAGAAGAAAAACACGAAAGAGCGAGCTTCAAATGAGTATGCAAGTGAGAGGATGGGTATGTTGGTGATTGTTAGGAAAAGTGGACGCTGTAGATAAGACAATGACCAGCGTTAACAACGACGAATGTTTTTCTATCTTTTTTGAAGAGGCAGTCACTTGCTATTACGTCTGCAAGTCGAGTGAGTGATGCGTGATAGAAGTAGTGTCTGACGTTGATGATAATACCGTGATGTGATGTGATGTGATGTGATGTGATGTGATGTGATGTGATGTGATGTGATGTGATGTGATGTGATGTGATGTGATGTGATGTGATGTGATGTGATGTGATGTGATGTGATGTGATGTGATGTGATGTGATGTGATGTGATGTGATGTGATGTGATGTGATGTGATGTGATGTGATGTGATGTGATGTGATGTGATGTGATGTGATGTGATGTGATGTGATGTGATGTGATGTGATGTGATGTGATGTGATGTGATGTGATGTGATGTGATGTGATGTGATGTGATGTTGATCGTATTGATAAGTTGGCGGTGTTTGTTCTGATTATGGTAATACAAATTATAATGGTGATAGTAACACTGACGAGGATGATGATGATGATGACGACGACAAAGATTACTATGATCGTAGTAGTTGAATCAGTTTGATCGAAAGCTCATCGACAAAATGGCAACCGATGTTGTATTGTATTTTTGTGTCAATAATTTTTTTTCAGCTTTCATTTAGTGATTAAAATAGTAAACTATGTTCTGACTGTCAATAAAAAATAATTTGTACATTAAAAATAAAAATAATTTAGTGAATAAAACTCTAAGAAATTTGATAAAAAAAGATACAAAACTATACAATATCAAAAACTAACAATGTAATGAAAAGAGAGAAAATAGAAAAGAAAAAAGAAAAGTCTAAAAATTTAAAATTCAGCAAATCTTCAAATTGTTGCAAAAACAAAAAAATACAAAGGGCAAAAATGTCAGCAAAACTACTCTGATTCAATTTTTCTTAACGTGAAAAACAGAAGCTTCTGACAAGTTAATGCCTGAAAAGAATTTTAAATCACAAAAAAATTAACAACAACAAAACCAACAACAAGAAAAATGAAAAAAAGTGATTTTTTCTTCTTCGTTTGTTAATACCTTTTCGAAACAGACAAATAAAGAGCCAGTTGTTAAAATTGAAGAAGAAAGCACGGATTATTTTGCAGCCAGAATGTCTTTTTTATTTATCGTCAAATGGGTGTTTTATACGTATGTATATGTATGACATATATGTATGTATATATGTATGTATGTATGTATGTATGTATGTATGTATGTATGTATGTATGTATGTATGTATGTATGTATGTATGTATGTATGTATGTATGTATGTATGTATGTATGTATGTATGTATGTATGTATGTATGTATGTATGTATGTATGTATGTATGTATGTATGTATGTATGTATGTATGTATGTATGTATGTATGTATGTATGTATGTATGTATGTATGTATGTATGTATGTATGTATGTATGTATGTATGTATGCATGTATATATGTGTGGGAAACGTTTTCTGAGAATAGAATTCTAGCCAGGTTTGGAACCCTTACTATCAACTGCAACACCGCTTTAGCAATAGCTCAAGCTTGTACGTTCGTCCTCAAGAAAAAATGCATGTGTATATATATATAAATATAAAGGTTGTGTGTCAATATCAGAGATAAAGGTAAAAGCTACTATTTGAATTTGATTTTATCAAAACATCTGTATATTTTGCTAGTTACCGGGTTTTCTCGGGGTTTTTAGAGGTTTTTCTATTTTTCTATCGTTTTTCTCTCTCGCTCCCGTTTCTTTCCCCACATGCTTTTTCGCTCCCGGTTGCTTCCCGTTCCCGTTAGCTCTCCCGTTCCCGGTCGCTTTCCCGTTCCCCGTCGCTTTCCAGTTGCTGGTCGCTTTTCCGTCCCCGCTAACGCTCGCTCTCCAGTTGCCGATCGCGCTCATTTTCTTTCTTCCACTTTCTCCTAACTTCTTTTAGCCCATAAAACGTAAATTAGACTTGTTGAAACCTTCAAACGTTGTTATGTAAACTAAATTTGAATGGTCGTACATAGGCACTTTCCGCCTTTAAGACTTTCTACTTTTGGTGCTATACTTCCTACATGCCAAATTTTGTTAAAATCAGTACAACGGTTTGGATTTACAAAAAAAAAAAAAACAAACGGACAGTCATTTATATGGTATCCGGACAATTCGTCGCGGGCAATTTGTCGCAAAGAAAAATAGACAACTATTTATTAATAGTTACTATATTTATTATATATTGTTTGTTGTTCAAAATAATACCCAAAATAATAATTCCTAGAAAAGCTAAAAATCCTTATGACAGATCTTTGGGCCACCTGTCTCTGCATCATTTACTTGTGACACACACAAAAAGATATTGCAACCTAAATAAAAGTTTGTAAAAAGATAGTAATTTAACACAAACACATGTCTGCAAGACTTAATGTATTAATCTATTTCAACAAGTCCTCTAAATCCCTAAATCCTCTTCCTTTGGTTTTGCCACCACCATCTTCTCTTTCCATTTCTCCTTCTCCCTTGATTCGTAGCTTAGGTTTTCTCTTTGACTCTAACTTGTCGCTAACCCCCCAAATTACTTCTGTTACTAAATCCTGCTACTTTCATCTTCGCCGTATTAAGCAGCTTCGTCCACTTCTGGATGATCCTTCGCTGCAACTTCTAGTCTCTTCTCTTGTCCTGTCTCGAATTGACTACTGCAATTCTCTATACTATGGTCTTCCTGACACTACCCTCTATCCTCTCTCTAAAGCCTTCAACTCGGCTGCTCGCTTAGTTTCTCGCACCTCCTACTCCTCTCATATCTCTCCATCTCTTGTTCTTCTCCATTGGCTTCCTCTCAGATATAGGGTGATTTTTAAAATCTGTTTAATAATGTACAAAATAAAAAATTGCCTTTCTCCTCTCTACTTAACTAATTTAATACATATCTCTCCTAAGTCTGGTCTTCGTTCTTCTTCTCGTAATCACTCTCGCATCTTCACTATTAAGCATTCTTTTGCTAAACGCTCTTTCTCCTACTCTGGTCCCTATCTCTGGAACTCTCTTCCTTCTTCTCTTACTAACTCTACTTCTCTCACAGTTTTCCGTCGTGGACTTAAAACATATCTGTTTACTAAGTTCACGACCGAGCGCTATTGAACACTGCGGAAATAGCGCTATATAAATAATTGATTGATTGATTGATTGATTGAATCTTTTAAATTAATGTTATGGCTGCATCCCTGCAAATAATAAACTGATAAACAATTATCATAATCCATCACAACAGAACGCAATCGACGATCCAAGTCTCAGAGAAAATTTTTCAACTGCAAGCATACGCTTAACCATCATTTGGTCAAAGTTTTGTTATATTTTACAAACTTTTATTTAGGTTACAATCTTTGTTTGTGTGTGTGTTTGTGGCTTTTTCTGTACACAAATCTTGCAAGTAAAATTTAGCCAGCTTTTTAACTAGCTAGGAAACTGAAATTTTCAGCATAGCTTCATATTGGATGACAATACATAATTCAATTAAAAAAATTTATTTGAACATCTTTCGTATTTGTATATCGAGTGTATTTGAAATTAAAGTTTGTATAAAAAAACTCGTTTTTTCCTTTTTTACTTGTTTGTAGTTTTGCTACTAACCTCGAAAGTTGGACGTGCAATTTGAACCGCCCGTGCAAATGCATTGGGCGATCCTTCAACTGCGTTGCTAGTACAAAGAATGCTATCACGGACAGCTTGGTAGCAGTCCCAAATATCATATGAAAAAAGAGCACACCCAGTTTATTGGCTACAAGTGCAATTTGTGTAGGTTTGGTTTGCGACTAATTGTCCTGAGACTAATTGTCCGCGCCAAATTGTCCGTTTTTCAGCCCCGAATTGTACGCGCCGAAACGTTCGTTTTTTTGCGACGAATTGTCCTGAAACGAATTGTCCGGATGCTATATATATATATATATATATATATATATATATATATATATATATATATATATATATATATATATATATATATATATATATATATATATATATATATATATATAATTGTAAAATAAAACAAAATTTTACGTCGTTTTTGCTGTCGAGTTCAATTTCAATTCCAGCAGCATTTTTTTTAATGTCATAATCATCAATATCATCATCATCATCAAAATCATCAGCACCAGCATCATCATCATCATCCCCATCATCATCAGTAACACCACCATCATCATTATCATCATAACTAACACCATCGTCACCAGCATCATCATCACCACTACTACCATCTCTATCTCATGGTAATCTTTAATATAATTTATTTTTGTTCCATCAAATAAATGTTATTAATCTAAATTGTTTTATTATCAAAATACATTTAAGAGTTAAATAACAAATTTACATTTTAATTTTCAAATTACAGTTTACATGTCGCATTTGTATTTACAATTTTATTACGCATTGCCAGTTTACAAGGAAAGAAATTCATTCATTTTCCAAATAATTCCCATATGTGTTGTTTCTTTTCCAAATCACCAATTTTCAAGCGTTGGTGTGAAATTTGCTGCCGATATTTGGCCGCCATTTTTCCTATGAGAATTTCTGGTTATTTTGCTTGTCTGCGAATAGAAGTTTTTCTATTTTTAAAATAAAAAAATTATATTTATAAAAAAGAATTCAAATTTTTTCCTATAATTTTTTTCAAATTTATACCTAAAGTTGAAAAAAATTTTTTTGAATTTTTTTGATTTTGATAATTTCTTGACCTCTTGATTTCTTGACGATATATATTTTTTTTATTTGTATACAAATTATATATTTTTATATGAATTATATATTTATATATAATTTTATATATTTATATATATATACTAGCGGAGATACCCGGCGTTGCCCAGGTTTTTTGAGGTTTTTCTAATGTTTGTCTCTTTCTCTCCCGTTTCCTTTCCCACCTGCTTTCCCACTCCTGTTAGCTTTTCCGTTTTCGGTCGTTTTCCCACTGCCGGTCGCTTTCCCGCTCCCGGTCGCTTTCCCGCTCCCGGTCGCTTTCCCGCTCCCGGTCGCTTTCCCGCTCCCGGTCGCTTTCCCGCTCCCGGTCGTTTTCCCGTCCCGGTCGCTGCCCCGTTCCCGCTCACGTTTGCTCTCCCATTCCCGCTCACGCTTGCTTTTCTGTTCCCGCTCGCTGTCCGTTCCGGGTGCTTTCCCGTTTCTATAATAGACAAACTAACCCACAAACATTCATATCTATATATATAAAAGAACATGTCCTGACTGACTGACAGATGACTGACTGATAATCAACGCCGAGCTCAAACGCCTCATCCTAGGAACGTGAAATTTGGAACTTATATTACTTTTTTAGCGTAAACATCCGCTAAGAAAGGATTTTTGAAAATTTTGCTCCTGAGGGGAAAAAACTGGAAAACAAACTTTTTTCTAAAAAATATTTCTAAAAATTTGTTCTGAAATTTGGTATATAGATTCTTTTTGAAAAATAAAAAGATACGTGTTTCACCATTTTTTGAAAATTCGGTTTCCCGGGCCTCAAATGTGGGTTGGAAAATTAGGTTATTTGGTTTTTAAAGTAGCTTCTACTCAAAAACTGTTACTGCTACAGGAGTAAAAATTAGTATTTAGTTTCTACTCCAAAAATAATGAAACACGTGTTTTAGCATTTTTTGAAAATTTGGTTTCCAGGACTTCAAATGTGGGGTGGAAAATAGGGCTAATTGTCTTTTATAGTAACTGCTACTCAAAAACAGAAAATACCACAGATGTAAAAATTATTATTTAGTTTCTTTTCTAAAAATAAAGATATACGTGCTTCACCATTTTTTACAAATTTGGTTTCCCGGACCTCAAATGTAGGTTGGAAAATTGGGTTATTTGGTTTTTAAAGTAGCTTCTACTCAAAAACTGTTAATGTTACAAAAGTAAAAATTAGTATTTAGTTTCTACTCTAAAAATAATGATATACGGGTTTCACAATTTATTGAAAATTTGGTTTCCAGGACTTCAAATGTGGGGTGGAAAATAGGGTTATTTGGTTTTTAAAGTAACTGCTACTCAACAAGTGTAATTGCCACAGATGTAAAAATTAATACTTAGTATCTACTCAAAAAAAAAAAGATATACGTGTTTCATCATTTTTTGTGTTATTTTGTTTTTAAAGTAGCTGATACTCAAAAACTGTTAATGCTACAGAAGTAAAAATTAGTATTTAGTTTCTACTCCAAAAATAATGAAATACGTGTTTTAGCATTTTTTGAAAAATTTAGTTTCCAGGACCTCAAATGTAAGGTGCAAAATAGAGTTATTTGATTTTAAAAATTACTGCTACTCAAAAACTGTAAGTGGTAATATATATATATCTATATATATAAAAGAACATGTCCTGACTGACTGACTGACTGACTGACTGACTGACTGACTGACTGACTGACTGACTGACTGACTGACTGACAGATGACTGACTGATAATCAACGCCGAGCTCAAACGCCTCATCCTAGGAACGTGAAATTTGGAACTTATATTACTTTTATAGCGTAAACATCCGCTAAGAAAGGATTTTTGAAAATTTTGCTCCTGAGGGGAAAAAACTGGAAAACAAACTTTTTTCTAAAACAATGTATATCTCGAAAACCAAAAATGAGGAGATTTTGAAATTTGGTACATAGAGTCTTTTTGAAAAATAAAAAGATACGTGTTTCACCATTTTTTGAAAATTCGGTTTCCCGGACCTCAAATGTGGGTTGGAAAATTGGGTTATTTGGTTTTTAAAGTAGCTTCTACTCTAAAACTGTTACTGCTACAGGAGTAAAAATTAGTATTTAGTTTCTACTCCAAAAATAATGAAACACGTGTTTTAGCATTTTTTGAAAATTTGGTTTCCAGGACTTCAAATGTGGGGTGGAAAATAGGGTTATTTGGTTTTTAAAGTAACTGCTACTCAACAACTGTAATTGCTACAGATGTAAAAATTAATACTTAGTATCTACTCAAAAAAAAAAAGATATACGTGTTTCATCATTTTTTTGGGTTATTTGGTTTTTAAAGTAGCTGCTACTCAAAAACTGTTAATGCTGCAGAAGTAAAAATTAGTATTTAGTTTCTACTCCAAAAATAATGAAATAGGTGTTTTAGCATTTTTTGAAAATTTGGTTTCCAGGACCTCAAATGTGGGGTGGAAATAAGGGTCATTTGATTTCAAAATAACTGCTACTCACAAACTGTAAGTGTTACAAATGTAAAAATTAGTATTATGTTTGTGCCGGTTAAAAGTAGCTAAGTCCAGTTTATCATCGGCCGGGCCAAGCCGTTATTTTAGAGTCTTCACACGGGCCAGACCAAACCTTAAATCAAAGTGGGACGGGCCGAGGCTTTTCACTAAGTATATAGATATTTTAGTGATTTTAGGGTCTTCAGTTTGGCCGGGCCAAACCTGAGGTCAAGGTGGGACGGGCCGAAGTTTTTCATCAAGTATATAGAACTTCTAGGCCTGTAAAAATGGGCCGGGCTTAATTCAGACGGGCTGTGCCGGGCCAGGAGTTTGGGTTTTTAAAACGGGCTGGTCTAATTTGTCGACGGGCCGAGCCGAGACCTAAAAAAGTGATCTCTACTATGGATGCACGGTTCAAACTCTCTAATTTCATGCGAGCGAAGCCGCTACGGGCACTGCTAGTATATATATATATAGTCTTAGCAAATCTATTTTGCGTTTTATAGGCTAACAGAAGTTATGAAAGAATGTAAAAGAGAAAATGAGCGGGAACGGAAACGGGAACGGGAGAGCTACCGTGACCGGGAATGGGAGAGCAAGCATGACCGGGAACGGGAGAGCAAGCGTGAGCGGGAACGGGAAAGCGACCGGAAACGGGAAAGCGACCGGGAACGGGAAAGCGACCGGGAACGGGAAAGCGACCGGGAACGGGAAAGCGACCGAGAACGGGAAAGCGACCGGGAACGGGAAAGCGACCGGGAACGGGAAAGCGACCGGGAACGGGAAAGCGACCGGGAACGCGGAAAGCGACCGGGAACGCGGAAAGCGACCGGGAACGCGGAAAGCGACTGGAATCGGGAGAGCAAGCTTGGAAGGAAACGCGAGCAAGAGAGAAAATCGATAACAGAACTTCTGAGCGGGAAAGCGACCGGGAGCTGGAAAACGACCGAGAGCGGAAAAGCGACCGGGAACGCTACGAAAACGGGAAAGTGGAGAAGGGAACGGGAGCGAGAGAGACAAACATTAGAAAAACCTCTAAAAACCCCGGGCAACGCCGGGTAACCCCGCTAGTATATATATATATATATATATATATATATATATATATATATATATATATATATATATATATATATATATATATATATATATATATATATATATATATATATATATATATATATATATATATATATGTATATATATATATGTATATATATATATATACATATATATATATATATATATATATATATGTATACATAAACACAGACACAGACACACATACATGCACATACACATACATACATACACACATACATACGCACATACATATATATATAGTTCCCGCTCGCTCACCCGCTCCGCTCCGCTCATTTTGTGACGGATTTCAAAATTTTTTTTTTTTTTTTGATTTTCATTGACTCTCAAGGTTGTGTGAAAATTTCATTACGATCGGATGAAGGGTGTAGCAATGCATAAAGGACATTAACATACATCTATATATATAAAAGAACATGTCCTGACTGATAATCAACGCCGAGCTCAAACGCCTCATCCTAGGAACGTGAAATTTGGAACTTATATTACTTTTATAGCGTAAACATCCGCTAAGAAAGGATTTTTGAAAATTTTGCTCCTGAGGGGAAAAAACTGGAAAACAAACTTTTTTCTAAAAATTTTTTCTAAAATTTTTTTTTGAAATTTGGTATATAGATTCTTTTTGAAAAATAAAAAGATACGTGTTTCACCATTTTTTGAAAATTCGGTTTCCCGGACCTCAAATGTGGGTTGGAAAATTGGGTTATTTGGTTTTTAAAGTAGCTTCTACTCAAAAACTGTTAATGCTACAGGAGTAAGAATTAGTATTTAGTTTCTATTCCAAAAATAATGAAACACGTGTTTTAGCATTTTTTGAAAATTTGGTTTCCAGGACTTCAAATGTGGGGTGGAAAATAGGGCTAATTGTCTTTTATAGTAACTGCTACTCAAAAACAGTAAATACCACAGATGTACAAATTATTATTTAGTTTCTTTTCTAAAAATAAAGATATACGTGTTTCACCATTTTTTACAAATTTGGTTTCCCGGACCTCAAATGTGGGTTGGAAAATTGGGTTATTTGGTTTTTTAAGTAGCTTCTACTCAAAAACTGTTAATGCTACAAAAGTAAAAATTAGTATTTAGTTTCTACTCTAAAAATAAGGATATATGTGTTTCACCATTTTTTGAAATTTTGGTTTTCAGGACCTCAAATGTGGGGTGGAAAAAGGTTTTCTTTGGTTTTTAAAGTAACTGCTACTCAAAAACTGTGAATGCTACAGATGTCAAAATTAGTATTTAGTATTTACTCAAAAAATTATGATATAAGTGTTTCAACATTTTTTTAAAAATTTGGTTTCCAGGACATCAAATGTGGGGTGGAAAAAAGGGTTATTTGATTTCAAAATAACTGCTACTCAAAAACTGTAAGTGCTACAAATGTAAAAATTAGTATTTTGAAGTTTTGTGCCGGTTAAAAGTAGCTAAGTTCAGTTTATCACCGGTCGGGCCAAGCCGTTATTTTAGAGTCTTCACACGGGCCAGGCCAAACCTTAAATCAAAGTGGAACGGGCCGAGGTTTTTCACCAAGTATATAGATATTTTAGTGATTTTAGGGTGTTCAGTTGGGCCGGGCCAAACCTGAAGTCAAGGTGGGACGGGCCGAAGTTTTTCATCAAGTATATAGAACTTCTAAGCCTGTAAGAATGGGCCGGGCCTAATTCAGACGGGCTGTGCCGGGCCAGGAGTTTGGGTTTTTAAAACGGGCTGGGCTAAGTTGTCGACGGGCCGAGCCGAGACCTAAAAAATTGATCTCTACTATGGATGCACGGTTCAAACTCTCTAATTTCATGCGAGCGAAGCCGCTACGGGCACTGCTAGTAAATACATATATACAAACATTCATTTATATATATATAGATAGATGAATGTTTGTGGGTTAGTTTGTCTATTATAGAAACGGGAAAGCACCCGGAACGGACAGCGAGCGGGAACAGAAAAGCAAGCGTGAGCGGGAATGGGAGAGCAAACGTGAGCGGGAACGGGGCAGCGACCGGGACGGGAAAACGACCGGGAGCGGGAAAGCGACCGGGAGCGGGAAAGCGACCGGCAGTGGGAAAACGACCGAAAACGGAAAAGCTAACAGGAGTGGGAAAGCAGGTGGGAAAGGAAACGGGAGAGAAAGAGACAAACATTAGAAAAACCTCTAAAAAACCTGGGCAACGCCGGGTATCTCCGCTAGTACATACATAAACACACACACACAGACACACATACATGCACATACACATACATACATACACACATACATACGCACATACATATATATATAGTTCCCGCTTGCTCACCCGCTCCGCTCCGCTCATTTTGTGACGGATTTCAAAAATTTTTTTTTTCTTTTTGATTTTCATTGACTCTCAAGGTTGTGTGAAAATTTCATTACGATCGGATGAATGGTGTAGCAATGCATAAAGGACATTAACATACATAAATACATATATACAAACATTCATTTTTATATATATAGACTAGCGGGGTACCCGGCGTTGCCCGGGATTTTAAGAGGTTTTTTTAATGTTTGTCTCTCTTGCTCCCGTTTCCTTCCCCGCTTGCTCTCCCGCTCTCGGTCGCCTTCCTGCTCCCGGATGCTTTCCTGATGCCGGTCGCTTTCCCGTTCCCTGCCGTTTTCTTGCTATCGTTCGCTTTCCCACTCCAGGTCGCTTTCTCGATCCCGGACGCTTTCCCGCTCTTGGTCGGTTTACCTTTCCCGCTCTCAGTTACGTATTTGTTCCTTCTTGTTTTCTCGTTCCAGTTTCCGCTCATTTTCTAATTTCCGTTTCCGCTCGCTCTCCCGCTCCCGCTCCGCTCATTTTGTGACCGAAATAATTTTTTTCACTGAAACCTTATTCCATTGACTCTCAAGCATGTGTGAAAATTGCATTACGATCGGATGAATGGTGTAGCAATGCATAAAGGACTTACAGACACATAATCTAATTTATATATATACTAGCGGGGTTACCCGGCGTTGCCCGGGGTTTTTAGAGGTTTTTCTAATGTTTGTCTCTCTCGCTCCCGTTTCCTTCTCCACTTTCCCGTTTTCGTCGCGTTCCCGGTCGCTTTTCCGCTCTCGGTCGATTTCCAGCTCCTGGTCGCTTTCCAGCTCCTGGTCGCTTTCCAGCTCCCGGTCGCTTTCCCGCTCAGAAGTTTTGTTATCGATTTTCTCTCTTGCTCGCGTTTCCTTCCAAGCTTGCTCTCCCAATTCCAGTCGCTTTCCGCGTTCCCGGTCGCTTTCCGCTTTCCCGGTCGCTTTCCCGTTCCCGGTCGCTTTCATGTTCCCGGTTGCTTTCCCGTTCCCGGTCGCTTTCCCGTTCCCGGTTGCTTTCCCGTTCCCGCTCACGCTTGCTCTCCCGTTCCCGGTCACGTAGTGTTTGTCTGGATTGAGCATTGCTTACTCTTATTGTTTCCAGTTTTGCTTCCCGTTGCTCAGCTGTTTCAGATGAACGGTATTGAGCAGCGTTTAATCGAAGGCTTTCCAGTCTTGCTTCCCGTTGCTCAGCTGTTTCAGATGAACGGTATTGAGCAGCGTTTAATCGAAGGCTTTCCAGTCTTGCTTCCCGTTGCTCAGCTGTTTCAGATGAACGGTATTGAGCAGCGTTTAATCGAAGGCTTTCCAGTCTTGCTTCCCGTTGCTCAGCGGTTTCAGATGAACGGTATTGAGCAGCGTTTAATCGAAGGCTTTCTTTTTTTTGAGCATTGTATAATCGAAGGCTTTCAAGTCTTGCTTCCCGCTGTTCTTCTGTTTCTGAACTTCGTAATGCCTTTTTCTTTCTTGCTTGGAGCGTAAGTTGACCAATAGCTTTTCGTTTAGGTGGCATAATTAATTCGATAGAAAAATTTGAAATTTGAAATTGTAATTTTTCAGCCAATTTTCAATTTATGACGATGTTTTAAAGGAAATAGTTTTGAACTTTATAGATATATATATATATATATATATATATATATATATATATATATATATATATATATATATATATATATATATATATCTATATATATAAAAATGAATGTTTGTATATATGTATTTATGTATGTTAATGTCCTTTATGCATTGCTACACCCTTCATCCGATCGTAATGAAATTTTCACACAACCTTGAGAGTCAATGAAAATCAAAAAAAAAAAAAAAATTTTGAAATCCGTCACAAAATGAGCGGAGCGGAGCGGGTGAGCGAGCGGGAACTATATATATATGTATGTGCGTATGTATGTGTGTATGTATGTATGTGTATGTGCATGTATGTGTGTCTGTGTCTGTGTTTATGTATACATATATATATATACTAGCGGAGATACCCGGCGTTGCCCAGGTTTTTTGAGGTTTTTCTAATGTTTGTCTCTTTCTCTCCCGTTTCCTTTCCCACCTGCTTTCCCACTCCTGTTAGCTTTTCCGTTTTCGGTCGTTTTCCCACTGCCGGTCGCTTTCCCGCTCCCGGTCGCTTTCCCGCTCCCGGTCGCTTTCCCGCTCCCGGTCGTTTTCCCGTCCCGGTCGCTGCCCCGTTCCCGCTCACGTTTGCTCTCCCATTCCCGCTCACGCTTGCTTTTCTGTTCCCGCTCGCTGTCCGTTCCGGGTGCTTTCCCGTTTCTATAATAGACAAACTAACCCACAAACATTCATATATATATATATATAGTCTTAGCAAATCTATTTTGCGTTTTATAGGCTAACAGAAGTTATGAAAGAATGTAAAAGAGAAAATGAGCGGGAACGGAAACGGGAACGGGAGAGCTACCGTGACCGGGAATGGGAGAGCAAGCATGACCGGGAACGGGAGAGCAAGCGTGAGCGGGAACGGGAAAGCGACCGGAAACGGGAAAGCGACCGGGAACGGGAAAGCGACCGGGAACGGGAAAGCGACCGGGAACGGGAAAGCGACCGAGAACGGGAAAGCGACCGGGAACGGGAAAGCGACCGGGAACGGGAAAGCGACCGGGAACGGGAAAGCGACCGGGAACGCGGAAAGCGACCGGGAACGCGGAAAGCGACCGGGAACGCGGAAAGCGACTGGAATCGGGAGAGCAAGCTTGGAAGGAAACGCGAGCAAGAGAGAAAATCGATAACAGAACTTCTGAGCGGGAAAGCGACCGGGAGCTGGAAAACGACCGAGAGCGGAAAAGCGACCGGGAACGCTACGAAAACGGGAAAGTGGAGAAGGGAACGGGAGCGAGAGAGACAAACATTAGAAAAACCTCTAAAAACCCCGGGCAACGCCGGGTAACCCCGCTAGTATATATATATATATATATATATATATATATATATATATATATATATATATATATATATATATATATATATATATATATATATATATATATATATATGTATATATATATATGTATATATATATATATACATATATATATATATATATATATATATATATATGTATACATAAACACAGACACAGACACACATACATGCACATACACATACATACATACACACATACATACGCACATACATATATATATAGTTCCCGCTCGCTCACCCGCTCCGCTCCGCTCATTTTGTGACGGATTTCAAAATTTTTTTTTTTTTTTTGATTTTCATTGACTCTCAAGGTTGTGTGAAAATTTCATTACGATCGGATGAAGGGTGTAGCAATGCATAAAGGACATTAACATACATCTATATATATAAAAGAACATGTCCTGACTGATAATCAACGCCGAGCTCAAACGCCTCATCCTAGGAACGTGAAATTTGGAACTTATATTACTTTTATAGCGTAAACATCCGCTAAGAAAGGATTTTTGAAAATTTTGCTCCTGAGGGGAAAAAACTGGAAAACAAACTTTTTTCTAAAAATTTTTTCTAAAATTTTTTTTTGAAATTTGGTATATAGATTCTTTTTGAAAAATAAAAAGATACGTGTTTCACCATTTTTTGAAAATTCGGTTTCCCGGACCTCAAATGTGGGTTGGAAAATTGGGTTATTTGGTTTTTAAAGTAGCTTCTACTCAAAAACTGTTAATGCTACAGGAGTAAGAATTAGTATTTAGTTTCTATTCCAAAAATAATGAAACACGTGTTTTAGCATTTTTTGAAAATTTGGTTTCCAGGACTTCAAATGTGGGGTGGAAAATAGGGCTAATTGTCTTTTATAGTAACTGCTACTCAAAAACAGTAAATACCACAGATGTACAAATTATTATTTAGTTTCTTTTCTAAAAATAAAGATATACGTGTTTCACCATTTTTTACAAATTTGGTTTCCCGGACCTCAAATGTGGGTTGGAAAATTGGGTTATTTGGTTTTTTAAGTAGCTTCTACTCAAAAACTGTTAATGCTACAAAAGTAAAAATTAGTATTTAGTTTCTACTCTAAAAATAAGGATATATGTGTTTCACCATTTTTTGAAATTTTGGTTTTCAGGACCTCAAATGTGGGGTGGAAAAAGGTTTTCTTTGGTTTTTAAAGTAACTGCTACTCAAAAACTGTGAATGCTACAGATGTCAAAATTAGTATTTAGTATTTACTCAAAAAATTATGATATAAGTGTTTCAACATTTTTTTAAAAATTTGGTTTCCAGGACATCAAATGTGGGGTGGAAAAAAGGGTTATTTGATTTCAAAATAACTGCTACTCAAAAACTGTAAGTGCTACAAATGTAAAAATTAGTATTTTGAAGTTTTGTGCCGGTTAAAAGTAGCTAAGTTCAGTTTATCACCGGTCGGGCCAAGCCGTTATTTTAGAGTCTTCACACGGGCCAGGCCAAACCTTAAATCAAAGTGGAACGGGCCGAGGTTTTTCACCAAGTATATAGATATTTTAGTGATTTTAGGGTGTTCAGTTGGGCCGGGCCAAACCTGAAGTCAAGGTGGGACGGGCCGAAGTTTTTCATCAAGTATATAGAACTTCTAAGCCTGTAAGAATGGGCCGGGCCTAATTCAGACGGGCTGTGCCGGGCCAGGAGTTTGGGTTTTTAAAACGGGCTGGGCTAAGTTGTCGACGGGCCGAGCCGAGACCTAAAAAATTGATCTCTACTATGGATGCACGGTTCAAACTCTCTAATTTCATGCGAGCGAAGCCGCTACGGGCACTGCTAGTAAATACATATATACAAACATTCATTTTTATATATATAGATAGATGAATGTTTGTGGGTTAGTTTGTCTATTATAGAAACGGGAAAGCACCCGGAACGGACAGCGAGCGGGAACAGAAAAGCAAGCGTGAGCGGGAATGGGAGAGCAAACGTGAGCGGGAACGGGGCAGCGACCGGGACGGGAAAACGACCGGGAGCGGGAAAGCGACAGGGAGCGGGAAAGCGACCGGCAGTGGGAAAACGACCGAAAACGGAAAAGCTAACAGGAGTGGGAAAGCAGGTGGGAAAGGAAACGGGAGAGAAAGAGACAAACATTAGAAAAACCTCTAAAAAACCTGGGCAACGCCGGGTATCTCCGCTAGTACATACATAAACACACACACACAGACACACATACATGCACATACACATACATACATACACACATACATACGCACATACATATATATATAGTTCCCGCTCGCTCACCCGCTCCGCTCCGCTCATTTTGTGACGGATTTCAAAAAAATTTTTTTTCTTTTTGATTTTCATAGACTCTCAAGGTTGTGTGAAAATTTCATTACGATCGGATGAATGGTGTAGCAATGCATAAAGGACATTAACATACATAAATACATATATACAAACATTCATTTTTATATATATAGATAAATACTAGCGAGGTGCCTGGCGTGGCCCGGGCTTTTTTGAGGTTTTTCTATCGTTTTTCTCTCACGCTCCCGGTCGCTTTCCCACTTATATATATATATATATATATATATATATTTATATATATATATATATATATATATATATATATATATATATATATATATATATATATATATATGTGTGTGTGTGTGTGTGTGTGTGTGTCTGTGTGTGTGTGTGTCTTTCTATTTGTTGCATTTTCCTAAAAAAAGGACATAATTGCACCTCATGGTTTTTCCAAAATAACTTTTTCAAATAATTTCAAATAAATATTTTAAATAGCCTAGGACCTACCATCAGACCTACCGAATGTACACAAAAAATTTCATAAAAATCGGTTCAGCCGTTTCGGAGGAGTTCAATTTCAAACACAATGACACGAGATTTTTATATATATAGATATATAGATTATATATTTATAAATAAATTATATCACTCTGCCTCGCTAATTGCGAGCCAGTCCCAAACCTGAATAAAGGAGGAAGGACAGTTAAAAGGATCAAGTTTTGATCCACGACAGGAAGTACCTATGTGCTTACTACAGGCAGCGGTATATAAAAGACTATAAACTATTATTTTCAAAAAAATATAGATTTACTAGCATCAAAAAGCCTAAAAAAGAAAAACATAGAAATATTTAACTTGGGATGCAGTCAAATCGACTCCAGTTAAACTCCAGCAAATCTGAAGCCATCTGGTTTACAACTAGAAGCCAGAAACTTCATCTTCCAAAAGATCCAGTTCGAATAGGTCTTGACATGGTGCAGCCGTCTGTGTCTGTTCGAAATCTTGGCATCTATCTTGATGCTGATCTGTCATCAAAAACACACATCAAAAACACTGTTCGTGCATGCTTCAATGTATTACGGCAGATAAAAAGTGTGGCAACCTCTCTCCCAACAAATTCTCGAAAAATACTTGTAACTTCCCTCGTCTTAAGCAAACTTGATTATGGTAACTCTATCCTGGTTGGGTCACCCAAACACCACATCAATCGTCTCCGTTCGGTTATTAATGCTGCAGCACGTCTGGTTACCGGTGCTCGCAAATGCGATCACATTAGTCCAGTTCTCGCCGACCTACACTGGCTGCCAGTGGACAAAAGAATAAAATTCAAGTTGGCGCTACTGGTATACAAATCTCTTAATAAACTGGCTCCGAAATATCTGTCTTCTTCAATGAACAGGGTGTCTGACTTCCCGGCCAGGAGGAGACTCAGATCCTCATCTTCGGCCTCACTCCATCTGCCAAGGACCAAAATGAAGACGGCTGGCGACCGCATGTTTGCTGTTGCCGGTTCCAGACTTTGGAACGAGCTTCCGACTACCATCACCTGCTCAGCGACGGTCGAAGAATTTCGAAAGGGTCTCAAAACGCATCTCTTCGTGGCCTAGAAGTCAACACTGACATTATGCCACGTTAAATTATTATCAAATTAAAATTAAATTAAAAAATATTTATAATATTAACTACAAAATAACAATCCCCATATCAATAATTATATCAAATTACAGACAGACAGTTAGTCAATTATATATAGTTGATATATAAATTATATATAAACAAGTAAAGGAAAAAACGAGTTTTTCAACACAAACTTTAATTTCCAATACACTCAATTTAGAAATACGAAAGATGTTGAAATTAATTTTTTTTAATTGAATTATATATTGGGTATATATAAAGCTATGCTGAAAGTTTCAGCTTCGTAGCTAATCAAAAAGCTGGTAAAATTTTACTTGCAAGATTTGCGTACAGAGAAAGCCACACACACACATATACACACACACAAGCAGAGATTGTAACCTAAATAAAAATTTGTAAATTATATATTTTATACTTTATTAAAAAAAGTTTTTTTTATAGAAAAATGTTTGATTTAGTTCGATTACATTTAAAAAACTGACTGCGTAGTCAAGCAACGTGACTGCAATTCAAAACTTCTGAGTTCGATTTCAAACCAATTGACCATGTGGTTGTCTAAATAATATTTTTTAATATTTGTTGACGGCATTCTTTAGAGTTCGTATTTTTAGTTTACGTTTTCTTTTCTCTTTTCTTGTTTTTCTATTTTTTTCTCTTTTTCTCTATTTTTACTTTTCTCTTTTTTTTCATTCTTTCTCTCTCGTTCTCTCTTTTTTTGAAGGAACTTCCTTATTTTTCTCTCCTACAATCTGTCATATCTTATTTTCCAATTTTCTTCTTTTCTCTCCATATTTTTCTTCCTCTCATCTTATTGGACGGGTGAAATGCAAATGGACACCTGACATTACGTGTTCCTCCAATCAGCATTCTTCTCTAAAGCAAGATAAACATGGGATGAGACAAATATGAAACTTTATTGCTTATGCGTCAGTACAAAACAACGCTTCAAGACAACCTCAGCTACTAATTTCCTACTTACTCACTTACTTGCTTGCTTGCTTGATTGTTTGCTTGGTTGCTTGCTTACTTACTTACTTACTCACTTACTTAGCAGTAAAACGTTTGCCTGTTAATCTTTAGGTCGGCAGTTCGAGCCTCACCGGCGTCACCAGCATAACTCCCTTAATCAAGGAGTTCACTCGCATTGCTAAAGAGGTAGGCGCCTAAAAAGGGCTGCCTTTGCGAGGACCCTTTCTCGCCTTTGTGCAAAACTTGTCTTGATAAAGGCGCATGCTAAATGTTATAAAACAAATTTTATAGTGCATGATTTTTGTGTTTGGTATAATTATTTATTTTGATTATTTATTGCCACATTTTTGTTACTGACAATTTTTACAAATCTCGATAAACGAATGAATAAATGACAGTTTGTTATGGAAAGTGATTAAAAAATAAAACGCGTTGCAGAAGAACAAACAACATAAAAAAAAAAACCATTTAACAACCACAGAGAGAATAATAAAAGAATGTGTGACGCCACGATATGGCGCCTGTGAGTGCCCGCTCTTCACCCGAAGTCTCTATGACAACCAGAAGAGAGGCCAGCATAATTCGGTCGTTCAAAATGCATCTTTCAAGAAGGCCGTGTCTTTGTTATTGTACTCGCTGCTGTTGTTGGCCGTGTTATTTGTTGTAGAGCTCTGGAGTTAGTGATCACGACGATGACGACGACGACGATGATGATGACGGTGACAGTGACGATGACGATGACGATTAAGATGGCGATTAAGATGGCGATGATGATGATGATGATGAAGATGATGATGATAATGATGCTTAGGATGATGATGAGGAGAAGGAGGAGAAGGGTAAATAGGAAAAGAGAGATGGAAGCGAAGAAGAAAAGGATGTTATTGGTGGTAGTGATAATGGTATTTGTTGATGAATGGTTGGTACCAGGGGTGTAAGTTATGCGGACCTATCGTGATCATTTGTCTCTTATCGATTGGAAAAAATCATGGCCATCATTACCATGAGATAGATGAGTTTTTTTCCCACTAATATAAATAAAAATATGAATACACACACACAGATATATATATATATATATATATATATATATATACAATATTATTGTTTCCTTCGTTAATTTGATTTCGTCGCATTAAAAAAGCTTTTAACGTTATAGGATTTTGCAAGACACGATTTTGTTCTATTTTCTTTTCCTTCCTTTCATTTTCACTTCTTTCACTCTTTCCCATTTTTTCTCTTTTTTTCTTTCTTTTTCTCTCTCTCTCTTTCTTTCTTTTTTTCTCGTTGAAACAACGGCATAGTTTAAAGGTTAAGAAACATCAAGGAACATGAGATTTTAATGAAGATTTAATTTGAAATTGCGGTCATCTTTCAGCAATTCTTTTTCATTTAAATTTTTTTTTATATTTACTTCACCGCCGGTCTTGTTTGCTCGAATACTGGATTTCTTGAGGACAAATGTTCGAAGTTAAAATTGACGAACTTCACGTCATCCAATCAAAATTACTTGCTCCTCACAACAATACATTCTAATATATGTTGAAAATTTTCCAAAAAATCATTTTTAATTTTACCCTCTAATTTGAAAAAATCATTCTAAAAAATCAAAAGTATGAGAATTTCAAAAATAAAACTGTTTTTTTTGTTTTTCAATGTATGTTTGAGTTTTCAGATTGAATTATTCAAATAACAAATAAACACAATAAAAACTATAATTTTTCCAATAAGTAATAAAATTTGTATTTAACTTATAAAATAAATGATAATAAATTTTAATTTTAGTTTAATCTTATTCATCAGTTAGATGATTTATGGCGGAAAAGTTTTGCTCCTGTTTTTACTTTATTATTATCCTTATTATTAGAATTATAATAATCATTATTATTACTATTTTTTCACTACTATTAATTATTTATTAAATTATACTCATTATTTTTTTTGTTATTGTTTTTGCGTTGTTGAAAACATAAATTTAAAAAAAATGAATTCTGGAATTGTGGAACAGCCCTGATTTTCATTAAATATGTGTTTGCATATCATCAGATGAACTTAATAATTTGTATTTATTTTATTGTGTTACATAATAATTACAATGAAAAACGGTTGGTAACACATTCAACAGAAGAATTTTTTATTTTTTTTCATTATTTAGATTACAACACGGTTCGAACTGTCGTCAGCAGACTTGACTGGTACATTGACCGACCAGTGTAGGAACAAAAGTTCCATACAGACTGTAACATCCGGTGTTCTTCCTGCCTGCTCCTGCCAGCCGGATCCGGAAGTCGTATTCCGCAGAGGAACAGAAACGCCGGCAGTTAATCTAGGTCAGATAAATTAGGTCAGAATGCGACTAATCGACAATTGCCATTTTCTTGTTATTTCTATTGCATAAGTTGTTTTTTTATTATAAGCTCCATTAAAGAATGTTAATAATATTTTTAATTGTAATAACAACCAAGAAATGGTGGTCGATTTATTTATTTTTTGTGATAATATATTTTAGAAATGTTAATTAATTTTATTCCATAATTCACTCAAATTTTGTCCAATCAATACAAAGATTTATTAGAATGTAAAGTCTGCAGCTGAAAATATATCCAGCAAATCCCAACGTATGGCCCAAGGAAACAAGCACACACGATAAAGTTAATATGGAAGATTTAACAAGTGAACCGTAAAAAACTTCGTTTTTAAAAAATCCTTCATAATTTTTTAATTTGGCGACTAAAATTAGGAAAACATTGACCACTGTCTTAATGCTTAATGTGTGAGGATTGAAAAGTTAAGAAACTTTCGAATCAATATAGAATAAACAAATTTTGTATTATAAATTTGAAAATTCAAAGTTCGTTTTTCTACATAAAATTTGTGTTTAAAAATTAAATTTTACTTTTTTATTTTATAATTTACTCCAATGTTGTCCAATTGATCTGAAAATGTAATAGACCCACTAAATTTCAACTCTATTGTGAAAATCAAACATATAAAAGCTATTTTCAAATCAATATGGAATAAACAAATATTTTATTATGAGTTTTTAAAATCAAAAATTTAAATATCGGGTTCTTTAAAGAAACTAAAAATTGATAGTTTGTTTTTTTTACATATAATGTTTATTTTTTTTTAATTTTAAAGGTTTTATTGATTTTATTTTATAATTCACTTAATGTTTGTCCAATCAATTCGGAAATTTAATATAATGTAAAGTGCGCAGTGGCAAATAACCCCGCTAAATTACAACTTGATTTGATAGCACGAAGTTGGTTTTAATGAGTGCTATAGGGTCCCAGCTTATGGCTAAAACAAGCTATCAAGCAGGCAAACACGGTGAAGTTAATATAAAGGATTTATAAATAATGTTTGCTCTGCTTTGCACAAGCAAAAATCAGAGCTGTAATAATAAGAGGTCAAACAACTATCTTGTAATTCTTATGGAGAATAGATTGATCGATAGGTGAAGTTGTAAAACTGTTTCTGTCAAGAGGAACTGAAAATTAATATGGCAGATGACAAATATTCCAAACCCGATAGCTCAGGGCTATCCGCAATTCCGACTTATTTCCGCAAACCGTTTTCCATTCCCATTCTGGCCAAACAAAATAGTTTTTAGATAATACAATCGATGATTACCATCCCCTTTCCAATTCCGTTGACATATACTTTGTCTCCATTTCTATTTCGTCGGCGTAGTGTAACTTACTTGAATTATCGTATAATACGCTAAACTGATAACATTTAAAGCCTAGTGTTGGCCAGTTCATATGCTTTCTATAATAATAAAACAAAGTCAGATCTATTTCGAGAATAGAAAACATAACTCAAACAATGACTACTGTGATTCCAACGATGGTGGAAACATTCACGATTGTTTCTGTCGTTATCTGCTTCTCTAACGTCAGCAGTCTGGAATCTTCTGGTTAATTAACTTCAGTTAAAAACACATTAATAAACACAAAAGGTAAATGTAATCGGCAACCTGATGAACACCGACGGTAATAAAACTGAAGATAGTGATGTTTTACCGTCAGATAGAATGTCAAGCAACGCTACAGAATGGCTATGCATTAACTTTAACAAGTGAAAGTTAATTTACAAAATTAAAAACATGTTTTTAAGATGGCTAAAAAAAAATCATAGCGACATCGTATCGTAAAAATATTACCTTGGTGAATAGTAAACAAAAGATGTTTGTAGTTACTATGACGATGAAAGTTTTTGTAGTCATTATTATATGCTTCTTTAATTTATTTTTAATAAATTTTGTTTCTTAAATTTTATTTTTTTTTAAATTAAACAATGAATTGCTTTGAAGTGGATGAATTTTATAATGATCTCCGAACTTTAAAACGTCCGCGGAAATCCCATGGACATTCGGACAAATGAAAGTTAATAAAAACATTTAAAAATCCAAGCAAACACGTTTATAACAAAAAAATTATTTGAACTCAAGAAATCTTAATGGAATTAACTAGAGGTAAATGGAGTTGTTTTTTCAGATTCGTTAATTATTGTTGATTTTAAAAAACATTTCAATTTTATAATTTTGTTGCTTAATAAACACAATAAAAAGAGAGTGCTACCAGCTAGGAACTAGTCAACAGACAAATAAAACTTTTTGCAGTAGATTTATTATTTTATAAAAATCACTTCTGAAATGAGACCATTTTAAGATTATATTTATCACAGGAATTTTCCCATAAAATAAATAACTACAAAGTGTCTATGACAAATTGTGTATTTGTCCTGGTCACGAAACCAGATCTCATCTCGATCCCTGAATCCCGGGATTCAAAAAAGTCTGGAGTTTGGAATCATCAACCAACACGTTAATTTTAAAGAATTAAAAGAGCAGATTCAGGAGACAAGCAGCAAGCACATGCGTGACCAAAACATGCCCTTCAAGCAAACGGTGTGAAATAACTGAAAGTCATTATAACCCCCCGTCATAATTTATAGTGTTTGTAGTTTATTGAAATGGACCCAGCACAAACAACATATGACTGTTTATTAGGTGTTTTTCGCACGGATTGATGTTTGTTTTTCAGTTCTTGAATGGTATATTAAACTTAAAAAATGCCCCTATTTGTCTCGAAAGGTTACAGAATCTACAGAAATGTTTCCCCGTTACCGTGGTAGTACCATACAAATAACCTTCCATTCCCATCGTTTCCACACTATGTTACTGAGGTTTTTTTTACAGAGTGTCACTTCCTTAGACGAAGGCGTCATAGCCATATGAGTAAAGTTTTTGGTCTTCTGTGAGCTGTGAGACAAAAGAGCGGTCATGAAGCCTTTAAAATTGAAAATATTCTTCTGAGTGCTCAGTAAGTGATTGTGCATAATACTTCTGGCAGCAGAGTTTGTCTTGATAGTTGAATTATAAAGATTGATGGCGAAAATATTCTTTTCTTTTATATTCGAAAAATCGAAAATAGAAGAAAATTATTTTTCTGCGAAAATGGTAGTGATAATGATGGTGGTGATTGAAGTGGTCTTGGAAAGGGAATGGTTTTCGTGGTAGTGATGAGGATGATGATGAGGATGATGATGATGACGATGACGATGACGATGACGATGACGATGACGATGACGATGACGATGACGATGACGAAAACGATGACGATGACGATGACGATGACGATGACGATGACGATGACGATGACGATGACGATGACGATGACGATGACGATGACGATGACGATGACGATGACGATGGTGGTGGTGGTGGTGGTGGTGATGACAAAGACGATGACGATGACGATGACAATGACAATGACGATGACGATGACGATGACGACGAAGACAGCGACGACAATGATGATGACGTGATTATGATAATGATGAAAATAAAAGTAAGTTGTAAAGACCATCGCTATAATAACAAAAGTTCATTATTTTCATTCGAAAGCAATTTTTTAAATGACAAAATATAAAAAGTTTTTTAATGGAAAAAGTTTTAAGATAAAAAAAAGATTTTTAAAATGAAACTTAATTTCATCAGTTAAAATTACGACTAAGTATATTATTGCCATTATATGCAAAAAATGATGTAAAGCAAAACGACAAAAGGCATGATTACGGATTTTTATAAACCCATTAAATATAGAATACAACAAAAATCACCGATGAGATTCTTTAGTAGAGGCAGCCTGACAGTTTCATAGAATTGATTTACTTATTGCATATAAGGTTATGATCATTTGATGTCGCGACCTTCTGACACGATCGGATGGTAACAATAATCTTGCAATCGCTTGTCGTTGCGATAGCGTTATGACGTTCAGGGAAATTCTCGCATAAAGGATCTAAATCGTTTTCCCGCGAAATGGCCGAAATCGGAATGCATGGACATGAAAACGAAGCTTAGATAAACAAAAAGGCGAGCGATAATGCGAACCGGTGAGCGATATTGCAGAGTTGATGAGTCGCGTGGGAAATCAACAGTCTCTGTTTGAAATTGAGGCAGTCAAAAAAGTCGCCGTGTTCAGCACGTAGGCCTGTGGAGGTTTGATAAACATCCACTAGTCGAATGGTCTTATTAACCTACCCTCATTTGTTTTCCGTTTGATATCCGCTATTTGTTTCTCTGTTAAATTAGCCGTATTAACCTTTAAATCGGATAATTAAGAATTCAGGTCACTTCCATTCTGACACGTTCATGTTTATTGTTTTTTTAAAAAGTTTGCATTCTTATAAGACAAATTATTACTTTGAAATGTACGCTGGCATTTCCTACGACGGATCATAACCCCTTTTTCATATTATTTAAATCTTTTTTATTAACTTCCCGGTGTTTGCTTGCATGCATGCTTGCTTGCTTGCTTGCATGCGTGCTTGCTTGCTTGCTTGCATGCGTGCTTGCTTACCTGCTTGAGCCATACGTTGGGACCATGGATATCTTGATATAACTTCTCAGTGCCAAATTAAGCCATGCAAAGGTCCATAGGCACTCACATTTTTGGGCCCTCTTTTGGCTACCTTAAACATGTCATTTGTTATGTTGATTGTACATTCTGTAATAAATGTATAGAGAAATAATTTTGTTTATTAAATAATCTGACAGTTCGATAAAACCAAAAAAACCATCCTTCTTGATGGGGTATTTTTAGTATATAAGGATATTTTTCACTTGTTTTTTATTTAAATGTAGGACATTTTCCCCTTCCCCCGGACAACTCCCCCGGACTTCCCCCCCCCCCCGACAGACTCTATGACATTTCCTTCGGATATCCCCCTGTTGTAAGATTTGTCTCCCCGACATAACGTTTTCTCTGATAGATAAAAATAAATAAAATAATCCAGTAGTATGAATTTGTGGTTTTGCAAGAGTTTCTCCCATGTTAAGCTGACATACAGAGAAAAATCGCGTAAAGAATTTTTGCGTAATTTTGAATGACCTGGCTTACCTACCGGTGAACGAAGTAATTAGTGGGATGCAAACCGTAATCTTAACAAAGTAACTAGTGGGATGCTAAACCTAGCCCTAACAAAATAACTAGTGAAATGTTAACTCTAACCTTAACGAAATAACTTGTGGGATGCTAACCCTAACCCTAACGAAGTAAATAGTGGGATGCTAAACCTAACTCGACGTAACCCTAACAAAGTAGTTAGTGGGATGCTAACCCTATCGAAGTAGCTAGTGGGATACTAACCCTAACTCTAACAAAGTAGCTAGTGGGATACTAACCCTAACTTTAACTAAGTAACTAATGGGATGCTAACCTTAACCCTAACAAAGTAACTAGTGCGATTCTAACACTAACCCTAACGAAGTAAGTAGTGGGATGCTAAACCTAACCCTAAAAAAGTAATTAGTGGGATGTTAACCCTAACCCTAACAAAGTAACTAGTGAGATGCTAACCCTAACCCCGACGAAGTAACTAGTGGAATGCTAATCCTAACCCTAACCCTAACAAAGTAAATAGTGGGATGCTAACCCTAACGAAGTAGCTAGTGGGATACTAACCCTAACCTTAACGAAGTACTATTGGGATGCTAACCTAACCCTAACGAAGTAACTAGTGGGATGCTAACCCTAACCCTAACAAAGTGAAAAGTGGTATGCTAAACCTAACACTAACAAAGTAAGTAGTGGGATGCTAAACCTAACACTAACGAAGTAACTAGTGGGATGCTAACCCTAACCTTAACAAAGTAACTAGTGAAATGCTAACCCTAACGAAATAATTAGTGGGATGCAAACCCAAAACCTAACGAAGTAACTAGTGGGAAGCTAACCCTAAGCCTAAGCCTAACAAAGTAAATAGTGGGAAGCTAAACCTAACTCAACCTAACCCTAACGAAGTAACTAGTGGGATACTAACCCTAACTCTAACAAAGTAGCTAGTGGGATACTAACACTAACTCTAACGAAGTAACTAATGGTATGCTAACCTTAACCCTAACGAAGTAACAAGTGCGATGCTAACCCTAACCCAAACGAAGTAACTATTGCGATGCTAACCCTAACCTTAACGAAGTAATTATTGGGATGCTAACCTAACCCTAATGAAGTAACTAGTGAGATGCTAATCTCAACCCTAACGAAATAATTAGTAGGATGCTAATCCTAACCATAACTCTAACGAATTAAATAGTGGGATGCTAACCCTAACGAAGTAGCTAGTAAGATACTAACCCTAACTTTAACGAAGTAACTATTGGGATTCTAACCTAACAAAGTAAGTAGTGGGATACTAAACCTAACACTAACGAAGTAGCTAGTGGGATGCTAACCCTAACAAAGTAACTACTGGGATGCTAAAATGCTAACCCTAACCCAAACGAAGTAACTAGTGCGATGATAACGTTAACCCTAACGAAGTAACTAGTGGGAGGCTAATCCTAACCCTAACCCTAGCCCTAGCCCTAACCCTAACAAAGTAACAAGTGGAATGCTAACCCTAACCTTATCAAAGTAATTAGTGGGATGCTTACCCTAACCCTAACGAAGTAATTAGTGGGATGCTAACCCTAACCTTAGCTAAGTAACTAGTGGGATGCTGACTTTAACCCTAACCCTAGCCCTAGCCCTAATCTAACTAGTTGGATGCTAACCCTAACCTTATTGAAGTAACTAGTGGGATGCTAACCCTAACCCTAACCCTAGCCCTAGCCCTAACCCTAACGAAGTAACTAGTGAGATGCTAACCCTAACCCTAACCATTTTTTCTCTTACGGCTGCACGCCAAACACTCTATTCAATTAATATCATTCTATTAAATATAAACAATAAATGGTAAATCTTTTTAAAATGTATTTTTGTTTATTAGAAAAACGTGATCTCTGACTCTACCCCATGGGGGAAAATGTCCTACCCCGGGGGAAGTCTGGGGGAAATGTCCGATCCCCCTTTTATTCAGACCTGAGACTGACTCACATTAAGCGAGGTAAGTTGGTGACCAACGTTAAATTTTTGTCATGACACTTAGTCATAGGAGACAGTTTATGTTGTGTTTGTCCGTATCCTAATTGTATTTAAGGTTAAGTAATTTTTACATTGTTTTGGCGGGAATGATCTCGTAAATCTTACCGTCCCACACTTGCATTACATATTTTTCTCTCTTTCATTTTCTCTTTCTGTGTTTTTGTTTCTCTCTCTCTATCTCTCCTTTTTTGTATTCCTCTTGTTGGACGACACCTGGTGTTGACTGCATACTGTTTTATACTTCCACTGAACACCGTGGAACAAATGAAATTCCTTCCTACTCTTTGTAATTCGACCAATTCGTCAGCCTGGCACTGCCAAGAAAAAAGCTGTTTCATTCCATCGCTTGATCTTGCAAAACCTCTTCGCATTGCACGATCTTAAATTTCTCCTCAGGACTCAGGAACGGAAACCGAAACCAAATATGTTCATTCCAATCAAAAAGCTGTAATAAATACATTTCCTCCTGATAGCATGATAATCATATTCTTTCCAAATAATAAAAAAATAATTTTTATCTATTTTTATTATTGTTCGTAATTATCGACATTTTGGACATGATCAGATTGAGCAAGAAAACATTCGTTGACAACAACAACAACTGCGCATAATTTCCTTATAAATTTTCCATCCTTATTTCTCGCTCCGCCGTTCTCCAGTATGCTGTTAGACGGATCTCACACGCATAACTTAGCTCCAGTAGAATTGAATTTTACAAGCTACCTAAAGACGGTTAGATTAAAAACACTACATCAGACCTTTCTCATAAGTCCCGGCCTCAGGCGGGGGTAAACATTTTTTCTTTTCTTATTTGCATTGTTTTTTCTTTTCTTTCTAATGGACAGGGGGCGCTTTATAAGTTGCTCAATTTGTAACCGTCCCAGGCGTCGGTTGTGAAATAAAGTTCTTTTCATTCATTCTTTTCGCGTCTTCTCTTTCCTTTCTTTTTTCCCATGTCACCAATGAACATTGAACTAGTTTTCCTCGATGCTTTTACACAATGGCCTGTGTGAGTTATACACACAGCCGCGCTCTCAAACACACTCACACGCAAACACACACACACACACACACATACAGTGAACATCTTCCTGATAATTCTTTTTCTTTCAGAGCGCAACAAAGACAACTCGCCGACGATGATACAGGAAAGCGAAGCAAAGCATTCTCACCAGTCCCATCAACAACATCAACAACAACATCAACAACAGCAACATCAACAACAACACAGCACAAAGAACAAATCCTTACCACTCCCTCCTCCACCACCACAATTCAACCCCAAAATGACAACCTCCTTCTTCGAAACGCCCCCTGATTCACCATCTTACTCGTTGAAAGGTCATAGTGAAGGTCAAAAAGAAGTCTGGGTCAGACGAACGGGGATGTCACCAAGCCCGCCATCCCCAAATTTACGCAACCAGGGGGACGCTTCTAGCGGGGGTTCAAAGGGTAGCAAATTAGTAAAATTTTTGTCATGAGGGTACGTACGTTGAACGAAACTTGAAAAGCGTTCAAAGCGGTTTCAACTTACTCATTTATTTGTTTACATTTTATTTGAACGTTCGTTCGTTGAGCGCAACAACACGTCATCACATCACAACATGGAATTAACTCATTAACTTATTATTACAGTCTCTGTCGGAAGTATGGAAGTATACCTATATTCACCTCGTCGTCACTACACAATCTTGAAACTGTCGAAAATTTAGCTATAATTTCTAGCTCGAGATTTTCATTATTTTCTTTCCATCACCATTCAAAGCAATATTTTCAAATTTCCAGTGACGTCAGACTGCGCACATGACTCAATGCCATGTTTCATCAATATCTCCATCTTAATACTAATATTTACAAGGTTCTTGTTGTTATATATATATATATATATATATATATATATATATATATATATATATATATATATATATATATATATATATATATATATATATATATATATAATTATACGCATCCCATTTCAAGGGCCTACAATCAATCCTCTAATTAACAATTATTCAGAATAATATAAGCTACACGGTCGTTTTCGTCGTCCCGCTCTCCAGTATTTTCGTATCGTGTATTTATACACATATCATCTGCACTAGCTGTAACTTAAGTATCGCAGTGTTTATGATAAATATTCTTGTAAGACAACACTTTACAAGGTTTGGTCTTGACTCCTGGCATGGATATCTTGATAACAACCTAACGAAATAGATCCACAGCCTAATAAAATAGGTCCAAACGGATCCACAACCTAATAAAATAGGTCTAAACGGTACGACCTGTTAGTTATATCAAGATTTTTATAAGTGTGACATAGCGTCTAACGCTACTGTTGTTTGTTACATCAATTAATTCACTATCATGATGTAATTAGTAATAACACAGTAGGCCTAAATTGGTATTTTTTATTAGGTTGTGGATCCAGCTGTTATATCAAGATATCCATGCTCCCGGTATCCAAAGAAGTTGGCAGCAGGGATTTTGGTATTATTTATAAGCATCGAGTTATAGGCCATAATAGCTATGCTTCGACATTAGGAGACAGCGATTTAGAAACAAGAAAGAATAAACAACAACAACATCTTCAAGAGGCAGATGTTTTCTTTTAACCAGAACGAGGTCACAAGCACAATCGATTTAAATTAACTAATTATTATTATTATTATTTATATTATTTTCAACAAAAAAAATAAATCAAAGATTTAAAAAATTATAAGAGCCGATTGTCCGAGCAGCCAAGGCCTGTGCGCGCGTATGCGTGTGTGTGTGTGTGTGTGTGTGCTCAGTTGAGTGATTCGGTTAGACATTTCAAGCTAGACCTCAAAATATGAATTACTATAGCAGCTTCAAAATAACACAAAAGAAAAAAAAACTCTCATAAGCAAGCCTTCAGATGTTCTAATGCATGAAGTATCGCAACAGAGTGAATTAAAATAAAAAGAGAGAGAGAAAGATGAAAAAGAGGGATAGCTGATTTACAAGTTCTGACGATTAAATATTATTTTCTGCCAATTACATTTTCTTTTAAATCTAAGCAAAACGAGAAAAAAACCTTTTAAGACAGTCGCTTGTCGACAAAAAATGATGAACATCAACATTAAAGAAATAAACTGAAATTTCCGTTACTTTTGTTTTAATTTACACATCGGAAACAAGTAAGACGATAAGAGATATCTGCGGGCTGACTGAACAAGTAAGTGTTAATATACACAAATCGGG
Source organism: Erpobdella octoculata (assembly GCA_963978895.1). Taxonomy (NCBI): domain Eukaryota; kingdom Metazoa; phylum Annelida; class Clitellata; order Hirudinida; family Erpobdellidae; genus Erpobdella; species Erpobdella octoculata. The sequence continues at coordinate 8,763,657 of OZ022242.1, forward strand.
GCAATTATTTAGTAACAAAATCAAATCCATGCAAAACAAAAGTTTTTTTTAAATGGTAACAAGTGGCTAATTTACACGTACATAGCACGGTCGCGTATTGCCCGAAAAAAGAAAGAAAGGAGAAAAGAGACAACACAAGGACTCGGTTCAGAAGATCATTACGGTCGATTACATAATTGTCTTTTCCTATCATTACTGTTGCTTTGATGAGGATTTTATAAAACATCAACCATCAAACAAAGTCACAAGTCACAGCAGACTAAACCAAGATCAAAATAAATTCATCCGAGGTAGGAAATCGCTAATTCATTTCCTGAATTAAACAAACTTGAAGGTGATGTAATGTCAGTGATGACACTAATGATACATTGATTATGACATGGAGAAGATGATGATGACAAAACATCGATTATGACATGGGGAAGATGAGGATGCTAATACATTGATTAAGACATCGGGGAGATGATGACGCTAATACATTGATAAAGACATCGGGGAGATGATGACGACAACCTGACCGACAACAGCAACGAGAAAAGAAAGTAAATTACAAGAAGTGCATTGAAATGTACAAAATTCAACTGAGCTATCAATTTTAAACTACCCTAGCAGAACGATGTTGTCATAATTGGACACCATCATCATCATCACCAATAAATTTGTGATTAAATACATTTAATAGAAAACTAACAGCAGCAATGAAATTATTTCGCAAGCAATAAAATGCCCGATCGCATTTAGCAGCGAGAAAGAGGTAGTTCAATTACGCTGTGAAACGATGCTAGCATCTGAAAAAAAGAAAAAGTTCGAATGAAACATTTGACGACGCTACATAACATAACACAGTACGGTGCACAACAAACAATACAACAACATGTATAGATGTTTTCTGATGATGCCGTTTCGATACTTGGAAAGTTAAATGTCTTCAACGTTCAATGTATACATTGATGGATTGCATTAAACTTTCACATAGAAATCAAGAATAATAAGGATATACACATATATGAATATATAACATTTAAGTAATATGCAAAAAATATAGTAAAACTGATTAATTATTGTCAAAAGGATCTAATATTGTTGAAAAATTTAAGTAGCTGGTCGTAGGCTTAAAATTCATAAAATTTGACTGAATCGTAACTGATTGGAAGAATGAAGCATGATAAAATATAAGAAAAATTTAATGGAATACTATGCAATAATAACTATCTAACATATGTATAATAATCTACTTTAGATGTTGATGAGGTAGGTGGCAATCCATCCCTGAGTTACATTGACCAATGTATACGTTTATATGTATATATATATATATATATATATAGACATTACCTTAAGATTGATAAAGAAATGTGCACCAACATTACTTACAGACACGCGAGAAAAACAATCCCGACCGCAACGGCACTGATGCACGCGATGCCGTATTGGATAGAGAGTTGAGGCCATGGATTGAAGGAGTGTATATGAAAAAAATTATATAAAAAAATGAACAAAGTACAATTGTTGTAAAACTTAAATACATATATGTGTATATATCCTGAGGTAGAATTAAATCATTACAAGAAAATTCTTTAAAGGTCCCTGAATTTATGCAAGCATCATCACAGTGAGCCAAACTTAAACTAATGTTGAACTTAACTATCGATCAATAAAACAAATCGATTTTCCCAAGTTTCGAACTCATCCTGAGAGACATTGAGCAGCAGGCAGATCCGGTTGATAGTTGGAAGCAACGTTCAAGTTGTACGAAGAATAATTTCCAGACATACAGAGAGAAATTAATGGCAACGAAATGAAAAAAATCTTCAAACTTTTTCACTACTGATGGGAAATCACCGCAACCACATTTCAAACATGGCGATCGATTGCACTGATTGAAATTTTGAATCGTTTAGAAGGCGAGCGGACATTCGTTCAATTCGTAGAACTGCAGACGTTGTTGTTGTTGTTGCTAGACCTTTCGGCGACCTTGTTGATGGGCTTCGAATCGACCCCATTGACCAGAATGCTTTCCAGGGTTTCAAGGTTGGAGTAGAGAGACGAGGAATTGTTGGAGGAGACGAGCATGTGCGGCCTTGTGGTGCTCATGTGGTGGAGGAGGCCGAGATGTCGTAGTTCGGCCACGTAGGAGAGAATGAATTCCAGTCGGGTATTCTCACTCCCTCTCATACTTTGAACTTTTTCAATTACAATGAATTTGATTAATAATCAAATAATATAAATATACTTTTTAAGGTATTCAACCAAATATAATAACTTATTTGATAGATTACATAGATCAAATATTATCATGAAATTTACCAGTTGTGTAAGCCCTGAAAATGGTCAAAAACTTGAGACTGATGGCTTTTACTTCTTCAGGAGATGTCAAATTTGGGTAATCTATACAACAATGAAAAATCTATTTATTTATATTTATATTTATTTCTCGATTTATTTATTTATTTATACCCATAACAGGGTATCTGTAATCTAATCAACATACATAATGATGTATGTCTGTATGTATGTATGTATGCTAGCAATTTTGCATAACGCTGCTGCCGCGGTGGTCAGCAGTCAATAGAATTAGTGTGCGCAGGTGTGTAATTAAAGTTATTACGTAATTGTGCACTGTCAGGTCAGTCCTGAAGATCCAAAACGTTTGACCTAAGCATATTAGGCAACAAGTTATCCGATTGCATGAAACATTAATTATGCTGGATTTATATTTCAAAAGAAAACATTAGAAGATTTTGAAGTTGTCTTACAAAGGAATGTCATAAAATGTAGTGATTTTAATTTGCTTGAACCAGGTTTGACCCAAAGCATTGAACAATTTTTTATATTGCTAAGCAGGTAGAGAGCATCCAAGTTGTTTAATTACCACTTTTAATTATTTAATAAGAAAAAACTGTAATTTTTGACGGGTCATTTCTAGTCTTATATATAAATATCTAATTCATTCACTGACTGTCTCACTTCTAAGTGCTTAAATTTTATACAAATGGTGAATGAACATTCCTGACTTGAAGATGTTGGCTATTATGCATTATCAAACGGAATTTTATTCCCTAATTTAAATAATTTTGCGAAACAATTAATTATGAAACCTTTTTAAGTGTTATTTTTGAATATTTTTTAGTTAAATAATAATAAATTCTTTTAATAATTAGTAAAAATTAGCTTTAATTAGTTACTATAGTATAAAAACTAATCAGTTAGCACCTGGAATTTGAGCATTGGTCTGCCTCATGGCATGCACGAACACTATATTAAAGACTTGCCGTTGTTGGCTTGAAATTTTTAGCAAAAAAAAAAAATTATATAAGTTTGCTGAGTTTAATAATGTCATTTATGACAAGCCAACATTATAGTTTTCTATAATAGTCTAATCATAAAAACCATAATCATAATTATATAAATTTAAGTAACAATATTAAAAATCTAACCTAAATAGATTAATTTATTAAACAACTCATATATTACTCAAAATTGATATTTGACATGTTTATTTATAGAAACACAAAACAAATTTTCTCAATAGCACAGTTACATTGGGTTCTAGGACGAAATGTTAATGAAAAAAAGTGTTGTCGACAAAAGGTCACAGGGACAACATTATGTTATAATAACATTATGTCTAATGACATTTTTCTTCATATATTTAGTCCCCAGCATTTTGGACTTGTTTATCAAAGCCCACACAAACAAAGCAGTGGGTTAAATAAATCTTATTATCTATTATCGATTTCACGACAAATTCTAGGCAACTTAGTTAATCATTTGTTACTCCGTTTTACTTGGATTGCATAAGTGATATTTTAGTTATGAACATTATTTTAGTTTTAGTTAGCTTTTTGTTGGAACGATTTTTACTTGCTTTTATTAACTTTCAATTGTCCGGATGTCCATGGGATGTACGAGGACGTTTAGAAGCTCGGGAGATCATAATAAAATTAACCTACTTCAAAACAATTTAAAGTTTAATTTAACAAGAATAACTATGAAAAATCTTAAGAAATAAAAATCATTCAAAATAAATTATATAAGCATATGATAATGACGAAAAAATTTTCAACGTAAGTTGCCAAGAATTTGTTGGGAAATCGATAATAGTTAATAAGAGAGAGCAAGCGAGAAAGGGAGAGAAAGCGGAAGAGCAAGAAACAACAGGAGAGCGATATGGGAAAGATACGGCAGCGAGAGAAGGAGAAGTAAGAAGAAAGAGAGAGGAAAGACGAGAGGAAAAACAACAGAAGAACCTCTAAATATGTGTAGATATATTTACATATGAATCCTATTATCTAATGAAATAAATATGTATTTACACAAATTTCGTAAGCAAAAATATAATATGCTGCACAATACATTTCTAAACACTATATCAATATATATATATATATATATATATATATATATATATATATATATATATATATATATATATATGTGAAAAACATCGCATAAAATAACAAATCATGAATAACAACAACCTGCAGAAATTATCACGACAACATTGAACAAGCACTCTTCAATGTCATTCAGTTTGACTCGTTGTATTTTCCTGGCAAAGTCTTCCAACTTCTTGAAGAACGGATCGGGACGGTCTGGAAGCCTCCTCCACGGAAGAAACTCGGGAAAGAATTGCTCCGTCCTGCGATCGAACCAGTGGAGGGCCGCCACGAGGACGCGACTCGGACACTGGGCGAACCGCAGGATCACTTTCTGATCTTCTGGTTTAAGCATTACGAACCCTTAGGAAAATATTGAAAAGAATAAATAATTTATTTCAAAACACATTTTTTTGTTATTTTCAATGAATTAAAAACATTAAAAAGTAACAAAACAAAAGCCAACATGGAATGGCCTTGACATAAGCCACAGAAACTTTCGTGAACTCCGGAACGACACGCTTCTCGACAAATTCTGAAACATCGCACAGCTGTTGCCTTTCTGTTTTTAACCAGGACTGTAATTGCAATGGTTCCAGTTATGGAAAACAATTTTGAAACTACAAAAATTTGAATTTGAATATTTTGAGTAATTGGACAGAATAGAACAGAACAAACCAAAACAAAACAGAAAAAAACTGTTGAACTACTTAATTTCAAACAGAATTAAATTCCAAAACTTAACAATGAAACTACAATAACAGCACAATAAAAACCCACTGAGGAAATATTGAGAAAGAAGACAACTCCACACTTACATCAAACTCAATGGCAAGTCTTTGGTTCAGTGCTGTCATCTCTTTGATGAAACGCTTGTATGGAGCAATTATGCTCTTACAGACGCTGTCGAAATCGGACATCCAGTGAGTGTCTGACTTTGGCAAGACCAAAGACTTCCAGTAGTGAGCGCTTCGATTAGCGAGTGTTTCGTAGTGACTGCCATCCTCGAAAAACCCATCCTCTACTTTAAAATCCGTTTCGGCTTTAGAAAGGTCGTCCTCGGAACTGTCGGAAGAAAACGTTTCGTGCTTGAACTGTTTCTCCATCAAGTTCTGATGGTTCCATTTGAATCTCGGTTCTCCGTTGGAGGATGCATCTTGGATGGCGTTCTCTGCAGATCTCATTAAAGTTTCAAGGGAGCAATATTCCATATTACTGAAAGGCATATCGGGAATCTTATGGGCACTTTCTAACACTTCTTGCACATCTTGACTCGATATCGTTAGACCAGATGCTCCAAAGATGTCTTGAAAACTCTGAGCTTGATTATGTTGGGAAAGCAATGACTTGGGATCGACAATTCCGCTAGAAGGCACATGAACCTGAGTGGAAAATGCGGTAAAGGGTTGGATGGAGTCAAAGCCATTCGAAAAAGTGTCGAGGCCCCCGTCAAATCCGAACAATCCCAATTGATTTTCTGCCGCTTCGGACTGCAAGGAATCTACCTGCTGATGCTGCTCTACCGTCCCGTTAAAGATTTCATCTGCTATCGATGACGGCGAACTTGAGGAATGGTGCAGCGGTTGAGAAAATTCCGATAAAACATCGGCCTGTCTGTAAGCAAGCTCGTCCGTCCAATCTATAGATGAATCAAAGGCATTTTGAATGCCACCGACTCCACCATTTCCTGAGTTGTTGTTGACATAATAAAAAAGTGCAGGATTTTCTTGCTCCATTTTTATCTTTCCATCACAATAGCCATCTTGTGTTTTCTGCCCTCTAGGAAGTGTTTGGCTCATATCTCCTGCCCACGAAACAGCGAGGTTCGATGTAAAAGACTGAGTACCACCACTGATGGTAAACGAGTTGTTGAAATAACTTTTCTCTTCATCTCCACTCGCCTGTTTGTTGTTTATGATGTAATTGATAGGCTGACCCGCATTTTGATTTTGCTCTGCATAGCCTATCAAGCTTCTCGAATCCGAACCGCAAGAGTACCTCATTTTTGAATCGTCGGCGGCAAACTTAGCAAAGTTCGAACTCGGATCAAGCTTGCTGACCTGCAGAAGTTCGCCGATGTAGTGGTGCTGGTTGGTGTCGATGTTTGAGGAAAGCTGTTTCATGTAAAAGTTGTTCTGAGCATTGCTATTGCTGCTGTGTGCAAGTACAGCCATTTGCTGTTGCTGTGACTGTTGTTGTTGCAGTGACTGTTGTTGTTGTTGCTGTGACTGTTGTTGAAACTGTTGTTGGTGTTGTGGAAGGTGCAGTGCCACCTGCTGGTTCGGTTGTTTGGTCTTCTTCTGAACCGGTAGAACACTCATGACGTTCATCTTTGAAGGTCTCCCCATCTGTATTGCTTCGAACCAAACACAACGAAATTACAACCATTTCTAAATATTTATAAAACACCAGTTAAAAAAATCTATACCTTCTCTGGACATGTGATGTGCAATACATTTCTGATACCTGCAGTATCTACACGTATTCCTTGTTCTGGGGTTGATGGTGCAAGTTTTGTTACTTTTGCAAACATAAGTGTGGCTTTCATTCATGCCTCTTCTAAAGAACTTCTACAATGAAAATAATTAATTTCAGAGAAGTCAAAATTAAACATAAACACTTTATTTTATTTCAATTTGAAAATCTTTAATGTGAAGATTTCTAGGCAACAAATTTATAAACAACTTCTATTTTCATAGCCACTTAATTTAATGCCATAAAACTTTAAAGCAGGATTTATTATTATTATTTTCAATAATAATTTGAGATAATGATCAAAATTTACATCACTAAATATTTAAAATAGTATTTAAATGAAAAAACAATAATATGAAAAATTAAATATGCAATGCTGAAAAAACATTGATGGATACCTTGCAACCTTCACACGTGAGTGCACCAAAATGAATTCCATTGGCAACATCAGAACAAACAACGCATTTCTGTTGTCCTTCCTGAAGAGCCACGTTCAATGGACGAACTGTCAGATTCATCAAGAAATGATGTTTTAAAACTTAGCATCACAGATAATTTATAAGTAATAAATTTTGGACAATCGTTTTAGAGGTGGAGCAAGTCCATCAATGGACCTCAAGTCAACCAATGGCCACTAAAGAGGTGTGTTTCAAAAGTCTTTTCGAAACCATTAATTGTGACCATTAAATATCCTTTATTGTAATATAATAGAGAAATTATGATACAAAATTTAAAAAAAAATTATTTAAAGCAACTTTACATTCCTGATGGAGCTTCAAAACCACTGTTGTGAGAAAGACTTCAGGAGGAAATAATAATTTAAACTTAACCAAGATAAAAACGATTAAAATTTTCAGTTCTAACGAGATAAATATGCAGAAGAACTATGATAAATAGATGTGGAATACATATCTGCCATTTTGCAGGAATATAGTAACTCAGGTTTTATCAAACAAATATAAAAGATAGTGTTTATGTAAAAAGACCAAATTATGTCAAATGTAAAAACATCAGTCTTAAAAATATACACTGTCTATGTTTACATGTTCACAGGACATGTTTATACAAACATATGATTGCTGAGATATATTCCACCTCAAACCAGCTGAAAAATGGATTTCTTGTTAAACCTCACAGACTGATTTACAAATCACTTCAAATTTCTGAACAATATCACATTTGTTTTCCTATCTGGTTTTCTCCAGCTAAAAAAACTTAAGGAAATATTATATATACATATATATATATATATATATATATATATATATATATATATATATATATATATATATATATATAGCTATATTTTTTATCAATGAATAAGTTGTTTATTGCCTGCTGGTCGACCTGATGGAATAATAGAATTATTTTAAACAGAAAAAGACGCACAAAAAGGCTTAATTTAATTATCGTTCAATAAAGTTATAAAACCATTCTAAAGAACCCTTATACGACTGCCAATATTGTAACAATATATATATATATATATATATATATATATATATATATATCATTTATTTTATAAAGGTCCATATCAAGTTCCTGCACAAGTCACAGTCCAGAGAAGAGTGCCACCACTTATGGCCAAGCACATCCATATCCCATCAAGTATCCTTACTTCTATTTTCCCCTTTAATCCCAACAACCTCCACATGCCGAAACCCAATCATCTGCGTTTTTTCATTCTAAATGTCCAAACCATCTTAGTCTGCTTAGCCTCACCACATAAGCCACAGAAGGAACATCCAGAAAGTTCTACAAATCTACACTGCATACACGATCATTCAATGACCATTGAACATGTTACTGTGCCATAGAAAAAACACTTTGGATACAAGCCCTATGAATCTTTCCTTTCATAGCTTTGTGGCCCGTGCTGATAGAATAGGGCCACCGTGTATAATTAGCCAAAAATAGCAAAAAATAAATAAATAAAAAAACTTTTAAAAAACTAGTCTTATGATAAGACTAGGGTGCTCGCTAAGTTATACAGATCTGTTCATTAAATTCAAACTGAGCAAGTTAATATAAGACTAGTAATTACCACAATTTTCATTAAAATAGAATTTTATACTCACGTTTCCTGATCATTCCTGCCTCCACACACTTCTTGTACCTGCATCTCTTGCAGCAAGTTCTCTGCGTCGATGTGATCAAGCAGTTGTTGTTTGCCTTACACACGAATGTATCCCCCGTGTTGGCATACCTCAAGTAAAACGTCTGAAACGAATTATCCAGATATAATATAAATTTATATTTATATTCACTAAAACTATTTTACCTGAAATGCTTAGTGTTTAATTCCAAGAATAAAATTATAATTATAATATCATAAAACATATGCGATCTTCATACCTTGCAAGGAACGCATACTTCTGCTCCAAAGTACTTCCCGGCGGCCAACTCGGAGCATACGGCACAGAGCCTCATCTTCTTGGCAGCATCTTCAGGCGTTTGACCGGTCCTCCTGTTTTTGATCTTCTGCTGTTGCTGCTGATGATGTTGAATCTGTTGTTGGAGTTGATGTTGAGAATGATGTTGCAAAACATGTTGAGGTTGACTTTGAGCTTGTTGTGGTTGTAGTATCTGCTGGAGTATTTGCTGTTGTTGAAAGAGTTGATGTTGTTGTTGATGCTGCTGCTGCTGACTATGCAGGTACATGACATCATGCTCCATCCTTTATGTGCTCCCAAGGAGCAGCAATCTACTCTGAAAATCAATCAAAAACAATCAGTCAGTAGACCAACAAAACTGAAGTGAAACTAGTTGAAAAAAGTTAATTACAGTCAGTAATCAAGCCTTTTATGCTACTAGAACATGTTGAAAAAATCATTATGGAAGGATGAGATTCCACGACACAATTATTAGCTCGAAATAGGACCCGGCATGTGATCAATGTGAACAACGTGCCAGCTTTCAACCCACTGCATTATCAATAGGAGAAAATGAATGAAATTAGTTTATGTCGCAGGTAGTATTAACTGAATAACTTACATTTCTGAAAGACAATCCTTCTTTTTCTTCAAAATTCATAAGCCCCTGTGAATGAAAAGTGACAAACCTTAAATTCATGTGAACTGAACAACTGAATAAGTAAAATATTAAATATATGATAAAAATTTATAAGCATGAATAGCATTGTGAACATTATAGATTTTTTCTGATATAATTAGTACAACTTCTGATAATAAATCATTTTCAATCTGTGATCATTTTAAATAAATGATAAAATTTATAAGCATGATAGATATTGTCAACATTATTGATTTTTTCTGATATAACCAATTAATACAACTTTTGATAATAAATCATTTCCACTCTGACAGAAATGAGTTAAAACAAATTCAAGTGTGGCCTGTACAACATATTTAATTATTAAGAATATAACAACCACTTTAACAAGTTCCTCAGAATGGAGTAGGAAAGAAACAGATAACTAGCATGAACATCATCATCAAAACAGCCACCACTGCAAGGGTCATCATCATCAGCACTACCACCATCATTTCTTTCACAGCACGACCATTAACGGCCATTCTTCTCATTGGTGTCATCAACACTGCAACTCTTTCACGTGGGTGGTTTGTTAGACTTGTCTTGTCTAACTAACATCTTTTCCCTGACAGTGTGGTGTAGAGTCGTTTTGAAAAGATTACGCTCTTACAATCTTGCGATGCTAAATTTAAATTCATTGTATATCGCGAAGCATTCGTGCTGCTATGCTCTGAAATATCATTGAATGACAGAAGGAAATTCTCAAGAGAGGTTGAAGATAAAAGAAACCAAGGCTCGTCTGTAAACACACTAAACACAGTATTATAATTTTATAATGGTCCATAATGAGGAATATTTGACGTCAGCTTGTTTGGATTCTTCGAAGCTTGCGTGGAAAACAAACTGCATTGGCAATCAGGCTGGCCCACCGTATTCTATATCTTTATAGTATATATTCTATATCTATCAAGAGATCGCATCGGCTGAGCAGAGGCATTATATTATTTACGTTTGGTTTGCGAAAAAGAAATAAATATAAACAAGACTTTATTCTTTACGGATTTTTTCTCGAGATGAATTACAAGGAGTAAATGCTTAATATTTACAGATTATAATCTAACAAAAAAAGTAAAAAAAAGTTTTTTTTGCAGAGTTCTATACGTTTGTGCAAAGAAAAAAATAATCTAATTGAATCTTAGACAGAACTGGTTCACCCAGACGAACATCGACACCAGTGATTATTTCGTTAACGGTAATAGAAATTAAAACGATAATTATTAATTCTTGTTAACGAAAACTGAAACGAAAACTAGAATAGAAAGTCAAAACGAAACTGAAATAAAAATAAAAATTAGTTAGTTAGAACGAAATAGAAATAAAAATTATTTTTTTTTTCGAAACGAAATAGAAATAGAAATAAAAATTAATTTTTTTTTTGAAACGAAATAGAAATAGAAATAAAAATTATTTTTTTTTTAGAAACGAAATAGAAATAAAAATAAAAAATAATTTGTTAAAACGAAATAAAAACAAAAAATATTAAAAACAAAATAAAAATTAATTTCGCTTCTATGGTACTTCCTTTTAACATGCCTTTGTCGCTATGAAATTGTTTATTCCTTTTCTATTGTATTCGTGTTTTGGTTTGTTGTTATTTATTGAGTCAGAAATGTCGAAAGCTGGCGTTGGTTTGTCGAAAATGTTTGCTGGTCGTAATAGCGAAAGTTTAGTTTGGAATTATTTTAAATATGATGTCACTACGAATAAAAGTGTTTGTCTAGCAAAAAAAGATAGTAACGTCGATGGTGCTATAAACCAGTGCGGTTTTCAACTGGCCGGTAAAAATCCAACAAACCTAAAGGTTAGTTAGGATATGGAAGACTTGGCAGAAGATGTGATACAGTTTTGGATTGCTCGACAGTCTATATATCTGCAACTTTCCCTCTTGGCTTTGGACATACTGGCAGCACCTGCTTCCCAGGCATATGTGGAGAGGATATTTTCATTATGTGGCCTTTTGAGCGGAGGGAAGAGACATAGACCAAAAAAAAACTTAGAAATGAGTTTTTTTTAAAATTGAATAAACAGTTTCTCAATTGACTTGTGTTTAGTTACAACTGCAAAATAGAGAGATTACAAACGAAACTGAAATTAAAACTAAAACTATTATAAATTCAAAACGAAAACGAAACGGTAATAATAATTACTGATGCAAAACTAAACTGAAATTAAAATTATTGAAAAATTCAAAACTATAACGAAACGGTAATAATAATTCCTGATGCAAAACTAAACTGAAACTAAAATTATTGAAAAATTCAAAACGAAAACGAAACGGTAATAATAATTACTGATAATTACTGATTCAAAACTAAACTGAAATTAAAATTATTGAAAAATTCAAAACTAAAACGAAACTGTAATAATAATTCATAATGCCAAAACTAAACTGAAACTGAAACTAAATTTATTTCTGAAACGAATTAATCACTGATCGACACCCACAGAGGTTAACAAATATTCATACGTGATCCCCCCACAAAGAACGAGTCGTATAATACACCGCAGTTGAAATGCTTACATGCCTCAGAGACAAGGGGTCGTCGGTATTGAAGGATTAACTCATGATTAGCCATGACCTTTACCAAACAAAAACAAAAAATTATTTCAAACCAAGCGCCCACCTGACGCAGTAGTACCTCTTTCTTTGTCTTAAGACCGAACGCTTGATTGATAAGTCCCGACATCGACAAACTTCGAACCGTGTGAATAATTGACACATTGAATCGACAATGTAGTCGTTCCAAAACAGTAATCATCAGTAATCCATTGGAATTACAAAAATAGTCCCACTTTAAAAATACTGGTGGTCATTTTGTCAATTGCGCGTCAGTAAATTGTGGACGTTTGCATGAATGTATCCCAATCCAGCGTGGGTCTAATCTCCAGGGACGAGCATACGAGGGGATCAGAAAGAATCATCTCCCATTATTCATTCCCGGAGATAATGATCTGACAATATTAACCACTATATTATTAAAGCCCGCTCATCATACCACCACTACCACCACGATCATTCTAACCACATCTACAATTACCATTGTCACTGTAGTCATTATCATCATCGTCGTAATCAGCACTGCCATCATCATCACCACCACCACCATCGTCGTCGTCATCATCATCATTATCGTTATTAACATCATCATCACCATCACAATTACCATCATCATTATCATCATCATCATCATCATCATCATCATCATCATCATCATCATCATCATCACATCTCAGAGCCTTTCCAGATCGGAAAGATATGCAGAGCGATATGTGAGCAAAAGAATCATCTAATTATAAACATTACAATACTTTCATTCGGTTTCTGTTTCAGGTCCTCAGAAATGGTCGCTGACATTTGCATGCATACAAAAACTGACTCGAATGCAAATCTTGATTTCCACGTAAAACGTCAGTTTTTTATGGTAAAGGCGACTTATATCAGTTTCATCGATAAATACGGTCGCTATGACTTATAATGATTAAATCTGCCTCGAAAATTTTTTGAAAAGCACGTCCCAGTTTTGTTTATTCTTCCACCCGTCCCGTCCGTCCATCCATCCATCCATCCATCCGTCCGTCCGTCCATCCATCCATCCATCCATCCGTCCGTCCATCCGTCCATTCATCCATCCATCTATCTACCCATCTGCTATCTGCATGAATTACAGGAAGCGAGGTCTAAAAGATACAAACAAAACCACGGCCTAAAAACCCGAACCGAAACAGGACGAACGAATAAAAACTAGCTCCAAAATAGAAAGGGACCTCCACAGTTCAACACAGCATGGAGGGAGGGAAGCAACAACACATCCATCCATCCAGCTTGCATGAAATGGACCAAGGAACAGGCGCCGAACTGCAGCATCTCCGTTAGCACGGACGTGCGATCTCCAGAAGGCAAAAACGAAGCTTTCATACATAGCAAACAGATTCTTTGCTCAAAATCAACAATTCTCTTCTCAAGTGAAATATAGAAAGATAAACAGAGGGAAGAAGAAAGAGAAGAGCGAGAGAGAGAGAGAGAGAGAGAGAGAGAGAGAGAGAGAGAGAGAGAGAGAGAGAGAGAGAGAGAGAGAGAGCTAACTTATTTTACCACAAAAAAGGTCCAGGTACAGAGTTCGATTGAGTAAACAAAAGTAGTAATGCTTCAAATTAATTGTATATTTGAGTACTTTTTCTCAGGTTTTACAGAGCGAAAAAAAGTGTCATCCACCCCTCCCCCACACCTCGTTTGCTTGCATGTTTTTCCGAGCACAAATTTTGGTAAAATCACTTGATAATGAAATTAATTCAAAATATTAGAACTTAATTTATGTTTTCAAAAACTGTTGACATACATAATAATGGGGGGTCGGGGGTCACCCAATTGGATTTATACCTCGACTAGAAACTGGAACAGAACTACGAAAGAATTTGTAATATCTACAAGTCAAAGAGTTTAATCAGGAAAATTCAAAAAGCGTTCATGATCTATGCCACCCCCACCCCTACCCCAATGCCGAACCAGAACATTCCGCATTGTAAGCGGCCTACTTGACCCCGGGACAACACCAAGATATTTCAAAGTCAATTTACGCGACAGAAAGAAAGAATTATCTACGCACATCCGAGAGCGCAAACATAGAAATATCTAATTTAACTCGTAGACGATTTTAAAGAAACAGATTCGCTTAAAGAATCACACGGCAAGGCATGACTTGTTTCATGACCAATCCGCAAGAGAATCTTATCAGCATGGCGTCTGACAAATGCTGGAATACAAGTTATACGTTTATCCGGTCGGTCGGCAAAAAGAAATAAACTTGTTTCATTTCTAAAAGGAACAACAAGGAGATAAGCAGCCGGAATGTAATGCAGCGTAGCGCTTTAGCAGAACTGATAAGGTCGATGATGCTGCATAATACATTCGATAGGAGACAAGAATGGCTTGCTTCGGCCCTGCTGCTGCGTGGCAGGAAATTGAATTTCATCAACGAACAGCACAAGTGATGTCGGTGGATGGCTTACAACACGATACCGCAATTAACCCGACCACGGGACTTAATGAAGGTTTGAACATTTTTACATCATTCGCCGTCTAAAAAATGAGTCAGTTACATCGGACGGATCGCTCGCATCAAGGTTGACTCAATCAACTTGACTCGTTCCTCCCATGCTGCTGTTGGTGTCAAAACTAACAGAAAAGACAACGCCTATGCATTATAAGCAAGATGACAATTACTCTCAGAGCCTTGCTGCTCCGACACGGACCAAAGTCCCACAAGGTTATTTATGAAGCTCTCGAACGCCCACGCGTTTCTAAAAATAGATCAACCTAATTATTTGCTTTAGAATAAATAAAACGCTCGTTGGCGCAATTTATCTGCCGACAGTGCGGTTTGTAGAAGAGTATTAAAACGGAGTTTTATGGAGACAAGTCAAGTGACCCTTGTGGAGACATTAAGATACGAGATCACTCCTTTCATCTAGCTTTCCTTAAGTTAAAGCTCCTATATTGTAATGTGAACAATTTTTGACATATCCTGAAATATCTGCTTGAAGAGATCGTGAATGAATGAATGAATGAATGAATGAATGAATGAATGAATGAATGAATGAATGAATGAATGAATGAAGAAATGGCAAAACAGACAAATAGATAACTTCGTGAGTTATTTATTGAATGGTCAACTAACTAACTAACTGATCACTCGAAGCAGACAAATTATTTACAGTGATGCAGTTACTGAAATTAAACCGCAGTCAGTCATGTAGACTTAATTAAATAAACACTGAACAAGTGAACCGTTAAAATCTTCGTTTTTCACAAATCCTTTAAATTTTTTAATTAGGCAGCCTTTAATCTGATGATGATAAGACAAGCTAGAAAATGAAAAAACATTAACCACAGTTTCTAAAAACTTGATACATTAAGTATGTGAGGATCGAAAATTAAAGAAACTTTCGAATCAATATGGAAAACATAGTTTTTATTATGAATTTTATTAAAATTATTTTCTATTGAACTTAAAACTGTAACTTTAAAAAAAACTGAAATTAAAAAAAAAACTGAAATTTAAAAAAAATCAAAATTAATTAATTTTGTTTTATATCTTATTTAAATTTAGTTCAATCCATCTGAAAATTTAAAAGAATGCATGGTCATAAACGGCAATTCAACACACCAAATTTTAGGTTGATTGCACTACATGATGTATGGTTTTTTAACGTCTGGTTCAAGCAAGCAAGAACGGTGAAGTTAATATAAAGGACTTTTTTTTAAATTTATTAAATGCAATTGCATTTCATCATTGCCGTAACAGACACCTCGCTTTATCCGATGTTTATTTCTATTAAGCGAGTCAATTAGGACAAGATGGATCCACTTTAGGAAACAGCCGAAGGAGCGGAAGATCAATCACTGACCTATCAGTGGAAGATTTATATTAACTGCCACGCTTCCAACGCGACATGCGTGAATGAACTACTTCTTCGTGAAAACACACATACTTCTCGGGCTACTACTGACAGGTAAAACATTTACTATTAAACGATGGTCAGCCATAAGAAGAGGCCTGTGCAATATGCAACTCACGGAATTATCGCAAAGGTCAAAAGAGTCTCACACGGACAAATTATTCAGTTCCAAACCACCGACAAGCTCGCAAACAGCGTAATCGCATTAACGATGTGAAACTGGATTTTCAGAGACCGGATCGCATTCTATTTTCTTTTCGGTCAGAAACTGATGCTACACGATGGAAACATTAAAAATGACATTTTAGAGTAGGTACAAGTTACAGCTCAGTAGGAAGTGATTGTCTCGCATTTCACACAAAAATTTGCTCACAAGAGCGCTGATGGTAAGTAAAGTCACAACAGAACACTCGCGCACGTGCATACAAACACACACACACACATGACGTCAGTGCATGCTGACATAGAACGACCAACACAGAGGAGCAAGCAGACACATCCACTTAACGACACAACATGCTGGTCCGTCACTACATGCTGCATAGCGATATAATTGGATAATGGACACTGACGATTCGTTCAACTGGGGAATCCTAATTTCCAGCTAGGAGAATGTCCAGTGAAGCCTCGCCACCACACTATCACCACCACACATGAATCCTCAGATGTAGGTTGCTACAAAGTACGACAATCCGTAACGAACCATAAAGCAATTAAACATCGGAGATTTCAGTAGAAGCATTCGCCCGGGCAATTATTCAAGATAAGTAAAAAAATATTTCCTTTGCAGTGGCGGATTTAAGGGAGCGCCCTGTTCCGTCTTCCAATAAAAATATTGTATTTATATATGCAATACTTGGATATCTTGATATACGTGGATGCTTCATGCATCTATACTATTGCTATATAAAATTGTTCGTATAAGCGGGAAGGTCGCTTAAATGCATTTTCTTCAGAAAAAACATAAAATTTAGCGAAGAGGAATCAGAGGTTTTTCCAATTAGTAGTTCATACCTCTGGTGACATGATTTTTGATGCCCGGAGATAAGGTCTAATAAATACGATTCTAGAAATTCCTATCTGAACACGTTTCCTCAAAAAATCGCTGATGACCGGGGATGAAGTCGCAAGTACTTTTTCCAAAAAAAATTTTAAAATTGAAGTAAGCAGCGATTCTATTAGCTGAAAAATTGGTATTGTGTGATCCTTTTAAATATTATGGGATCCTTTAACTTTTTTGAATCGGTTCATACCCATTTGATTCGATACTCATCCTGATTCTGATGGCCAAACTAAGAACAGAAATTTCATTAATGCTACATAAAGACACTTGACATAACTTTTCAAAACGTTGGAATAAGTATATGGATTTGGCGAACAGGTACACAACTACTTCAACCGAGACATGTATGACTGCTTCTAAATTAATTCAATTATAACCTTAAAATTTAATCAACCATTTATTATAACGAGTATTTCTGGCATTTTCTGGACAAATCCGATTTTGTCTCATTTATGTTTTAGGCGTCGTTGAAATTGTCGATTTTAGACAAGTAATTGTTCCATAACATATTGACTTACTTCCAGCTATTCAAAACATTTAAAATTTTAATTTAATTTTACAAGAAACATAGAAAAAAAAGTTTTTTAAAAGATTTAAAAGGAATGTGTACGACAGTCAGTTTTCAGTAATAATCGAGAAAAACAAATATTGCAGATGTACCGTTTCGACTGGCTCCCAAGCTGAAAAGCAGTAGAGCCAAATCGGCTGCTATGTAGTCGCCCTTATCACCTCGGTAGATCGACTGTTTTGTCTCAGGTTAACAATAACACATTTCTTTTGCTGTATGCCAGCTTACCTGTGTGACGTGCTAGTGTTTGTGATACCTGTCGCCTGTCATACCGGATCGCCTGCTCTCTTTACAAAGGTGACATCAACTCTTAGACGTTCGGTAGGCTTTAATTTGAAATTGTTAGGTATCTTATCTCGTTCGTAAACTGGATAGTAGAAGACATTTGATAAGCAAATCATTGTATTACTATGGTTAATATTCATAACATCTAGAACCCAGGACGGCCACAGTAGAGAAATTACGTATCAGCTTATATAATGACCAGCTTGGCTGACAGAATCTTACCAGGGCATCATTCGCGTTTTGAGAACCGAGAGTCCAAAGGACGCTAGAAAATACAACAAACGCCATCATGGATTGGGACCATTCAAGATCTTTACACCAAGACGCCTTCTAAATCAACTTAAACAACTCTATACGTCGTTGCCGTCCAGCACAGCCACCACCACAACTGTTTAATTGTATGTACTATACTTACTACACTATGCACACAGACACGTATGCATACAAGCATGAAGACACACGCGAATAAACATGGACACACACGCACGAGTACACGCAATGCGTTCTCCTGCTTGGCCGTATAAGTATAGCAGGTCAGAATTCTACATCTTCGAACTGGGAAGAAAGATAAACCCGTCTGTAAAACTAGTTTTATATCTACAAAAGTTATTTTGTTATGTATTAAATTTAATTCCAAAACCATTCATCCGATTTAATGGTAGCGTGAAAAAAAAACTGGTTGGAAACAAAACCGAGAAAGATCTATAACCAGGCAAGGAGGTATCTGTGGTGACTGTGGTTGAGAAGAGGACAAGGCATAAAAAAATTAACGCAGACATGCACGTTGGTCGTAAATCAAAGGAAAGAAAAAGATGAATAGCATTTTCTTCCGAAAGCAGAGCACGCAAGCAAACTACAAGGTCTTGTTCGTTGATACTTTGAGGAGATGATGATGACGACGGCGGCGGTAACTGTGTACGAAGGAGAGGAATTTGAGGATGATGAGGAGGATCGAGATGTTGATGGCAGAGAGAGAGAGAGAGGAGAGTAATAATGAATAAACGAGTTTGATACCGATACTGCAGCAAAAAAAGAGAGCAAAAGAAAGTGGGTCAAACATTCAAAGTTGTTTACGTCCTTAGAAGCGACAAGGTCAATGGAGAGAGCGAAGAGAGAGAGAGAGAGAGAGAGAGAGAGAGAGAGAGAGAGAGAGAGAGAGAGAGAGAGAGAGAAAGAAAAAGTATAAACAGTAGTGATCATAACAATTTACGCGTTATCCCCTCCTGCATAATCTCATTTGGCGCACATGTTTTAAAATATGCTCTTTCTAACATCTTTTGAAATAGTTTATTTCTCCTAAAGGCTTAAGAAGACTTGATAGTTTCACAAGTTTTTCCATCCCACTGGATTTCATCACAATTATTTTTCCAAAGCTTTCGGCTCTGAAATGGATAATACTTGTGCGGTTTCACTTATTGTGGCGTCGTCGGGCGCGTTATCAGGTTTCTCAATTGGTGTACTGTTTAAGGATGTACCTTCATCTATACGTGTGTGTGCCGGGTCAGCTAGTTTTGTGTGCGGCTTGCGTCCTCATCTTGTTTTGAGCACGTTTTAATATGGCTCTGCACAACAATGAGCCACTGTGGTTTTATACGATGCATGTCGTAAGAGCTTTATCCAATGCAGCACAGATTGAAAATATATTATAAAACATAAAAGATACTTATTAAATAGCTCAGGGGGAGAAACAAATCTTAAACGTTACAAAGCTTTCATAACAATAGAAAAATAGAGCGTTACTTCAGAATGACATAACTGTTTAAATAATGAAATAAGTAAATTGGCCACCCAACAGCGGAGTGCCTAAGGTTACATTTTTAACTGCGTACATACACACATATATATATATATATATATATATATATATATATATATATATATATATATATATATATATATATATATATATATATATATATATAGAGAGAGAGAGAGAGAGAGAGAGAGAGAGAGAGAATAAGAATAAAAAGCAAATTATCTCACAAAACAACATAAATAACAAAGAAATACTGAGTGACTGACAGTGGCTTAACAACATTGAAAGAGCCCCAACCACAAAGACTGTGACAATGAACAAAGCATGATTTGAAAATAACATGGGGGATTTCTTTCAGGTGTGCTGGCACAACCAGCTTCAATTCTCACAGCACTTAGAAGTAGTTAGAAGGGATTCAGATTCAAATCCCTTAAATGTTTATTTTTAATATAAAAAAGCAATGGTCCCCCAAATATTACATAATAAAAACATCAATAAATCAATACATAATGCCTTTAAGTTATTTTAAAATAGTACTTCAATTTGTTAGAGAAATAATTTAAATGCTAAATAGTTTTGAAAATAAACTATATTCATGTGAACAGATTTTGCAAATTATAACAAAGCAATAGTTTTGAAAGAGTTCTTTTCGGTATAATCAGTAAAATTAAAAACTGAGATTGAAAAGAGCACTATTACAAAAATGTGATATGTATTCAGATATCGGGTGTGATTTCACAACAATATGATGAAAAATATTATATTCAAGAAATATGTTTAATGCAAACAAAAAATTAATAGATTCTTTTAGCTGCATAAGCCCACATTCTGTTTGCACATTCAATATTACTACATGGGTATTCTATTTGAATACAATTATAAAATTTAATTATTTTCCCATTAATACATTAATTGATTACCTTTAGCCTGTAATATTTGATGTGTTCCACCCTGAGTATCTTAACTGTTC
The DNA here is from genome assembly GCA_963978895.1 of Erpobdella octoculata. Lineage (NCBI taxonomy): Eukaryota > Metazoa > Annelida > Clitellata > Hirudinida > Erpobdellidae > Erpobdella > Erpobdella octoculata. The sequence continues at coordinate 8,784,663 of OZ022242.1, forward strand.
TGCAAGGCCTTACACCTGTTGGCCATGAATATTCACTGAGATCTAATTTAACTCATAAAATATCAACTATGGTTCTAGCTCCCACAAAATCAATTCATCTATCTATCTATTAACACACTAACTAAAATTATATCTGGAAATTAAATTAGTCACTTTTTAAGCTCTAATTATGTTATATAATACAAATTAGTTAGTCTTTTTTAATAATTAGATCTTAAATTCACGATTAAAAAATGTAAACAATATATCGAGACTTCATGCACAACCGCAATTTTGTGGTTGTTAATAAAAATTCTTGTTTTTTTAAAGTGTGTGGGAGTGTACGCATGAACGCGTACGAGGTTTTAAGGGTGGTTATAAATAACATATAAATATGTAAAGCGCTTTTGATCTCGATTCGTAAATGTTGATCCATCAAACGATGTTATTTTGACAACGATCAAAAATATTAATAAAAATAAGAAATGTAAACAACTACCAAATATAAATATAAAAAATGCTCTCACTTTGAAGATTGAGACAAATTATCAACGTTTGGAACAAGGTTTCATCTACCGTCCTGTTCTTTTGTTAAGTTATCTGGACGAAAACAACAACGATCTAATCAAACCACCAATGTATCTTTTGTTTGTACGAATTATCAGCTAACGAATTCCTTCAAATAAATTCAAAGTCTCGGCTAAACTTGCTGCAGAAAAGATCTTTTTTTTAAAGATCCGCTTTGTTTCAAGCGGTAACAAGCCAAAAATACCATACAATTGTTTATAATTAAGTTTCGGATTATATTTATTATCGTAGATTAAGGATGGCAGAGTCAGCAAGGCAGTCTTGGACAGTTGAGCGAATAAAACATTTCAGCACTACAAAAATCAGCAAAGCAACGAACTTGGGACATCATCTACGTAAGTTATCACAAACAAAAATGTCCACTACTAATGAAAAATAACAAGCTCGCAAAGATAACAAGTTTACGCATACGATTACTTTACGAATATTATTACTAGCATTCTCCGAACTGCCCTACGAAGCGTACACGTAACAACACGCCTGTACACAACATGCATACGAGCCTAGCCTGCTTGCACAGCTCAGAAACGTATGCACATTGCACATGTGTGTGCGTGTTTGTTTGTTTGTGTCTGTGTGTGTGTGCGGACGTAAGGTGCTTACATTAACATACGCTGCTGGCCTGGCCTATAGCGTTGCTCGAAAACTAATAATGACCTCTCCAACTTTTCATTTTCAGGGATGTGCAGGAATTAATCAAAGTGATAAAAACAAAATGGATAATCGCTCTCAAATGTTTTTCTTTTAAGAATGAGCAGATAAATTACCTACATGCATTATAGCTTTGTTATTTCATTATAATATTAAATCAAAGATATTTCCTATTTTGTATTGTCCATTCTATCAAGCCTGACCCAGAAGTAGCCGTGAAGCGAAACTGATTCGACGACCTCAGTAAATGAGCAGCGCGTTCACAGACGTTTAATTTTCCCTCCCTCTTTCTGCCCAGTTCAGAGTTGAGCACGTTTATAAAAGAACGTAAAAAATAGCATAGAGAAAGCGTGCACTATTATTGTACATCAAAACAGTGCAATAATTAAAATAACATAACATTCTAATATTTATTATAGTGCTTTAGATGATTTTTTGAACGGAACAACAACTTCAAGTTTAAACTTTAAAATTAACAAGCTCTATGTAGAAAATATTTGTGTTATAAACTACGCTCTTAATATATGTCTTTTGCCTCAAAAAGTGGTTGATGATCGGGGACTGGGTGGAGAAGTCATAGGTAATTTTTCCAAAAATTTTAGGAAACTTCTAACAATTTTTTTTTTAAAAATCCTTGGGTGGTTGGGCCATGTTTTCCCCAAATGACGCTACTGGATTCGTGTATTGTTTTCAAGAGTATACGTGCATGTGCCTAATTTGAAGTTAAAATAAAGCATTTTCTTACAACATGGGCGTCATTGGAATGGGGGGGAGGGGAGCACCGGCTAATCTTCGGTCTAGACCTCCTAGCCGCCGCCGGCCGCCGCCGCCGCCGAACTTTTTACAGCCGCCGTAAATCAGCCGAGAAAAAGTTACGGTTAGCCGGCGGCCAGCCGAAAACGCTACGCCGAAAATCCGCTATAAGATTTCCGAACGCCAGCTTAACCTAGATCTTTTTTGTATTAGTTACGTTTGACTCATTATAAAACTAATTTTCAATGTAAAAGTGCAAAATCAACTATTATGTATACATTGGTTTGCAATGTTTAATTTCCGGAATTTCTTTCTGAAATCAATTACGTTGTCTAATTTTCATTATATTATCTTTGCTTTACTTATTATCGCTACTGACAGACGCTTTAAAATAGGAATAAATTTAAGTATCACAATTCTTTTCTCATGTTATATTAAATTTTAGCCTAATTTAAAATAATTATCAGCCACAAATTTGAATCATGAGCCGGATAATTTAAAATTCAAGCCGAATAATAATTTTACGCGTAAATTCGGCTAATCCGGATATCAGCCGAAATATTTGTTCAGCCAGCCACAAATATAAAAAAATTCGGCTAGGAGGTCTACTTCGGTCATCAGCTTTTTTCGGAGAAAAAATGAAAAGAGGGTTTTGAAAAATGCTATGGGAAAATTTGTTGGGTCCTAAGAACAAGTGGCAACGTCCATAGAAATGGACATGACTTGGACTTTTTTAGTTTGGTGGGGAGCTCTAGGACTAAATCTTGCACCCCTCCGAGAAAATTGTTTGCTCAATCCTGCTTTTAATATAATACAAGCACACCGTATAAAAAGAAGTTTTTTCACAATCCTTTATATTTCAGGATTGGGCTGCTTTTCATTTAATGCATTTTTTAAACGACATTTTTTCAAGAATAGAAATGTAACAAATTATATAATTATGTTTGATTTGTTGTTGTTTCAAAGCATAGACAATTAATTTTTTTAATTCAATTTTTTTTTTAAATTTTCAAAATTTAATAGAAGGCATTGTTATGAAGAGCGAGCTTATATTTCAAATTTCAAATCGGATTACGGAAAAGTTTGTTAATTTTCACTTTCAAGATTTGCAAACATTCAAGCAAGCAATACCGGCGGTGAAGTTAATGTAAGGGATTCAAAAATGAATGCTTATATGTTTTGTAATTATCGGTATCAACTTTTTACACCGAGCCGATTTGATTGAAATTTGATGCACTTGTGGTGCGTGATCAGGGACTGTGACGAATCTAGGGATAATACATTCCCTCCATTCCCTCATTAGATTATCATTAAAAATATTTTTGGTTTTTCGAAAATGACCATACTTGGAAGTATCACGATTTCGAATTTTTTTTTACTACACCCCCTCCGGTTATCAGGTTTTGGAAAGAATTAGTCACTGGTCACGGTCATGGAGAAGGGGTTTGCGTCTTATGGATAAACAAGAAAACCGTAAAAACCTTCAAGGGACAAGCGAATATTGACCAAAGCGTATTGCACATATGTTCGTCTATTCTTGAATATTGTTCTCCGGCCTGGAGCCCACATAACAAGCAGTTTATAACAAAGATTGAGCGAGTTCAAAGATTTTTCACAAGGGCCATACCGGGATTACGAACTCTACCTTATATGATAAGACTTCAAAAACTTGGTTTAAAGACACTGGAACATCGACGACTTATCCACGGTTTATGCCTTTGTCACAAAATGCTATATAGTTTCACTCACTACATCATCCCTGAATTCCCTAATTTCCTGCTGTCTCACACTCGTGGTCACACCCTTCGTCTACGCCAAGAAAAATGCTTCACCACTCACAAGCTCCATTTCTTCACCAGCCCGGCCGTGAAACCTTGGAACTCCTTAGCTCCACATATTGTTAACTCCACAACTTATAGTCGTTTTAAGTCCTGCGTTTCTGATGCCGATTTGAAGAAGTTTATGATAATTTGATTGAATTATATATATTTCATCTATGCATTGTGGTTAAATCATTTTGCCATTACTAACTAATGCAGATCACTTTCGTTCACCAATTTGTGTTAGTGGTCATTTGTGACCCTCTTTTTGGTTAAAAAAAAAAAAATAAAAGTATGTTTTTCTATATAAAATTTTTAATTTACAATGTTTTTAAAATTTTAATGGATTTTATTCTATAATTCACTCAAATGTTGTTTAATCGATCTGAAAATTTAGCAAAGTGTAAAAATCGCAGCAACAAATAAATTCGTCAAATTTCAACTAGATTGTAAAGATTGAAAATAAAAGCTATTTTAGAATTAATATGAAATAACCAAATATTTTAATATAAATTTTAAAATTGAAAATTAAATTTCTTTCTTTAAGAAAACCGGAAAATTTATGGTGTGTATTTTTACATAAAAGTTTTATTTTTAATTTTTTTCAAAAGTTTCTTTGATTTTATCTATAATTTTTTCATATTTATTTTCAAATCAATCTAAAACTTTATTAGAATATAAAGTCCGCATCGACAAATAAACCCACTAACTTTCAACGCGATTGATAACGGGAAGCTGGTTTTTATGAGTGGTATAGGATCCCAACGTATTGCTCAAGCATGCAGCAAACACGGCCAAGTTAACATAAATGATTTAAATATCTTTCAAAAACAAGGCAACGTGGGTAACCCAGTTAGTTTAACAACCTATTAAGTTATATAATTTTATAAATAACTAGCGGGGTACCCGGCTTTTCCCCGGGGTTTTAGAGGTTTTTCTATAATTTGTCTCTCACTCCCGTTTCATTCCCCGCTTGCTCTCACGCTCCCGTCGTTTTCCCGTTCCCGCTTGTCTCCCGTTCCCTGTCGTTTTCCCGTTCTCGGTCGCTTTCTCGCTCCCGGTCGCTTTCTCGCTCCCGGTCGCTTTCTCGCTCCCGGTCGCTTTCCCGCTCCCGGTCGCTTTCTCGCTCCCGGTCGCTTTCCGGTTCCGGTCGCTTTTCCGCTCTCGGTCGCTTTCTCATTCCCGGTTACTTTTTCTCTCCCACTCGCTTTTTTGATCTCGGTCACCTTTCCGTTCCCGTTCTCGCCCATTCTCCAGTTTCAGTTTCCGCTCACTCTCCCGCTCCGCTCATTTTGTGACCAATTTCAATTTTCACAGTAATTGTCTCCCATTGACTCTCAAGGTTGTGTGAAAACTTCATTACGATCGGATGAATGATGTAGCTAGCAATGCATAAAGGACATGCAGAAAGACAGTCATTTTTACATTACAACGTATTTATTAGGTCACTTAGTTGTTTGAGACGGTGTCTGTCAGCAAATATAGAATTAAATTAAAATGTTGCATACATACTGCACATAGATGTCTTTTTTATATAATCGTTTATAGTCCTTTACACCAGATGTTTTAAGACTGAAATGTCTGTATGTAGGAAGCACCTAAGTACTTCCTGTCGTGGATCATAATTTGATTCTTTTAACTTTTCCCTCCTCCTTTCTCCAGGCTTGGGACTGGCTCACTTAGACGTCTTTTTTTTTTATAATAGTTTATAGTCCTTTACACCAGGTGTTTTAAGACTGAAATGGCTGTATGTAGGAAGCACCTAAGTACTTCCAGTCGTGGATCATAATTTGTTCTTTTTAACTTTTCCCTCCTCCTTTCTCCAGGCTTGGGACTGGCTTGCAAATGCAAGGCGGAGTTCACTTAAACGTCTTTTTTTTTTTATAATAGTTTATAGTCCTTTACACCAAGTGTTTTAAGACTGAAATAGCTGTATGTAGGAAGCACCTAAGTGTTTCCTGTCGTGGATCAAAGTTTGGTCCTTTTAGCTGTCCCTCCTCCTTTATCCAGGCTTGGGACTGGCCCGCAATTAGCGAGGCGAAGTTACTTAGACGTCGTTGTTGTTGTTTATTTAAGTCCTTGTCACTTTTTCAGCGTTTAGGACTAGCTTATATATGTTACTAGGTGTCGAATCCAATACGATGGTGTTTTTACACACTTTTACTTAACTTGACTTCTCTGTCTGTCTGTCTGTCTGTCTGTATGTATGTCGTCAAATTTTGCAATTGATTTTAAACTAACTTCCCAATGAGCTAGAGACTTAAAAAATTAAAAATGTAAACATACCTCCGAATTTATTAACAATGCATTCTATCAAATTTTCGGATCGATGGGACAAAATTTAATTAAACAATTATTTGTGATATTTTCGTCGAACTATTTATTGTCTATGCTAATATGCTTGTTGTTTATGTAACAGAATGTGGCCTACACAATCGATTGTATAAAAGTGTGTTTTTGTGTTTTTATAAAACTTTGTTTTTTCATTCAATTGTTTTAAACATGTACCCGATTTTACCAACTAGCGAAAAAAGTAAGAAAGTTATAAAATTTTAAATTCAACAGGCCACTAGCGAAAAAACTAAAAACTCAAATGCTTAAAAAATTTCCTCCATCAAAAACGAAAAAGTAAAAAATAATTTTTACGTCATAAAAAATACATTTTTTAAAAAACAACTTTTTCTTGCACCTTAAAAAGTATAAAATAATATTCCTACAATTCATATACAACGGAAACGTTGCGGACACATCATAGGCTACAACAGAAAAATTTTAATAAAACAAATGGTTATAAAAATAGTACCCCCGCAAGGTTTTTTGTTGTATATGAATTATATGAATATTATTTGATACTTTTTAGAGCGCAAGAAAAACGTTGTTTTTTAACAAATGTATTTTTATGATGTAAAAATTATATATAGATTTTTCTTCAACAAAATTTAATTTATATAATTTTCGCGTTACCTAGTTATAGGCTTTATACATTTAAATTAAAACTTTGCTTAAAGTTTCAATTTAAATTATTTAAAAATTATTTAAAAAAGTTATTTTGGAAAAACAAAAAGGTGCAAATATGTCCGTTTTATAGGAAAATGCAACCGATAGACAGTCATATATATATATATATATATACATACATACATACATACACACATATATATATATATATATATATATATATATATATATATATATATATATATATATATATATATATATATATATATATATATATATATAAGTTTAAGTTTAAGTTTAAGTTTATTTGGATTTCAAGCGCCCTTTTGTGTAACACCTCAGGGCTCCTTTTACAATAAAAACAACAAAACAAAACAATAAAAATAAAGCAAAAAATAATATAAAACACAAAAATCAGCATATCAGGAAAAATGAAATAATTTCTCTCTGATCATCAATTTGGATAGGATTTCGCAAACAGAAATGTCTTTAGCTTGGCCTTGAATAAACTCAATGTAGTGGCTTCTCGGATGCTGGCAGGCAACATGTTCCATGTTGCCGGTCCTGCTATACTGAAGGCTCGACTGCCGTAAGTTTTTGTTCGAGTTATGGGAACAACTAGATCACCACGACTAGCAGATCTGTGACGAGATAAGTAAGAATTGTTATCAGACACAGTGACACACAGCTCTTTCAAATATGAGGGGGCTTCGCCATGGAGCGCCTTGTAGACTAGAGTCCCAATTTTGAAAGTAATTCGCTCAGAGATACGCAGCCACCGGAGTTCAGTTTTCATTATTGCAGTCACATGATCATGTTTCTTTAGTCCACCAAAAAGACGAGCAGCTGCATTTTGAATACGTTGAATCTTTCCAACAGCACTAAGAGGTAAGCCTGTAAATAGAGAGTTGCAGTAGTCAAGTCTATATATATATATATATATATATATTTATATATATATATATATATATATATATAAAGTTTGATCAATGATTTATATTTATATTGTTTCCTATAAAAGAGTATCTTTAACTGTCTGAGATTGAAAATGTTTATCTTCTTGCATTTTGAGGTCAGAAACATGGCAGATTCCTTTTAGGTAAACTGCGGTACAATACTGTAGAAATGGCAGCGATTGTTACTCGCTATGTTCCACTAATGACTGATGAACAAAGAATAATTTACAACCGCCTTATACTGGCAGTTTTGGAAGGACAAGGTGGATTCTTTTTTTTGGATGCTTTAGGTGGAACTGGCGAAACATTTCTCTCTTCTTTAATTCTCGCCGAAATACGATCAAATAATGGCATAGCTTTGGCCGTTGCATCGTCTGGCATTGCAGCAACTTTATTAGATGGAGGCAGAACAGCTCATTCAGCACTTAAGCAATGTGCATTATAAAAAAGCAATCATCCATGGCCACAGTGCTAAATCATGAGTGGCTGGCAGAAAGAGTCATTTTGCAACAAAAAATGTGGATGTCAATGATTTAAATTTTAAAATACAGCAGTTGTTGCCAGGCGAATTGGTGTCATACAAATCGATTGATACAGTTTGCGATGCCAGCAAAGCCGTAAATTATCCAACAGAGTTTTTGAACTCATTGGATTTGCCAGGCATGTCACCGCATCACATACAACTGAAAGTTGGATCTCCGGTTATTCTGTTATATTATTATATATTGGTTCCACGACAAAACGTTCACAGACAAAACGTTCAACGACAAAATGTTCCCGACAAAACGTTCACGACACAACGTTCACGACAAAATGTTCACGACAAAATGAACACCGACAAAACGTTCACAGACAAAACGTTCACAGACAAAATGTTCAACGACAAAATGTTCACGACAAAACGTTCACGACAAAACGTTCACAAAAAATGTTCACGCACAAAATGTTCACGGACAAAATGTTCACAGACAAAATGTTCACAGACAAAATGTTCAACGACAAAATGTTAACGACAAAACGTTCACGACACAACGTTCACGACAAAATGTTCACGAATGCAACTTTTAATTTTAGTTTAGTTTATAAATGAACAAATATTTTGTGTTTCACGAAATGATCACAAATAAAACGTTAACAATAGTAAATGCTGGAGGCGTAGAAATGTGTGTTTATGAGTCTTTATTAAGATCTTCATGGGTCATAATGTCCCTGGTTAAAGTGTCTCGTTCGAAATGTCCCCGATCAAAACTATAGAGTTGATCATAAATTTAAGAGATATTAGGCTTATTTTCTTAAATATCGGACATGATTAAATTAACAGTGGCGAATTTAGGTTTTGCCACGCGGAGGGGAAAGGGAAGCAAAAATTTTATAAGGGCGGCCAAGGAACTTTTGCCTGTATTAAACTTTAGTGTCCGAAGAACTTTTGACTTGAAAAAATGAAATTAGAATGAGAAGTAGAAATTATTTAAAAAAATGAAATTAGATTGAGAAGTAGAAATTATTTTCCAATTTAAAATGGAAATAAAATGAGAAGTATTAATTTTTTTTTTATATAAGATAACACTTAAGCTCCGCCCCTAAATTGTTGACCGACGGGCTCGCAGTTATTTAATTGGCATGTAGTCAATAAGTAAGACAGTGTTGTTGGCTTCTTATTGTTAGATAAATACATCAATGTAAGATAATTAAAATAGAATGCATAAAATAATTTTATTAATTAAACTTCGTAACAAAATGCAACACAATTCTACATGTTTCTATCACGGTAGCAATATCAACTTGACCTGATCCTCGTAATCATTCATTTTCGTAGAGTTGAAAGTATTTAATAAAATGATATAAATTACAGTGATTATACACATTTTCAAATTTCATAAAAATTTTGAATCTGTCAAATTTACTAAACAGATTATGAAACTGCAATTGTCATTTTCATCATCGGTAGTTTTCAGAATTTCAAATTGAATCGTAGACTGCTTACTAATTAATTTAAAGTAGTTTTATAATATGAGAAATATATACGCCATAAACCGTTTTCACAAATTAATTATGAAGCGTGAGCTTATCATAAATAACTCAAACAGCAACCAGATGAGTATAGATCGGAAGACTGTAAACTGTTTCAGCAAGAAAAAAAGAAAATGAGATGAGATAGCTATAATAGGACAATACAATTGGTCATTAATTCAAGATCGTTTGAAGCTTCAATTTCAATTAAGCAAACGACGCAAATAAGGCTTGATGTTGATGGCATGGCTGTATTCTAGAATTTAAAAAGTTAAGGGTATCCAAGAAATTATTAACCAACCCGCATTAACTAGTTAATAAATGGAACGATGATAAAAAGGGTCAAAATATGAAATCTTTATTTACTCCGATCAAAAAGAAAAAGCCTTGATAGCTATAACTCAGTACAATTACTTATTAATTGAGGATCATTTGATGTTTCGATTTCAATACAATTGGTTATTAATTCAAGATCGTTTGAAGCTTCAATTTCAATTAAGGGAATGACGGAAATAAGGCTTGATGGCATGGCTGTATTCTAGCAATAAAAAAAGTTAAAGTATCCAAAAGCAAATTAACCGGCATTAACTAGTTAATAAATGGAACGATGATAAAAAAGAGTTAAAATATGAAATATTTATTTCCTCTGATAAAGAATAAAAAAGCCAAAAAACTATAACCCAATGCAATTATTTATTAATTGAAGATCATTTGATGTTTCATTATTAATTAAGTGGTCGACAGAAATAAGCCTTGATCGATATTTTTGCTCTTTGCTCTGATTTATGTTTGCACGTTTGGTCTTACGGTTTATACTTACAATAAATGTTTGATGAGTTGATTGTTGCTAATATGTATTAGTTTCAGCTCTAGCATTACTATCACTAAAAAAGTGTTTTGAAAAGGAACGAAAAGCAAAAAAAATAGTGACTGTTATTTTTAATAAGAATAGAAATAGAATAGAATTAGAAAATAATTTTTGAAATAATAATGGAAATAGAATAGACCAGCCTCACACACATAGGAATTAAGTGCTGACCAATCAACACAAACAAGAGCGCACACCGTAACACGTGAACATAGAAAAGTTCTGATAGAGCTTAGGTCTTTGGAGGACAGCCTGATAGCGGGAAATTCCGAAGGTAAGTGATGCACTTATATATGGTCAATGAAGTCAGAGAATTCACCAAAACTTTTTGCTTTGTATCTTTGTATCTTATAGGGAGTTAGCTTTCAGACGTTTTTCCTGATAAAGTTCACATTATCAAATTTTGGTTAGATTTTATTTCATATATTTTATTTAAATTTTTTATTTTATTCTGTAAAAGTTTTTTTTGTTTTGTATGTTTGGTTCATCTGTTTTATATACAAGTTGGCTTCTATAATTAGTTAAAAAACAGTCTATCGATCTGCTTTTCTGGTAGCATTATAAATTTTGTCCGTTCTTTTTTGAAGACTGCTGAGTTTTGTTATTATTTGTATACTGCATTTTTGTTCAAACTAGTACGTGTTTTATAAATATACAATATATAAAATCAATTCAAATATATGTTTCTAATTCCACGAAAGAACAACAAAACATTAAATTTTGTTTGAAAAATCCTACAGATAGAATGCAGAATACACGTTTTCAACCGACTCAAAAAAATGGCGTCCTCTTGATAAGTGAAGACGGATTTTGTTACATAAGACACAGATCTGCACCCGATGGCCAAACGGAATATTGGACGTGTGATCAAAGAGGCAGATGTCCTGGACGTGGAATTAGTAGAAACAACAGGCGCGAATTTTAGCAAACCCAACAACACAATCACCTGCCAGATAGATTGAGAACTGAGATGCGTACCATCAAAACCGAAATTAAACAAGCGGCTGCAAACGCATTTGGAGCTGATACTACTAGCAACGTTCTGCAATTTGGTTTGCTGCTAGCATCTGGGCCAGCGATGGCAAGGTTGCCGATAGCAGATCATTTGAAACGGAATATCCAAAGAAGCAGAAACAGAGCCCAAGTACCACTTCCTCTGCCACATAGTAGAGATGAAATCGAAATTCCGATAGAATTTCAAACTACTGGAAACTTGAACCAACCGGAGCAATTTCTGCTTTGGGATTCCGGCCCTGCCATAAACGGGGATGAAAGAATTTTAATTTGGAGAACACAACAAAATTTGATTTATCTTCGAGATTGTGACGCAATCCTGATGGACGGAACCTTCAAAACAACTCCTGAGCATTTCCAGCAGCTGTATACCATACATGGAACACGGCTGGAAGGTCCTGACCAGAAGCCCGGAAAAGCTGTTCCCGTGTTGTTTCTACTACTTCCAAACAAAACAGAAAGAACTTACGTTCGAGCTTTGAATCGAGTGAGTTTGTTTCTTCCAGGGTGGCAGCCGAATCGGGTGATGATGGATTTCGAACGGGCCGCAATGAATGCTGTGCTGACAACTTGGCCAAATGCGCAAGTGACTGGCTGTTTTTTTCCACCTGAACCAAAATATATGGAAAAAGATAAAAGAGCTAGGTTTGTCTACTTTTTATGGTGAAAACGTGGAAAATGCGACAATGTTTAAAATGATTTCTGCATTGGCATTTGTTCCACCCGGAGAGGTGATTTTCAGTTGGGAACAGCTCCTGCTCCTTTTACAGCCATGGATACAGCGACAACCTCAACATATCCAAAACAGAATCGACGACCTGTTAATGTATTTCGAGGCTAATTACATTGGCTCAAATATTGCAGGCGTTAGGCGTGCGCCTCGTGTTGCTGCAATAGAGATATGGAATGTCCGGACACGAACGTTGGAACATTATGGAAGAACAGATAACGAAGTTGAAGGCTTCCACATGAAGGTGTCCCATACATTAGGAGCCCAATATCCTAATTTGTGGAAGTTTTTTAAGGGCTTACAAGGCCTGCAAGCTGAAACTTCGAAACTCATCGAAGAGTTGAATGCTGGCGTGATTACAAAAAAGCAGAGGCCTGCATACATCAGACTCGCAGAGAGGGTAGCCAATGTAACAGCCACTTGGCGAAATCGACCAGATTTGGACACTTTTCTACGGGGCATAAGCCACAATTTTTACTATGGAGGACATTAGAGTAATTTATTATTAAATGAAAACATTGTGTAGAACATCTTAAACAGTATCTTACAAATTTAAATTTTTATGTTTTTTGACATTAATTGTGTAAATTGTGTTTTCTTGTTTTTCCACGTGCAAAAAATAGAAATGAGCATTTGTGCTGAAAAAGTTTTGTTTTTAAAAATTCGGCTCATTATTTCATTTTTTATAAGCAAAAAATTGAGGGAAAGCAAGCCAGAAAACGAGTAGGAGCGAAAGAGCGAGCGGATTGAGAAAGTGAGTGGGAGCGGGAGAACAAGCGTGATTGAGAAAGCGAGCGGGAGAATGAACGCGAACGAAACTGGAAAGCAAGTGAGAGCGGGAACGGGAGAAGGAGATGACGTGGGAGAACTATTATAGCTATCTCATCTCATCTGCCATTTTTTTTCTTCTTGCTGAAACATTTTACAGTCCTCCGAACCATACTCATCCGGTTGCCGTTTGAGTTAGGGGTATCAAAAAAGAAATTAACATTGCATTTACTATTAACGTTTTATTTAGGGGTATCAAAGAGGAAATTAACATTGCATTTACTATTGTTAACGTTTTATTTGTGCTCATTTCGTGAAACACAAAATATTTGTTCATTTAAAAACTAAACTAAAATTAAAAGTTGCATTCGTGAACATTTTGTCGTGAACGTTGTGTCGTGAACGTTTTGTCGTGAACATTTTGTCGTTGAACATTTTGTCTGTGAACATTTTGTCTGTGAACATTTTGTCCGTGAACATTTTGTGCGTGAACATTTTTTGTGAACGTTTTGTCGTGAACGTTTTGTCGTGAACATTTTGTCGTTGAACATTTTGTCTGTGAACGTTTTGTCTGTGAACGTTTTGTCGGTGTTCATTTTGTCGTGAACATTTTGTCGTGAACGTTGTGTCGTGAACGTTTTGTCGGGAACATTTTGTCGTTGAACGTTTTGTCTGTGAACGTTTTGTCGTGACACCTTATATATTGATGAAAAACATTGTCGAAGCCAGCATTTTGAATGGCAAGTTCTGAGGCGAAAGTGTTTTCTTGCCACGGATTCCAATAATTTCTACATAGAAATGAATTCAATTTACAATTAGATTGGCATTTGCAATGACAATTAATAAATCGCAAGGCCAAACGATGTCTGTTTGTGGCTTAGATTTGGGCACGCCATATTTTTCTCACAAACAATTACCTATACGTGGCATGTTCTTGCGAGGGCAAACCATCCAGTTTGTTTGTGTTAGCTAAAGATGGTCTGACAAAAAACATTGTTTTTTTATTAAATTGACAGAATTTGTACATTAAACTTTTATTAAACTTTTAATAAAAAAAAACTAAAATAATTTATAAGGAAAAACAACGTTTGCTGTGTCAGCTAGTATATTTATAAATTTTGAACTACTGATTATATATATATATATATATATATATATATATATATATATATATATATATATATATATATATATATATATGTATATATATATATATATATATATATATATATATGAAAAAGTCTTCACTATAAAGGCAAAGGAAATATGTAGAAACAACCCAGAACAAAAAGCACAGAAACCAAAAAGAAAGAGAATGTCGCTCAAATAATTCGAAGAGCGAAAGGAGAAAAAAATATATACAAATAAATAAATAAATAAAATAAATAACAAATAAAGCGAATCAAACAAAAAAGGGAAATAAACAGGATACGATCTATAGCTTTCGTCTTCGCTGTGTAATGTTTGCATTCTCTAACAAATGTAGAAAAATGTCATGAGAAAAATCAACCTCCAACGATTATGGCGTATCATTAGTACCGATACATCAGTCGTCTCCAACATGTGAGATCTGTCAATGGTGCATCGTCTTCACCGGGAAGCAAATCAAAATGGCAACAGTCGTTGCAACACATAGCTGAGCCGTTAGTCGCAAGCTCAGAATCAATGACAGGAGGGGCAGTAGCAAAACTGGTTGAGGATTCAAAAAGTTTTAAGGTAGATAGAAATGTATCGAACTGTTTGTTGATAGAATGAGAAAGTTTTTTTGAAAAACAGAGGCTCATGAATCCTCAGACGTATAAAGTTGCTTTCTTCAAAAGTTGTTGTAGTACTTTAATCAAGAAGTTTTCGTGTAGGTTTACAATGATGTGAAGTGTTGAAATGTTGTTTTGTTGAACCGTTTTGTATGTGCATAGTGAGCCGTCTAGCAAGACTAGTGCGGGTGTGACCTATATATGTCTCCACATAATTTATAGCCGAACTAAATATAAGTAAATACAAAAACCTTGCTTGGATTTACTTCTGTTTCAAATAATTAAAAACCAATCATTCCAGTGTTTCATCACTGAAAAACCAACACACTTCACAAAACAATTGATTTTTTGAACTACTATGGTGGCAAATATACTCAAGGGAGGTTCACATACAACCCGCGGGCTAAATGCTACCGACAAAGTCTTCCAAATCAACATCATAATCGCAGCTTCTCGCGAACTTTACTGCGAGTAACACGAGTTACGTGGTGAGCATTTAGGCATTTACTATAAAAGTATTTTCCCAGCAAGCAAGTTTGTTTTTCAGAGTTTTCACATTTTTAATCTTGTTCTTGGCGCCCTCAAAATATCTTTTTTATGTAAGTAAACTAATTTTCTACATTTTTAAATTATTTTTTCCACCTGAAACAACTTTAACAAGCAATTTACTGATATTATTGGATGGCTGAATTAAATTTGACTGTGAGTATTAGAGCGTGTTCAAAACCACGAGGCTGCTCTAAATGTGGAACTGCGGTGTCTGAAATTAGAAATTGTTTATCGGCTCAAAGCAATAATCGTTTAAGTTTGAATAATTGATATACAAATTTAAAATTTATATTCAATTTATTTATACATTTATGAAATCTATAATAATTTAATAATTTTGAGACATCTCATTCTTCGATACCCGAAGCAACTGCTTGATTGGCTTGTTGGATACATAATCAGCCGCTGATTAAAAACCGAGATTTTTTTTAGTTTGTCTTCATTATCGTACCAGAGTTGTATAGATCAGAAGTTTTCATTCTGGGCATCACAATTACAGTTAAAGATAGTTGGTTTCCCAAACGTTGGGGATCCCAGGAGATCGCTTAATCAACATTATTCGGCTAACAATGACAGTGCGATTATTATTATTATTATTATTATTATTATTATTATTATTATTATTATTATTATTATTATTATTATTATTATTATTATTATTATTATTATTATTATTATTATTATTATTATTATTATTATTATTATTATTATTATTATTATTATTATTATTATTATTATTATTATTATTATTATTATTATTATTATTATTATTATTATTATTATTATAACTTAGATAAAGTTACAAAATGGCATTCGGCGAAAGACGTAGTTCTGAACGCGTAAAGTAATATGAAAAGCGGTTTTTGATCTAAAACTGTTAAAAATTAATATTGAAAGAGATTTACAAAAAAAAAAAAGTTTAAACGCCAATAAAATTTGAATTTAAAGACTTTTACGATTTTGGCGCGATTTCACATTTTTCGAATAATAAGAAGAAATAAATACTTTTAAAAGCTGGAACTTCTAGTAACTCCTTAAAAATACTTATTATTAACTATTATTCATAATTCGTTTCTTATTACTCTATTAATTTTTGAGCTTCGAAAAAAAAATCACTTAGATCGTCTAAGTAATGCACTCGACCTGAAGCTCGAAGTCAATTTCACTTCAGACGTAACATGCCTTAGGTTTTGTTGCTTCATATTTTGTTAATAATTTTTTAACCGATTAAGATTTTTTAACGAAATTTTGTAGGCAATAAATATTGCTATGTTTCTACATAATTCCAAATTTTCAATTTTGTAGCTCAACGTTTAATGTCCAAATAACAATACTTCATAGATGTTAGGTCCACAATAGCTTCATTTTATTGGTTTTTCTCAAATAACTTTTCAACCCCTTGAAAAAAATTAACCAAAATTTTACATGTCAAATGTCTAACTAAGATTTAAAAATTGTGTTAAAATTGAAGTTTGTAGCTGTACGTTTACAATTAATTTAGAAGTATTTAGTTAATGCTTGAAATTTAAGCAATTTCGTGGCTCGGTTTTTTGGAAATAATTTTTCAACCAAGCGAAATTTTTTAACCAATTTTTTTCAAATTTTGAAGAAGATAAATTTTAGTGATAATCTGCATTTTTAGTTTTCTAACTCAACGTTTAGCTGTTTCATTCATAAAAACGATTAATTCAAAATTCGTTAATAGCTTTTTAACCAATTGATGTTTTAAAACCAAACTCATTATTTGCAAAATATTTACGTTTCTAAATAATTATCAAAAATTCAAATTTTGTAGTTAAAGGTTTAATGTCAAATTTGAGCAACAGTATTTTGTATTTTTTTTTGCTAAATCTATTCGTTTTTTGCATTTAATTTTTAAATCAAATGATATGTTTCAACCAAACTTGGGGAAATTAAAACCAACATATTGTTTAGTAGTAATCAGAAATTAAATTTTTTTAGCTAATCGTATACTTGTTTATGTAATATAAAAACATTTTATTTATTTTTAATAACTCTTTAATCAATTAGACTATTTTAACTAAACGTGATATTTTAGAAATTTAAACAGTTTAAAAAAGTTATCCTAGTTTTAATGTTTTAGTTAAGCGTCAATGTTAAATTTAAACTACAGTATTACACTGGCTAAACTTTAAATGGTGAAAATATAAGTATTTTTTTTACAAATATTTGAGATTATAGGTAGTTCTGTCGATCAGCGTTTAGCAAATTCCAAAATTGACATGATTATTGTGGCGATTTCTGTTACATCGTAGAACTAGCGTGCATCCCAGCACGCCCAGTGCTAATAAAGTTACCAGTGAGCGCGCACTTGCACGCGCTCACATAAAAATGTGCTGAAACACTATGAAACGAAGCGAACACCAGCGCACATCACATAAAAAGTTCTGAAGGATGGATGGTAGCGGGAAATTCCAGAGCTAAACGATGCACGCATACAGGGTGAAACGCGCCAAAACTTTTAAATGAATGCCACAAATATTACAAACATAATTGGGCCATTATATCGTGCTATGGGCTTTAAATACAACGTCTCATGCAATACTGTATGTCGCATGTTGACGACGACTATATCCGAAATTCAGACGAAGCGAAGATATGTGGTAGCCCGTCATATGGGGTATTCAGGCGCGGTCCCACCATTGGGGATGCGTCTCCCCCACCAGCCCAAGAGCTCAATTTTTTCAATGAATAAATACAGTTAAACGTATTACTAAACAACCCCCCGTCAAACACCGAATATCTATCCAACCTAGATAGTTATAAAATGCGAAGAAATCTGTGGGCATCAGAATAGCGCAATTAATATCTCATTACTATACCTAAGTAAGATATGCATGACCAACCGAAAGCGATTATGTCCTGCCAACCAACAGCTTATAAATTCGGTTTTCTATTCTTCTTTGTTTGCTGGCGCTAATCGTTAAAAATTTTTAATACAAAATTGAGTGTGTGCGAGTTTAAAACACTAGTTTTTCCATTACCTATATTAATCAAAAAGGGAAAATACCCACTGTTTTCTGTGAAGTCTAGAGGTGTTATAGCACTTAATTTTATAATTCTTAAATCAGTTTTTGTTTTACTAATTCAATTGCACAAACTCTAATTATTGTGTAAAAGATGTCAAGCAAAAATCACTAATCAGCAACTTCATTAAGATTACGTCATTCTTTAAATCGGCACCCACTGAGCATTGAGAATGCGAAAGTTCTAGCCAAACCTCTAACTCTGAACAACAAGATTGTCATTTATCTACTCGTTCTTTCAAATTCTCGACGAACAAAAATACATTTGAGTCAAACTTGACCAACAAAACTCTCAAATTTTCGTTTCAAACCATTCAAACCTAACACTATTTGAATATTGCATTTGCGTTTACTGAGGTTGAAGGAAAGTGCATGTTCGTCATTCTATAGACATTAAACAAGTTAAAATTAGATTACAGACATCTTTTTAATAAGTTTTTTGATTAGGAGATGCTGATGAACTGCGCGCCTTTGCGAAATAATTGTTTTTTTCATAAGGGCACGATATAAATGTTATTTTGTATTGTATTTTTACGGAGATTGAATAGGAACATACACATTTCTTATGTTCAAAAACGCCATTTTCTTACAACACACTCATTACTTGATGATAACGTTAAAATCTATAAAAAAGAAATATATATAATATAAGACTCCCAATCAACAATGACTTAATCATTCCCTCTTCCAGAAAATCCTGGGACCACGCCTCGGGGCTTTCGACACAAACCGCTAAAGTGCATTATGCAGTTCATTCTAAAAGTACAAGTTCAGCTCTCATGGAAAAGAGCGTCAATAATGTTTATAAACACATAGACACATCTCATACAGACATAGAGTCAAATAGTTCATTTCATGTACACATGCCATCTTATACAGACATACAGTCAGCTAGTACATTTCATGCACACATGCCATCTGATACAGACATAGATGTCAACTAGTTTAATTAATACACACATACAATCAACTAGTTCATTTCATACACACATACACGCTTTTACTTCAAACAACGAACCACCGTCACCTGAAAAACAACTCTAAAGGCCCCCAAGAGTTCACTGGGATTTAAATCAAGCATACACCATCAGAGAAATATATTCGGAATACATTAATTTCCATAAAATTCCTACTCTAAATCAACTTCGTGATGTATTAGATACAAATAAAAAAAGTTTTACAGATTTATGTAACAAAAAGCATATTGATAGAAAAAATATTGCAGATATAAATAAATTAGAATACGCAATCAAAGCTAAAGTAGTAAGATTTATTGAAAAACAGTAAAAATACAAATAAAGATTTTATGAGCCTGCATAGTTAAATATACTCTTACAGCTGGAGAAGACTAGTAAAACAATAGGAAAAAGACAACCTCCAAACAAAACAGACAAATCAAAATGAATCAAATTTGTATTTATTTCAACTGCTAAAAGCAAAAAAACAAGAAAAAAATCATCTCAAAAGAAATGAAAAAATAAACAAAAGATCAATCTTTTTAAATACTAAGAATGTATAAATTTCTTATCTATTGCTGCTAAATTATTAAAAAAAATGAACTATATCATGAGCTACTACTATTTATTCTTTTGGAAGAAATGACATAAATAGCAAGAACAATGAGCAAAAGTGTCAAAATATTAATATAGTATCCATAGAAACCTGTTGACAAATTTTGACATCGAATACAAGACCAAAACATAGAATCAATTGAAATGCAAACACTTCAGAGCATGTAATGTTATTTAAACAGTACAACCCAAATAAAAAATGTTTAGAAATTTATTGAAGTTGCAATTTTGTGTTGTTCCAGTTAAATAAGAGGCACTTGATTTCAAGTTGAACAGTTCATACTTCTGATGGCAAAACTTCAAAGATATATTTAATTAAGAGTTTGACAACACTTCTTAGCTCTTCTGTTATTATTTCCATACTGTATAAAGTACCTGGGAATAAATTTGTTAAATGAAATAAAATAAAATTCCTTATTATAATTATTAATATCTACCTAGTATGAATGTTTTCATATGTTTATTATAACTGGTTTTCTAAATTACTTGTTTCAAATATACTATGAAACAATGTGTAACTGTAACTGAAAAACATGTTATGGAGTCTGTAGAACTAACAGCAATTATCAGGAAATAATGCTAATATTTTCACTTGAATAGATAGAATCTTTTTTTAAGTGACAAATAAATGGTTTAAAAAAGAATTCTAACAAAGATAGGTTTTTTATTTTTATTGCTACTTTGAAAATATATCAATCTGAGTTAGTTAATCAAATCCAACATGCTAAACTAGTAACACTATTAGAGAATTACTCTATTCTATAATTATTAGTATAAGAAATGGCAGACAGTAATAGATATAAATTTATAAATTGCTATAAGTAAAATATAATAATATAATATATACTAACAAAAAGTCGTCTCTCAATCCATCTGCCAAGACTCGGATTGAAGAACTGGTGTAAATTAACCAAAAAGCAGAATATTTGAATAATTATAGCTTTTAATACTAACAACATGAGTGCTTTATCAAACCGATTAACTAAACTTTTAATTATTGTTACTATTACTATTGTGACCACTGGAAAATTCCCCGCTTGTGCTGTTACGTTATAGCGGCAAATATCTAAAATTTTTCATCTAAAATGTTATATTAAAATTCCTTCCTAAGTCAATAGTTAACAGATTTTTTGCTATCAATTTTATATGAACTTTATTTTAAAAGTTAAAATCAAAAGAACTCTTTGAATTTTGCGCGCAATAACACGACTTGGCCTGGCAAGCCACTTGTTGGCGTTTAATACCATTCGTTCGGCGCTTGATGCCATTTTTCTTTTCTCTAATGCCACAGCGGCATCAGAGGCGGCGCTTAATGCCATTTTTTGGCGTTTAATACCCAATCTAAGTTATTATTATTATTATTATTATTATTATTATTATTATTATTATTATTATTATTATTATTATTATTATTATTATTATTATTATTATTATTATTATTATTATTATTATTATTATTATTATTATTATTATTATTATTATTATTATTATTATTATTATTATTATTATTATTATTATTGTTATTTTTTAATAATCTCTTATTTATTGATATAGCACAACAATCAGTGCCACCATTTTAACAACATATTTTAATATATTTGTGTCACAACGACTTCTTTTCTTCATCTTGATATCAACCAACCTACTACTCACTCATCAACCAATTACAATCGAAATTCGACTCTATTCGTTCCACGTTAAGAAAGGCGTGTTGTCAATGGGGGGAAGGGGGGTGTTGACGCAGTTGTTCAATGCCACGTTGCCACAACAATTGTGGCATCGGTTCTGTTGTGGCTAAAATAAATGCAAATCTAAACGGCGTAGTATATTGTAGTTTTTAATATCGTCTTATTAACCACAATGATTTAACGTTATAACCATTAATGATCAAGGATTGTGGTTACTTTTTTAAAATTAATCTTCAAATGTAATCGGTACAGTTATTTAAATGGAAAAGTAATATGACGTCATGTAAAAGGTTAAACCAGGCAGGTCATGTTAGCAAGTATGACCAGAATAATGGGAATGATAGGGATGATGGAGATAATAGGGATGACAGGATAGATGGGGGAAAAATTGAAGATTTAATAAGACGATGATGATCGATACAACTGCTTATTATTATCATTATAATTATTATGAATATTGATGTGGATAATAGGGATGATAAGAATGATGGAGAAATTAAAGATTTCTGCTACGATAATGATTGTCAGTAATTGGTGATGATGATGACGACGACGACGACGACGATGATGATGAGGATGATGATGATGATGATGATGATGACGATGATGATGATGATGATGATGATGATGATGATGATGATGATTATGATGATGACAAAACTATAATATCTTATAATATCTATTATTATTATCCTCATCATAATTAATAATATTGGTATTATTGTTACTCAATTTAAGTTTTTCTTATCAGTTGTCTGAACAAAAGCCAGCGCACCTGTTGCTTTTGTGTTGAACTGCGCGCACGAAACCATCATGTGAGGAGTTCGATTCCTCTCTTTTATAGAAACTAAATGTTTGATGAGGAAGAAGATTTGTAATCACTGTTCAGTATGTGGAGATCTTTGCATGCGTATTTGCATATGGATTGTGTCGAATCTGAGTCTATAGGGAAGTGAATTGTGATTTGCTGCATTTGGAACATAGGCAAATGGAATAATTGCATGAATGAATGAATGAACAAATGAACGAACGAACGAATGAATGAAAAATCGAGTTTATAAATAGTCGACATCTTCTGAAATGTTTTGGAGTTGAATAACGGAATATAGATAACTTATATATTTTTACTAAGCAAGTATTAAACGCTTTGAACCCGTTTTCATTATTTTATTTAATAAAAATAATAAAAATGATGATGATGATGATGATGAAAGTAAAAAAAATAACTACAAGTCTTTTGATGCTCTGAGCTAGTTAGCACTATTGGTCAGCGTTTGCATCTGAATGTGAGAGTGTCACCCTGTACGTTTGTTTTGTGTGTGTGTGCTTCTATGTGTGTACATGCGTGAGAGGATGTGTCTGTTTGTTTGTTTGAATACTGATGATAATGTAGAATAAATGTAGATGTGTTGATCATTCAATCAATCATTGTCATCATAATCATCATCACCATCATTAGCTGCTTAACAACAGAAGCATGCAATTATATATCAGTGAGTAATTTATCTGGCGATGAAAGTGTTAAGTGAAATAATGCAATTATCATGATGATGATAATGATGATGTTGATGATGATGATGATGATGACGAAAACGACGATGACGATGATGATGACGATGATGTCATTGAACAACATGAATATGCATACATGGCTTATTATGCTTATTAAACCATTAATATATGCATACTTCATTGTTATTTTTAAACAATGCCGCCTTGCAATTATATGGGTCATGTTTTTACTGTCAATATTCATAAGAAATATATGATGTATGAATAAATTCGTCATAAAAATAACACATGCTGTACCATGGACCAGAAGAATAAAAATAAGCCTCTGTAGGTCAAGTGACAAGGCATTGAGGATAACAAGAAAACATTGGAATGATGATGATGATGATGATGGTGGTGGTGGTGATGATGATGTTGATGATGGTGATGGTGATGATGATTGTGATGGTGATGGTGGTGGTGATGATGATGATGATGGTGATCGTGATCGCGATGGAGATGGTGATGGTGATGATGATGGCGATGAGGATGACAAAGACGATGGCCGAGTCTTTAAAAAAATTCTTCAATAATATGTAAACCTTAAGCAGACTAAAAAATCAAATATTCCTAAATGTTTTGCTTATTTTTACGTTGCGAGATCATGTGACCTTCGTCTCCTAATTTCGTGTCACAGATGGCAATGTTTGCCTGACATGATCAACACTCAATCATATATCGTGAGATCGTAAAGAACAGATAGAAAAAACAAAGAGGTGCATTAATTGGCTCGGTATGGAATGGGGGGCACGGGGATCAGCCTGATGATCCATGACTTGAACCTTCTTTGTCTTAACCTTATTATATTGAATTTATCTTTTCTTATTTTCCAACAAAAGTTTTTTAATATTAATAAATGTCCCACAAGGTAGGGCTCCATTTCAGATTTCAAGATTAGAAGAGTCGAAGGCAATTGCCATGTTATTTCCATATTAAACGACAAGAGAGATACCCGATATTAGTTGGAAATATTTCAAATGATAAGAGAATGAAAGACCATCGGAGAAAACTGGAGAGAAGATCATCAATGAAGTACACTACATCTGTTTTCAATAAAAAGCTGCTAATGATCGCCTCGTGCCGTTAGAGTTTCTTTCTCCCA
Source organism: Erpobdella octoculata (assembly GCA_963978895.1). Lineage (NCBI taxonomy): Eukaryota > Metazoa > Annelida > Clitellata > Hirudinida > Erpobdellidae > Erpobdella > Erpobdella octoculata. Next base: position 8,809,020 of record OZ022242.1, read on the forward strand.
TCAAAATTTAGCGACGAGTTCACAGAGTTCAAAGAATGGAGATAAGTTTGATGCGAAGTCGGAGTAAGCAGCTTGTTTTAGCCTTTTAGCACCAACGTGGCTTCAGCTTTGAAGCTACCAAAAAAAAAAAAAACTATAAACTTGCTTTCCAGCACGTTCCATTGGAATTGAATTGTTTGTTCCCCGACACCTTTCAATCGAAAAATTACTTTTCCATAAACGCATCCTTGGTAGAATTTTTGAAAAGAGCTGATGCTTGGGAGCAGGGGCGGATCCAGGGTAGGGGGCGAGGGAGGCGCGCGCTCCCCTTTGTAGAATAGTTAAAATTAAATTACATTAAACAAATCGTTATACAAATTTAAATTACGTACATAATATTTAGTAAAAAAACTTATAAATAACATCAATTTTAAATAAAAGTAAATTTAGCAGAGAGTTAAGCGCTCAATCAATGTATATCAGGGCTGCCCAACCTTTTTATACTAAAGATCTACTTTTTTAATTTACTACCTCGGACTTCAATTAGTATAACTTCAGCTTATTTACCTTCATTTTAAAATTTGAAAAAATATATACAAAAAGAATAAAAACATGACAAAAAAATTCAAGCAAATAAAAAGATTTATTAATTAATTATAAATTGCTTAAAAACATAAAAAAACATATATTAATGGAATATTTGGTACTGGATTGACTTAGCAATTTTGTCAAAATCGGGATTATATGACGACACGGATAATCTTAAACATTGATCAAGGTGAATATCTGTTAAAGAATTTTTGATATCCGATTTAATAAGATTCGTGTCTGAAAAAGCGGATTCTGCCAAATATGTGGAACCGAAGCAGGACATCATTTTAAGTGCTGTACTGTCAAAATTGGGTATTTCTCTTTTGTATACTTACAAATGTTTGGTTGCGATTGCAAATATAAATTATTTCCATCTCAATATCCATCTGATTTAGGTCAAACATGTGAGCAATTTGATTCTTAAATATTCGTATACCAGCGAGAACTAATCTATAAACAAGTGAATAAAAAACACACTTTTATTAAACCACATTCTGTTACATAAACAGCGAGCTTATTAGCATAGACAATAAATAGTTCGACGAAAATATCACAAATAATTATTTAATTAAATTTTGTCCAATCGATCTGAAAACTTGATAGAATGCATTATTAATTCGTTCTGAGGTATGTTTACATTTTGAAGTCTCTAGCTCATCGGGAAGTTAGTTTAAATTTGATTGCAAAATTTGACGACAAACAGATAGATAGACAGACAGAGAAGTCAAGTTAAGTAAAAGTCTGTAAAAAAGATGTCGCCCGTGTTAATAAAATGAGAGCTACCCAAAATAAATTTAACTGCAAAGACAGTTTATGTTTCTCAATTTAATTAGGTACCATAAATCTTTAATTTCATGCTTAAAAATATTTTTTTAGTTTGCACAATTATTTTTTAAAATTTAATATTTTTAGTTTTTAGTAGACGATCGACCGAAATTCGTGTCGCGATTAGGGTTGTTACAGTTACTGAATCTAAAACTGAAACATTCAGTTAACTGAATCTTTTTAGATTCAGTAACTTCAACTGAAACTGAAACTGAATCTTTTTTTAAAAACTGTAACTGAAACTGAATCTATTGAGAAAACTGAATATAACTGAATCTTTTAGAATGAATATTTTTTATCATTTTATTATATTATTTTTATGTTTGCGGTTAAATGTTTTGATTCTATGGCACGGACGATAACTTCGGTCGAAGTTAGGAATAGTTCTTTCTTTTTGTTTCGTGTTAGTGTTCTGTTGCTTGCGTTGTTTTTAGAAGATTTTCAATTTTTAGAATTATCAGAATGGAAGATACTTGTGTTAGCAATAACATTGTTATGGACGAATCTACCGAGGAAGAAGTATTGTTTATTCAACAAAATGAGTCGGAATCTGCTTTAGGACCTCCAACGAAAAAAGCTAGATTCAACAAAACAAGACCTATACTAACCCGGTACATAAAAGGTTTACAGGAGTTGTAGCCGATATTAAGGGCAATATTTGTTCTGTAATTTTGAAGGGTAAAAATGTCAAAAATTTAGAGTCTCACTTGAGGAAGCATGAAATAGAATACGCAGAGTATTTAGAGGAAAAAAATAGCTATGATATCAAAAACACAAAGTAAGTCTATTAAACGACCCTTTTCACATTTAAAAAACCAGGCAACAATTGAAAACTGTTTTGTTGTTAAAGAACTCAAAAATGACATTAAAAAAGGCTCCAATGCCTATAATAAGGCTGCCCATGCTATCGCCTCAGCATTTGCTGCAAACAGTTTGCCATTTCTTTTGATCGAAGAACCTTCTATTAAAAATGTGTTTGCAGTTGTGTCGGAAGGTCGTTTACTAACCTTGCCGAACCGACACGATATATCCACAAAAGTGTCCGAATTAGTAAAAGAATTAAAACGATCTGTTGAATTATCATTGAATTCAGCGAAGTATGTGTCAATCACAACAGATGGTCTCGGCCATGTTATTCATCGGTAAGGATGGGAATAACTTGCTATTATTTTGATCGAAACATCAATAAAATAAGAAGAGCTCTTCTGACTTGTAGAACAATTACGCAACTCATTACAGGCTTTGCTCTTAGCAGATGTCAGCATAATTTGGGTGATGACAAGCTGGAAGCTGAAGTCTTTTATAAATTCAAGAAAGAATTTTTAAGCTAAATAAATTTTTTAAACATGTTTGTGTTGCAAAGTGTTTTTTATAATAAATTTCTTCTTGGTAGTTTACCTAAAAAAATTGAGAAAAAAAAAACTGAATCTAACTGTAACTGAAACTGAAACTGAATCTTTAAAAATTCAGTTTACTGAAACTGAAACTGAATCTTTGTAAAGTTTCAGTTACTTTAACTGAAACTGAAACTGAATCTTTTTTCAAAACTGTAACAACCCTAGTCGCGATCGACTGGTAGATCGCGATTACCGGGTTGGGCAGCCCTGATGTATATGTATGTATATATATGCTCGTTTCATACATGTATGTATATATATGCTCGTTTCATACATGTATGTATATATATGCTCGTTTCATACATGTATGTATATATATGCTCGTTTCATACATGTATGTATATATATGCTCGTTTCATACATGTATGTATATATATGCTCGTTTCATACATGTATGTATATATATGCTCGTTTCATACATGTATGTATATATATGCTCGTTTCATACATGTATGTATATATATGCTCGTTTCAAGCATAAACAATGTTGGATTTCCATTTATAGCACACACATTTTACCACTATTATGAAGTTACATTTTAAATTTTTGTGTGAGGGACCAAACCATTATACACGAACACATTTGTAAACAATACATTAATAGCAATGGAATAATAAATTTCATCAATTTTTCAGGAAGGGGAACTTCTCTTGCCCCTATGGGCGGGCACTCATGGATGCGCCCCCTTAATAAATTCTGGATCCGCCCCTGCTTGGGAGTTTAATCAATTTTTTTAGAAGTAAAAAAAGGTTCGGAAAATTTTATAACATCTTATTCAGATTGGTTAAAATCGGCAAATAAGCAAAATATAGGAGAATATTTTTTATTAGTTGAAAATTAGAGACAACAAAAGTTTCAAACATTTTTCAAAGTTTCATGTATAAATAATATCTATTACCAGCTTAGATGAAATAAATCTAGTTAAAAATACTCAAAAATTCAATAATTGTGTAATAACAAAGTCATCACCGTCGTCGTCATCGTCGTCGTCATCGTCATCGTCATCGTCATCGCCATCGTCATCGTCATCGTCATCAACTTCATCATCATCATCATCATCATCATCATCATCATCATCATCATCATCATCATCATCACCATCACCATCACCATCACCATCACCATCACCATCACCATCACCATCACCATCACCATCACCATCACCATCACCATCACCATCACCATCACCATCACCATCACCATCACCATCACCATCACCATCACCATCACCATCACCATCACCATCACCATCACCATCACCATCACCATCACCATCACCATCACCATCACCATCATCATCATCATCATCATCATCATCATCATCATCATCATCATCATCATCATCATCATACAGCGAGGGGTTGACCACTCAAAAATTCCTCGCACTGTACGAAGGGTACGCAAAAATTCCAAATAACGCAAACATTCCAAGAGGAATCCAAAAAACGCAAAAATTCCAAAGAAATTCCAAAAAATCAATATACGCAAAAATTCAAAAAAAAAAATCCTATGGAATTCTTGCTTCATACATCCAAAAATTCAAAAAAAATCCAAAAAATCCAGAAAATTCTAAAGAATTCAAAAAATTCCGAAAAATTCCAGAAAATGATAATTTTTAAAAAAATATAAAAAAACGCAAAAATTCCAAAAATTCCAAAAAAAATGCCAAAAAACGCAAAAATTCCAAAACAATTTAAAAAAACGCAAAATTTCCAAAAAATTCCAAAATACGCAAAAATTCCTAATGAATTTTTTGGAATTTTGCTTCGTACACATATCTGGGAGGGTGGTCAACTCCTCGTCTTACAGCATTTCCATCACTTTCACCACAATCATCATCATCATCGTCACCACCACAACCATCACCACCACCATCATTGTCGTCATCATTAATTAAACCTGATTAAATTTTGCACCGATCAAATTTTTATAGAATACTTAACTACCATATCACTCAATTTTTTTATTCCGAAATACGCCGGATAATGTTTTTGTTTTTCATAGAATTCCAAAGATGTCGCTAATTTTTGATTCCTTCCACTGCCTTATGCATAGTGAGACCGTCGGATACCCTAATCTTAAACTAGGATTTGCCGGTTTTTCAAAAACTAACAAATGAAGTTGAAACAGTTATTAATCAAACACTTTTATTGAAGAAATTGGTTTAACTAAACGAAATTCATTTTACTTATACTTTACTTATACTTCCATAACATTGGGATCGGTCACAAAATGAGCGGGAAAGCGAGCGGAAATGGGAACTGGAAAATGAACGGGAAAGGAAACAGGAAAGCGACCGGGAGCAAAAGAGCGAGCGGGAAAGAGAAAGCGACCGGGAACGGGAGAACAAGCGGGAAAGCGACCGGGAACGGAAGAACAAGCGGGGAAGAAAACTGGAGCGAGAGAAAAACGATAGAAAAGCCTCTAAAAACCCCGGACAACGCCGGGTACACCGCTGGTGAACGGACACTCCCCCTCCGGACATTCCTAATAATTAGAATAGTTACGACAGGTAGTATTTAGAGGCTTCCTACATACAGCCATTTCAGTCTCAAAACACCTGGTGTAAAAGACTATAAACTATCATTAAAAAAAGACAAAACATTGTATCATTTTTAATTAGAAAAAGTTGAATTGATGAATTGTTGAAAGTAATTTTAATAGGAAAATTAAATAAAATTGAAAAAACAGCTCGTTTTTGGATTTTTTCAAGTTTTTAGATTCCAGCAATGCACGTAGGACATTCTCTACAAACATTATTCCGGATTTACAATTAGTCTAAAAATAATTTGAATTATTACATATTTCAGGATTCTCGACAAGATTATATCTGTATTATATAATTAGTCATGCAACCCAAGTTAATTATCAACGTTTATGCAAATCAAATTACTTAATTTGATTAAAAGCTGGATTTATTTCAAACATTGAACTGCAAAGAATAATTTGAATATGTCCCCATGACAGGCTATGCAATATAGCCGTATTTTGACACCCTTTCATCACTTTGTATTATAAAAGATAAAATAACTCTCTCATATAATTGATGTTTTATGTTATATTTGGTTTTCTAATAAATAGTTATAACGAATTAACTCGTAGTAACTTATACGATAGAAACGATATAACACAAAAAACATTGTGTATCAGAAAGCTCTGCAATAAAATGAGTGTGTGTGTTTGTTGTGTTTAATTAATTAAAAACCAAAATATCCACATAAAAATTCACAAGATGCAAAGAAGCCCGGGGAGCGCCGGGTTACCCAGCTAGTTGTTTATATTTAATCGAATATTATTAATTAAACAGAGTCTTTGGCGTGGAGCCGTAAGAGAAGAAAGGGTTAGGGTAAGGGTTAGGGTTAGGGTTAGGATAGGGGTTAGGGTTAGGGTTAGATAAAGGGTGTTCCAATTATTCATCCCCCCACCAGATTACTAACCTTTCTGGAAGATATTCTCTAAGCCAGGGAATCCAACATTCCCAAATAATGCTTCACGCGATTTTTATCTTTATAAGCATTTGACAGCTTCAGCTGATGCACCTTAACATGGAAGAAACTCTTGCAAAACCACAAATTCATACTAATACATTATTTTATTTATTTTCATCTGTCAGATAAAACGTCATATCAGGAAAAAAATCTTACAACAGTGGGGGGAATGTCCTATCCTGGGGGATGTCCTAAATGAAAAATGTAAATGATTGATAATTTATTGAGCGCCTTTTCCGCTTTGTTCAAAGGCGCTGTTCTTTTACATGCCCCACGGAGAGAACGATTTCACCCGCTAAGTTTTCCGTTGACATGGGCTACTAGGCAGTGAGTAGGAGTCGAACCGTGAAGCTTTCACATTCAAGGCTAACGCTATACCAACTCAGCTAACCTAGCACTTAGAATCCGACACGAACCTCTTGAACTATAAGGGTCTATCAGGGAGGAATGTCCGAGGGAGAAACGTCCGGGGGGGGGGAATGTCCTACAATCACTCCGCTAGTCTATAATAATAACAAAACATTTTTTTTCTTGGAGTAGAGACTTTAATACTTATTTCAACGCAATTTGACTTACAAACAACTTTAACAAGAATTATATACAGTAACATGTAAATAATTTATAGTTACACAGATTCATAGTTCAGTTTTAGAGGTCTTTTTCATATCTTCATGATATCCATACTTTTCCATTCGAGATATTAGACGCAATTTTCTTTGACTTACTAATGATAGCATATTGCTTAGCTTTGTACGGTATCTGTTCAATTGTTCCTTCAGAGAATTAGTTATTAATAGTCCTTCATCAGTGGAACTTCGGCATTTATTTGATTTTCTCATCGCTTTAAACAGTTTTGAGTTTCTGCGATTCATGAAACAGTTTTTATCGTTTGAGCTTGTTTCTTCTATAGTGAAGATTTTACTGAAGTTCTTGGCTTCTTCTTTACTGTCTATCTCAGATTCTAATTTACACCCATCAAGAGCGCATTCCAGAATAGTTTTCATAGTGAACAAAATGAACCAAGCCGCAGCAAGTTTAGCTAATCTTTTTAAAAAGAAGGTCACGCTTTTGTGAACTCGAGTCTATTTGGTCACCTCATTAACATAATTTCAGTTGTTGTTGAAGTTAGTTACGTAAGAGGCATTTTTAATTATTATTACATGTTCATGAACAAAGTAAAAACCGCTCTGAAACGCAGCAAGTGAGACAATGACGCGACTTAGAAGAATCGGACACGAACCTTTTGAACTATAACAGGAAAAAATTGGGTCAATTGATTATTTAATCGATGTGAATACTCATAGATCACTTCCTACAGAGTTTGCCGGTGTGGTTTTTCCACAGGCCCCACAAAGAAACGATTTTACATGCTAAGTTTTCCCATAACATGGGCTACTAGGCAGCGAGCGCGAGTCGAACCGGGATTGGCAGTGAAGCTTTCCCATTCAAGTCTACCGCTTAATAGAGTAGATCGATAAAACTATTTTAGTAAACTTAAATTACTTTCTACTAACAAGTTTAAAAATGTTTATTATTTTTGCCCAAGATATAATCAACATAAAATACATACTATTTGCTAGTTTGATTGAAGATCTTTTATTTAAAATGAAATTTGAATTATTACATATTTCAGGATTCTCGACAAGATTATATCTGTATTATATAATTAGTCATGCAACCCAAGTTAGTTATCAACGTTTATGCAAATCAAATTACTTAATTTGATTAAAAGTTGGATTTATTTCGAACATTGAACTGCAAAGAAAAATTTGAATATGTCCCCATGACAGGCTATGCAATATAGCCGTATTTTGACACCCTTTCATCACTTTGTATTATAAAAGATAAAAATAACTCTCTCATATAATTGATATTTTGAGATCCATGTCACATATGAACATATGTGACATCTGAGAAATTTTTCTTTTTAGAGAGCACGTTAAATAAAAAAAAATAATAATAATACCAGCAAATTCTTAGTTTCCGTCATATAAAGCTATGTAAGCAAAAAAGTGAAATCAAGGCTGGTGGCGGGCAAGGTTTCTATGACGTTCATCCGAGGCTGGTTAAATTGCTAGCCAGTCCCACCTGGAGAAAGGAGGAAGGTAAAGTTATAAGAATCAAATTACGATAGGTAGTATTTAGAGGCTTCCTATATACAGCCATTTCAGTCTCAAAACACCTGGTGTAAAAGACTATAAACTATCATTAAAAAAAGACAAAACATTGTATCATTTTTAATTAGAAAAAGTTGAATTGATGAATTGTTGAAAGTAATTTTAATAGGAAAATTAAATAAAATTGCTTTTATTAACTCGTCGGCTCTGTTTCTCTGTCTGTTTCTCTGTCTGTTTCTCTGTCTGTTTCAAATCTTGCAATCAATTTTTGAGTCACTTCCTGATGATAGATTTTTTTCAGATTTTGCATACATGCTCAAGATAGAAGACAATGCAATATTCAATTATTAGTTTTACAATAAGTCAATTAATTTAGTTAATTTTCTTGAGGATTTTATCGAGGGGTTTCTTGAGGGTTTTCTTGAGGGTTTTCTTGAGGGTTTTCTTGAGGGTTTTCTGGAGGGTTTTCTTGAGGGTTTTCTTGACCACAAAACGCTAACCGACTGGCAGACTATTTTACCAAGTTAACACGAACCACACTCACTGACCGCGATTCTCAAGCGTGTACGAAATTTTCATGAAAATAGTTGAGATATTTAAATTCGATGCTTTTTGATGATATTTTTATTATTATTACCAATGCTTTTATTAACTCGTCGTCTCTGTTTCTCTGTCTGTCTGTTTGTTTCTCTGTCTGTTTCAAATCTTGCAATCAATTTTTGAGTCACTTCCTGATGATAGATTTTTTTCAAATTTTGCATACATGCTCAAAATAGAAGACAATGCAATATTCAATTATTAGTTTTACAATAAGTCAATTAGTTTAGTTAATTTTAATTAATTTCGATATTTCGATATAATTAAGATATTTCGACTTTAATATAAAATAAAAGAGTAATATAAGAAAAAATTGATTGCAAAATTTGTGTTTTAATTACATATAAGAGCATTGGTTTTAAAAATTCGTTTTTAATTTACTATGAGATATTAGACGCAATTTTCTTTGACTTACTAATGATAGCATATTGCTTAGCTTTGTACGGTATCTGTTCAATTGTTCCTTCAGAGAATTAGTTATTAATAGTCCTTCATCAGTGGAACTTCGGCATTTATTTGATTTTCTCATCGCTTTAAACAGTTTTGAGTTTCTGCGATTCATGAAACAGTTTTTATCGTTTGAGCTTGTTTCTTCTATAGTGAAGATTTTAGTGAAGTTCTTGGCTTCTTCTTTACTGTCTATCTCAGATTCTAATTTACACCCATCAAGAGCGCATTCCAGAATAGTTTTCATAGTGAACAAAATGAACCAAGCCGCAGCAAGTTTAGCTAATCTTTTTAAAAAGAAGGTCACGCTTTTGTGAACTCGAGTCTATTTGGTCACCTCATTAACATAATTTCAGTTGTTGTTGAAGTTAGTTACGTAAGAGGCATTTTTAATTATTATTACATGTTCATGAACAAAAGTAAAAACCGCTCTGAAACGCAGCAAGTGAGACAATGACGCGACTTAGAAGAATCGGACACGAACCTTTTGAACTATAACAGGAAAAAATTGGGTCAATTGATTATTTAATCGATGTGAATACTCATAGATCACTTCCTACAGAGTTTGCCGGTGTGGTTTTTCCACAGGCCCCACAAAGAAACGATTTTACATGCTAAGTTTTCCCATAACATGGGCTACTAGGCAGCGAGCGCGAGTCGAACCGGGATTGGCAGTGAAGCTTTCCCATTCAAGTCTACCGCTTAATAGAGTAGATCGATAAAACTATTTTAGTAAACTTAAATTACTTTCTACTAACAAGTTTAAAAATGTTTATTATTTTTGCCCAAGATATAATCAACATAAAATACATACTATTTGCTAGTTTGATTGAAGATCTTTTATTTAAAATGAAATTTGAATTATTACATATTTCAGGATTCTCGACAAGATTATATCTGTATTATATAATTAGTCATGCAACCCAAGTTAGTTATCAACGTTTATGCAAATCAAATTACTTAATTTGATTAAAAGTTGGATTTATTTCGAACATTGAACTGCAAAGAAAAATTTGAATATGTCCCCATGACAGGCTATGCAATATAGCCGTATTTTGACACCCTTTCATCACTTTGTATTATAAAAGATAAAAATAACTCTCTCATATAATTGATATTTTGAGATCCATGTCACATATGAACATATGTGACATCTGAGAAATTTTTCTTTTTAGAGAGCACGTTAAATAAAAAAAAATAATAATAATACCAGCAAATTCTTAGTTTCCGTCATATAAAGCTATGTAAGCAAAAAAGTGAAATCAAGGCTGGTGGCGGGCAAGGTTTCTATGACGTTCATCCGAGGCTGGTTAAATTGCTAGCCAGTCCCACCTGGAGAAAGGAGGAAGGTAAAGTTATAAGAATCAAATTACGATAGGTAGTATTTAGAGGCTTCCTATATACAGCCATTTCAGTCTCAAAACACCTGGTGTAAAAGACTATAAACTATCATTAAAAAAAGACAAAACATTGTATCATTTTTAATTAGAAAAAGTTGAATTGATGAATTGTTGAAAGTAATTTTAATAGGAAAATTAAATAAAATTGGAAAAACAGCTTGTTTTTGGATTTTTTTCAAGTTTTTAGATTCCAGCAATGCACGTAGGACATTCTCTACAAACATTATTCCGGATTTACAATAAGTCTAAAAATCCACGCTATTATTACTCTGCTAATTCTTAGATGGATGAGTGATCAAAGTCCTACCCCGGGCGGAAGGAATGGCTGGGATGGAATAAATATCCATTCTTCCTAGCATTGGCCTGTCAACGTCCTGAAATTCTAGTTTCCCTTATTCTTATACATCATGTACTTAGTATCTTGGTAAAATCTTTTTTGTGTTCTTCGATGACATCACCAGGGATCTCAGGATTTTTTTTTGAGAATATGGGAGCTTGTGAAAACATTTTTATGGTTGAACAGCAAAACTTTTTAATTTATGTAAACCATGTTTGATTTTAAAAAAACGATTATTCTTTTAATTTATAAATATATTTATTTTCAAGCCTTTCAAAAATTTTTATATTAGTCAAATAAACAGCTTTTTAAATAAAATTGTCGGTTTTTTAGCTATGTCTTAAATAGAGTCCACTGTTAGTGTGTAATTTTTATACAAATACAAAATAATTAAACCAATTAATCAGTTCTCATATAAATAACTTTTCAAAAAAAAATTGCCAAATTCATATATGAAAAATCCCAAACATTTTCCGTGCAAGCAATAGTTGGGATGGACTACACATTTTTTGGTTGCTACTTACAAAAAATATATCGATTTGATTTGATATCTGTTTCCTATAAAAGAGTATCTTGAACTGTCTGATTAATTTGATTAATTTGATTTGATTAATTTTGCTTGATTTAAGGCCTAATTCATGTCGGAAACATTAAATTCATGTATTGTCATCCAGAATAATTGCTTTCCTGAAAGTTTTAGAGCTCTAGGTGGTCGAAAAGTGGGAAAGCGACCGGGAGCTTGAGAGCAAGCGGGAAAGGAAACGGGAGCGTGAGAGAAAAAGATAGAAAACCCTCTAAAAAGCCCGGGCAACGCCGGCACCCCGCTAGTTTATATATAAATTTTATAGCTGTATTTTATTTGTTTTAAGACATAGATATTTATTATTTTTAATTAAAACTGTTTCTAAAATTTTTGTAAACTTTAATAGAATGCATTGTCATGAAGAGCGAGCCTACATTTCAAATTTCAGCTTGTTTTGATGACGGGAAGTTAGTTCAATTTAAAGATTTGCAAACATTCAAGCAAGCAAGCAAACAAGCAAGCAGTGTGTGGTTTGATTAACGTCTGTATCTGAAGTAAGCAAGCAGGTTCGGCGGCGAAATTTATTTGAAAGATTGAAAAAGAAGGAATCAGAGAAAGAAAGAAAAAAAGAGCGAGAGGAGAAAGAAAAGAGAGAGATATAGTAAGTATTCTAGACAGTATTCACTCCAGACACGTTGTTCATTATTCAATTTTAATAAACATTCCAACGGCTCAATTGTTGCCTAGCGTTGCCCGGGGATTTTAAAAGTTCTTTCTTTCGCTCCCGTTTCCTTACCCGTTGCCGCTCCCTCTTCTACCCTCGGTTGTCTTTCCGTTCCCACTCATTCTCCAGCTTCCGTTTCTGCTCGCTTTCCTGTTCTCCGATAGTTCTCCCGTTCCCGCTCGTTATCCCGTTCCCACTCGCTCTTCCGTTTCCACTCGCTCTCCATTATCCGCTCGTCCTCTCATTCCCGCTTACATTGTGACCGATCTTAATTTTTTCTCAAAAACCTTCCTCCATTGACTTTCAATGTTGTGTGAAATTTCATTACGATCGGATGAATGATGTAGCAATGTATAAACGACACAAAAACTAATAAACATAAACGACTTTATGTGTGTGTCTTTTATGCATTGCTACACCATTCATTCAATCGAAATGAATTTTTCACACAACCTTGAGAGTCAATAGAAGAATGTTTTTGTAGAACACAATTGAAATTTATCACAAAATGAGTTTACCAGATGCAGGAGAGCGAGCGGAAACGGGAACTACAGAATGATCAAGAACGGAAACTGGAAAACAAGTGGGAACGTAAAAGCGACCAGGAGCGAAAGAGCGAGCGGGAACAGAACAGCGACCGGGAGCAAAAAAACAAGTGGAAACAAGAAAGCGACCAGGATGGTAAAAAAACGGAGAAGAAAACGGGAGCGAAACAGAAAAACGATAAAAAAAACTTCTAAAATTCCTGGTCATATATATATACTAGCGGGGGCACCCGGCATTGCCCGGAGTTTTTAGAGGTTTTTCTCATGTTTGTCTCTCTTGCTCCCGTTTCCTTCTCCGCTTTCCCGTTCCCGGTCGCTTTCCCGCTCCCGGTTGCTTTCCCGTTCTTGGTTGCTTTTCCTTTCCCGCTCTATCTTTCGCACCATGTTGGCTTCCCGTTCCCATTTTCGCTCATTTTTATTTAGGTTACAATCTCTGTTTGTGTGTGTGTGTGGCTTTCTCTTTACGCAAATCTTGCAAGTAAAATTTATCCAGCTTTTTGACTAGCTAGGAAGATGAAACTTTCAGCATAGCTTTATATTGGATGACAATACATGATTCAATCAAAAAAGGTTTTATTTGAACATCTTTTGTATTTCTAATTAGAGTGTATTTGAAATCAAAGTCTGTGTTGAAAAACACGTTTTTCCATTAGTTGTTAAATATTTAAGAAACTAAATGAAGTAACTTATCCGTATAAAAAAAGTAATTCAATTGTTGTTTTTACGACCACCCTCTACCTCTTTTTGTCTCTCTCTCTACTAACCTATCAAATTTTATCTCCCACCTCAAAAGTTCTCGAAGCACTTCTCTCTCGTTTTCTCTTTTTTCCGCATATTTTCTTAGGTTTTCATCTCTCTCTTTTTCTTTCCTTCTGTAATTTTCTTCTCTTTCTTTCCTTTCTCGTTTTTCTGCTTGTTCTTTTTCTTTTTTTTCTTCTTCTCTAGCTTTTTCTCGCTGTTTTTCTTCTCTCTCTCGCTGTTTTTCGTTTTCAATTTCTCTTTTTCTTTCCATCTCCTTTTCTTTTTCCATGCGTAACCAATATCGTTTATTTTCATCTTCTCTTATTTCTTGCTGCCTTTTTCTGTCATCTTCTTTTCTTTGATCTTCTCTTTCTTTTTCTCTTTCTCGCTGTTTATCTTCTTTCTCTTTTTCTTGTTTTTTTCTTTCTTTTTCTCTTTCTTTTTCTCTTACTCTTTCTCGTTCTTTTTCTTCATTTTCCGTTTCTTGCTTTTTTCTATCTTCTTCTTTTTTATTTTCTTGCGTTCTCTCATCTTCTTTTTCTCTTTCTTGTTTTTTTCTCTCCTCTTCTCTTTCTTTTTCTTGTTTTGTTTTTTCTTCATCTTTTTCCTTTTCATGTCTTTTTCTCTCTTCTTCTCTTTCTCTTTCTTGTTGTTTTTCTTCTTCTTTTCTATTTTCTTGCTGTTTTTTCTCCTCTTCTTTTTCTCTTTCTCGTTGTTTTTCTTCTTTTTCTTTTTCTCGTTGTTTTTCTTCTCTTTCTCTTTCTCGTTGTTTTTCTTCTTTTTCTTGCTTTTTTCTCTCTTCTTCTTTTTCTTTCTCTCGTCGTCTTTCTTCCTTTTCTTTTTCTTTTTCTTGCTTTCTTCTTTCTTCGTCTCTTTCTTTTTCACGTCGTCTTTCTTCTTTTTCTCTCATCTTCTCAATTTCTAATTGTATTTTTCTTTCTTTTTCTCTAATCTTTTCTTCTTCTCTTCTTGGGCAGAAGGAGTTCATAATTAATAGTTATAATTAATAGTTATAATTGCTATTTAAAAAAAAACTTGCAAAAATTAATTTGATTTGAAATAATAACCAATGGACAACAATTTTCTTTGACTATACTAAACAGGAAATAGATGAGTAAATATATATATATACTCATATATATACATATAAATAAATATATATACATATATATATATACATATATATACGTATATATACATATATATGTATATATATATATATATATATATATATATATATATATATATATATATATATATATAAATATATATATATATATATACATATATATGTATATATATACGTATATATATGTATATATATGTATATATATACATAAATATATATATATATATATATATATTTGTATATATATATATGTATATATATACATATATATGTATATGTATACATATATATGTATACATATATATGTATATGTATATATGTATATATATATATATATATATATATATATATATATATATATATATATATATATATATATATATATATATATATATATATATATATATTGATTAACGGAAATAGCGTGGGTCCTATTGATCTTTCAAATGGTCATCTTCTCGATACCTTTTCTAACGCGACTCTTGATGTTTTCAATGTTAATGAATTCCACGACATCGGTAACTGCTGCTCTGTTGATCTGGTTCAATCACTTGATAATTTTCTTGAGACTGATTCACCTGATGAGTTTCAGCTTAATCATAAGTTTGATATGTATAAAACAAACAGTCCTGACGTTTTGGACGCATGCTCTTTTTCGCAATATTTCGATACCACGCAAGATCCGTCATCTAAAGATACTTTAGAAAATATCCTCACAGAAAGTCCTGGTTCTTTCACGACCGTTGTTGATGACTTGGATCAACCTGTTAGTCCTGATGATACCGCGCGCACCTGTGTCGAAAAAGAATGTCCGATTGATGACAATTGTTCGTACTTATCCAGTTCCTTCCTCCATTTCCTTTCAAACGAGAACATCACTGTTCGACGAAAGCGGAGATATTCTTGATTTTATTTATTTAAATATCTTATGTAATTTCGACTTAATTTAATCATTTATTATCATAATACTTGCTTTTATTATTATTATTATTATTATTATTACTGCTACTATTATTTTATCTCTTAATTAAACGTTTTTAATTATACTTATTTTATCCTCATAACTCCAGTTTATTTTATGTACGTTAATTTAATTACAGTGTCTAAATTTGACTATTTTTATTAATATCCTTCTATTAAGATAATTCCTTGAGGATATTAGTTTATTTGTATATTTAGTTATTACATGTTTTCTTATCTTTTGCCTCCCTTTACGCGATTGTATTTACAGACTCTGAAGATGGCGAAAGCCGAAACGGCCCGTAAGTCTGAAATAAAGAAGGTTTTAAATGTTAATACTTTTCTTAATACGTGTTGCAGTAAACAAAAAACGTTGTTCGAAATATTGAGAATGTATCTATAAAACTCATAGCGGCTAAATGGAGACTTATTTTTAATCGAGCTTGTCTTAAAGAAAATCTTATGCCATCTTACATTATTAATATATATTAGGGATGTCACGGGTAGTACTTTTTGGAGTTTTCGGGTTTGGGTTCGGGTTTGTGAAACTAGAGTTTTCGGGTTCGAGTTCGGGTTTGGGTTCGTGAAACTAGAGTTTTCGGGTTCGGGTTTGTAAAACTCGAGTTTTCGGGTTCGGGTTTGTGAAACTCAGGTTTTCGGGTTCGGGTTTGTAGTTTTCCAAAAACCGGGTTCGGGTTCGGGTACTGGTTTATGATTTCAAATTCCTGGATTGATTTTAAATTTACCTAGTGTATATACATATACAAACGAGAGCGATCAATTCATCCATTGGACATTACACGTATTGAATAAACTCTAACAAGTTATTTTTTTAGCTTGCCAAATAATGTGATTTCTTTGGCCGAAGGAGGCTTAATTATTTTAGTTCGTTCGTGGCTCGGTCCGGCCAGATAATAAATAATAAGGCGGATTAGTGGTCTAGTTTACACACTCACCAATAAAATGACCTATTTGTGTTATTTGTTACGCAAAGGTGATAATACAAAACTTGCATGGCTTGCGATTAGCATAATACGTTACCTCTTAAATTGTTATTATTTATTAATTTTTTCGCGGCTCGGTCCGGTCGGGCAATCAGGCGGATTAGTGTCCTAGCTTACACATTTGCCAATAAAATAACTGTGGCGCATAGATCATTTATAGACTTTGCCAGTTAAAGTTTAGGATTATGCAAGATTATCTTTATAACAAAGGGTCTTTGTTATATCAGAAAAACTTTGAGTATATGAATGAATAAATATAAGGTTATATAACTGAAGTAAAAAGTTTAGAGTCATGGCTATCCGCGATTTCTTCGACCGAAGGAGGCTTAATTATTTTAGTTCGTTCGCGGCTCGGTCCGGCCTGATTATAATCAAACGGATTAGTGGTTTAGTTTACACAATCACTAATAAAATGACGTATTTGTGTTATTTGTTACGCAAAGGTGATAATACAAAACTTCTACGCTCGCGATTAGTATAATATGTTACGTCAACAAAACTTGTAATTTATTAATCTCTAAGACACAGCTTTTATAAAGATTTATTTGTTCACAACTCCGAGTTCGGGTATTAGGCTTATAAATTTTCGGGTTCGAGTTCGGGTTCGGGTATCAAGTTTTCACATTTTCGGGTTCGAGTTCGGGTATCAAGTTTTCTCATTTTCGGGTTCGGGTTCGGGTCGGGTATCAAGTTTTCACATTTTCGGGTTCGGGTTCGGGTACGGGTACCAAATTTTCACACTTTCGGGTTCGAGTTCGGGTTCGGGTATCAGAAAAAGACCGGGTAGTACCGAACTCGGGTTCGGGTACCCGTGACATCCCTAATATATATATATATATATACTAGCAGTGCCCGTAGCGGCTTCGCTCGCATGAAATTAGAGAATTTGAACCGTGCATACATAGTATAGTACTGCACGGATCAAATTTTTAGGTCTCGGCTCGGCCCGTCGACAACTTGGCCCAGCCCGTTTCAAAAACCGAAATTCCTGGCCCGGCACGGCCCGTCTAATATGGGCCCGGCCTGTTTTTACAGGCCTAGAAGTTCTACATACTTGATGAAAAACTTCGGCCCGTCCCACCTTGACTTCAGGTTTAGCCCGGCCCGTCTGAACACCCTAAAATCACTAAAATGTCTATATACTTGGTTAAAAATCTCGGCCCGCCCCACCTTGATTTAATGTTTGAGGAGGGCCGTATGAAGACCCTAAAATAAAGGCTTGGCCCGTCCGTCCGGTGATAAACTGAACTCATCTACTTCTAACCGGCACAAAACCTCAAAATACTAATTTTCACATCTGTAGCACTTACAGTTTTTGAGTAGCAGTTATTTTAAAATCAAATAACCCTTTTCAACTTCACATTTGAGGTCCTGGAAACCAAACTTTCAAAAAATGGTGAAACACGTATATCATTGTTTTTGGAGTAGAAACTAAATACTAATTTTACTTTTGTAGCATTTACAGTTTTTGAGTAGCAGTTATTTTAAAAACCAAATAACCTTATTTTCCACCCCACATTTGAGGTCCTGGAAAGCAAATTTTTAAAAAATGGTAAAACACGTATATCTTTATTTTTAGAAAAGAAACTAAATTCTAATTTTTACATCTGTGGTATTTACAGTTTTTGAGTAGCAGTTACTTTAAAAACAAATAACCCTATTTTCCACCCCACATTTGAAATCCTGGAAACAAAATTTTCAAAAAATGCTAAAACACGTATTTCATTATTTTTGGAGTAGAAACTAAATACTAATTTTACTTTTGTAGCATTTACAGTTTTTGAGTAGCAGTTATTTTAAAAACCAAATAACCTTATTTTCCACCCCACATTTGAGGTCCTGGAAAGCAAATTTTAAAAAAATGGTAAAACACGTATATCTTTATTTTTAGAAAAGAAACTAAATTCTAATTTTTACATCTGTGGTATTTACAGTTTTTGAGTAGCAGTTACTTTAAAAACAAATAACCCTATTTTCCACCCCACATTTGAAATCCTGGAAACAAAATTTTCAAAAAATGCTAAAACACGTATTTCATTATTTTTGGAGTAGAAACTAAATACTAATTTTTACTCCTGTACCATTCGCAGTTTTTGAGTAGCAGCTACTTTAAAAACCAAATAACCCAATTTTCCAACCCACATTTGAGGTCCGGGAAACCGAATTTTCAAAAAATGGTGAAACACGTATCTTTTTATTTTTCAAGAAAAATCCATATACCAAGTTTCAAAATCTCATTTTTGGTTTTCCAGATATACATTGTTTTAGAAAAAAGTTTGTTTTCCAGTTTCTTCCCCTCAGGAGCAAAATTTTCAAAAATCCTTTCTTAGTGGATGCTTTCGCAATAAAAGCAATATAAGTTCCAAATTTCACGTTCCTAGGATGAGGCGTTTGAGCTCGGCGTTGATTATCAGTCAGTCAGTCAGTCAGTCAAGACATGTTCTTTTATATATAGATATATATAGATATATATATATATATATATATATATATATATATATATATATATATATATATATATATATATATATATATATATTTTTCAAATAATTAGGAACAAGATGTTCTTTCAAACACGCTTTATTAAAGACTATGGCCCATTTCTTATTACAAACTTTTTCTATCAAACGTGAAACTTTTCGAAAATCGGAAATACCAAGACACTTTTGAACAAACTGGTATATATTTTTATTAATGTTATGGTCATGAGCTGACCTGCAGGTTTCGGCTTTATTAGCCATCATCAGAACTCATAAAACTAATTTACAGCTACAACGAAAATATATAATGTGGTGTGGCGAGACATATCAGATATGTTTACACATCAATCGAGGTCAAAGTACAAAGAAGAGTAAAAGCAAATTATGAAAACCGCTAAGAAACAACCAAAAATTTTTTGCCTCGGAGTAAATAAATAAACAAAAAATAAACAAAAAATAAGAAAAAATAAAAAATTACATGTGTTAAAATATACAACCAAATTAAGTAGTAAAATATAACTATTAAAAGAAAATTACTAATAAAAGCAAAGAGGTAAAATAATAAAATAAGAATTTAAAGCTACAATTCAAAGATAATAGGATATCGATAAAATTGAGAGTTTAATTAAAAGTTGAAAATGATCAACGTCTACGTATAGTAATATTACAGTTATCGATCAAATGCGGACACATCGCACCAGTCCCATCACCATCACACAGGTCAGCAGTCTCGAGGCCTCGAGGAGGTTGGCTCATGGCTGACAAACCAGTGGAGCACTGTTCGACCGCGTCCAACGCTTCAATATGGTTGGTAGATGGAGGAAAGGAAACAGGACCACAAACTGGGCCGTTGTCGTATTGGTCGCAAGGATGATCATAACTGTGATAAGATACATTTGTAGTCTTGGTTGGCGAACTCCTAGTACGGAGTTCAGATAAATCAGAAAAGGAGATGCGAGGTGTAACAAAAGGAGAATGCGGGAGGACAGTGAATAGCGGAGTCCTTGGCATGTCGGCAGGGCACAATTCGGTTGCATTTGGAACATCGATACAGTTGGTAGGGTCTATTTCGTTGGCAGCGTCTATTGCGTTGGCAGACAAAGGAGATAAACCTCGACGAGAAATGGAACCGTTGTCGTACTGGTCACAAGGATGGTCGTAACTGTAATGGGAAACACCTGTAGTTTTGGTTGCCGAACTCCTAGTACGGAGTACAGATAAATCTGAGAGCGAGAGACGAGGTGTGACAAAGGGAGAAAGCGGGAGAACAGTCGATGGTGAGGCCTGTGGCATATCACCATTCACCGGGTCCGAAGAAGGCCGGCAGATGGCCGACGGATCGATAAAGCACTGTTCGATCAAACGCACAGCCTCAATGCAACTGGTATCATCCACAGAACTGGCAGACGGAGGACCAGTAGGCCGATCGCAGTTTGGCAAACCACAAATTTCAATAAGGTTAGCATGGTCCATTGCGCCGGTGGACGGAGCACAAGAAACCGGATCACAACATGGGCTCTTGCCATGCCTGTCAAGTGCATGGTCGTTCAATATGCAAGTGTTGGGGGCAACAGCGGATGACGAGCCCTGCGGCACACCAACGCTGTGGCACTGCAAGTGGTGCCTATTGTTGAATAGTTTAAGGGTCCGTCCAAAATGGTCATCTTGGACGTTTAGTATTGGTTTATCCCGGACAATGTAGAGGGCCTCGTCAATTTTTAATCGAGAGGGGTCGGCCTCGTGATGGAGAATAACAGTGTTATCGACGAGTGTTTGTCTGTTGAGTTTTGTGTTGTGAGCCAGTTGCGAATGCGTTGTAATACTGCCACCCTGTAAATGCATAGTAACCCGGCGGGAGAGCGTAGTACGTGTCTGGCCAATGTAGGTAGCAATGACATCATGCGGTGCAGGACAAGTAAATTTATAAACTACATTTGTACACTGGAAAATGCTGGGTGACGAGGACTATTTTTCATGATAAGGCTGTGTGATTTTCTGTCTTTATAATATATGGAGAATGACAGTCTATGTCGGAGTCGATCTTTAACTTTAACGCAACTTGTAATAATTTGACGTAATATTCTCTCATCAAGACGGTAATTGTCATGCATCTGGGAACAGTAACGGATATCAACAGTCCTGACGACATCATTAGGAGTGTTTGCTGGAATGCCAGAAATCTTTTTATTCACAAATCTTTTCACAACAGAATCAACCATGGTGTTGGTGTAGTTATTGTTGATCAACAGCGTTTTGAGACGTTTGACTTCTGTGTGAAATTTACACCAATCTTCTGACAGCCCATAAGCGCGAGCAAGAAGGTTATGTATAACACTCTCTTTGTATATATCAGAACAGTAGCCGGCACCGTTCATGCAAAGACCCTCGGAGGAAGGCTTGACGTACATTTCATGTGCAAGGCCAGAATCCGTTTGAGAGACCAACACGTCCAGAAAAGGTAACGTATGATTACAGTCGCTATATTCGATTGTAAAATTCAACACAGAGTATTGCTGAAACTTAGTTCTTAATTCTTCAAAATGTGTAGTATCTCGAGCAATCACAAAGATGTCATCGACATATCTTGCGTATAATGTAGGTTTATTGATGGCGTCGAACACACGATTTTCTAAATGACACATATAAAAATCGGCAAATAGAGGGCCCAAGGGTGAGCCCATGGCCACGCCGTCGATCTGTCTGAACAATCGGCCATCGGGATGTTTAAATGGCAATTCTTTAGTACACAGCAACAGCAACTGCAACATGGAGCTCTCCGAAACAGCTGGGGGAGATAATGTAGCATTGTGATATACGTTTTCAAGAATAATAGCGATGGTAGTATCGACGGGCACATTTGTAAATAAATTTGTAACATCCAAAGAGCCCATAACGCCAGTTATGTGGCGATTACTTCTGATTAGGGCGACGAATTCAAAAGATGATCTCACTGCATGTTGACACGAACAATACGGAGAAAGCAAAGCAACAAGAAACTTTGAGAGAGCAAACGTCGGTGTTGGGCACTGAGATATAATTGGTCTCAGTGGATTTCCAGGTTTGTGTGTTTTGACATTACAATAGATGTATCCTGGTGAAAAATCTCCAATGATCTGCTTTATGTTTATTGATGAATTATTACGGAGTAAGCTACCGATGATCTTGTTAGCCCTCCTTTTAATATCCAAAGTCGGATCTTTAGAAATTTCCAGAAATTTGTTAGAATCACTTAATATATTGTTTAATTTGCATAGATAATCAGATCGCTCCAAGATAACATAGCTATTAGTTTTGTCAGACTTCCGTATTACAATGGTGGGATTATTTCTTAAAGATAGGGCAGCAGAATACAATTCATCAGCCATTTTACGTGGAGTGTTCCGGTGTTTGAAACCCTCAGCTTTAAGTAACGTATAAAGGCGATTATCAACAGAAAGCTCACCACTGAGAACATGCGCCTCAAGTTGACGAACCAACACTTCTAATTCAATCTGCTTCAGTATCGGACGATATTTGCCTGGAACATGGCAATTGTAACCAAGTTCTAAAAATTTTAGTTCAGATGTTGTAGGAGTGTATGATGAGAGGTTTATGACGTGATTAAGGTTTTCCTTCAGCAAGAAACTTCCGCCATATAATGTAGACAGTTTGTTCACAATTATGCTTTTCTTCCTTCTGTTAACACGGTCGACGCTAATATCAACAAAGCGTTGGAATTCGACCGCAGAGTCGGTATCGGTGATTAAGGCTTGGTATGTTTCCACAGTTTCTTTTAATAATGTAGAAAGTCTGTTAAACTCCACTTGAGCGGCCACAACTTCTCTTTCAATTGCATCAGAAATTGAACAACGAGAATGATAATTCCTAGAGCGTTGATATTTATTTTTCAAATAATTAGGAACAAGATGTTCTTTCAAACACGCTTTATTAAAGACTATGGCCCATTTCTTATTACAAACTTTTTCTATCAAACGTGAAACTTTTCGAAAATCGGAAATACCAAGACACTTTTGAACAAACTGGTATATATTTTTATTAATGTTATGGTCATGAGCTGACCTGCAGGTTTCGGCTTTATTAGCCATCAATATATATATATATATATATATATATATATATATATATATATATATATATATATATATATATATATATATATATATATATATATATATATATATATATATATATATATATATATATATATATATATATATATATATATATATATATATATATATATATATATATATATATTTACATCTGTGGCAATTACAGTTGTTGAGTAGCAGTTACTTTAAAAACCAAATAACCCTATTTTCCACCCCACATTTGAAGTCCTGGAAACCAAATTTTCAAAAAATGCTAAAACACGTATTTCATTATTTTTGGAGTAGAAACTAAATACTAATTTTTACTCCTGTAGCATTAACAGTTTTTGAGTAGAAGTTACTTTAAAAACCAAATAACCCAATTTTCCAACCCACATTTGTGGTCCGGGAAATCAAATTTTCAAAAAATGGTGAAACACGTATCTTTTTATTTTTCAAAAAGAATCTGTATACCAAATTTCAAAATCTCCTCATTTTTGGTTTTTGAGATATACATTGTTTTAGAAAAAAGTTTGTTTTCCAGTTTTTTCCCCTCAGGAGCAAAATTTTCAAAAATCCTTTCTTAGCGGATGTTTACGCTATAAAAGTAATATAAGTTCGAAATTTCACGTTCCTAGGATGAGGCGTTTGAGCTCGGCGTTGATTATCAGTCAGTCAGTCAGTCAGTCAGGACATGTTCTTTTATATATATACTAGCAGTGCCCGTAGCGGCTTCGCTCGCATGAAATTAGAGAGTTTGAACCGTGCATCCATAGTAGAGATCAATTTTTTAGGTCTCGGCTCGGCCCGTCGACAACTTAGCCCAACCCGTTTTAAAAACCCAAACTCCTGGCCCGGCACAGCCCGTCTGAATTAGGCCCGGCCCATTCTTACAGGCTTAGAAGTTCTATATACTTGATGAAAAACTTCGGCCCGTCCCACCTTGACTTCAGGTTTGGTCCGGCCCAACTGAAGACCCTAAAATCACTAAAATATCTATATACTTGGTGAAAAACCTCGGCCCGTTCCACTTTGATTTAAGGTTTGGCCTGGCCGTGTGAAGACTCTAAAATAACGGCTTGGCCCGAACGGTGATAAACTGAACTTAGCTACTTTTAACCGGCACAAAACTTCAAAATACTAATTTTTACATTTGTAGCACTTACAGTTTTTGAGTAGCAGTTATTTTGAAATCAAATAACCCTTTTTTCCACCCCACATTTGATGTCCTGGAAACCAAATTTTTAAAAAAATGTTGAAACACTTATATCACAATTTTTTGAGTAAATACTAAATACTAATTTTGACATCTGTAGCATTCACAGTTTTTGAGTAGCAGTTACTTTAAAAACCAAAGAAAACCTTTTTCCACCCCACATTTGAGGTCCTGAAAACCAAAATTTCAAAAAATGGTGAAACACATATATCCTTATTTTTAGAGTAGAAACTAAATACTAATTTTTACTTTTGTAGCATTAACAGTTTTTGAGTAGAAGCTACTTAAAAAACCAAATAACCCAATTTTCCAACCCACATTTGAGGTCCGGGAAACCAAATTTGTAAAAAATGGTGAAACACGTATATCTTTATTTTTAGAAAAGAAACTAAATAATAATTTTTACATCTGTGGTATTTACTGTTTTTGAGTAGCAGTTACTATAAAAGACAATTAGCCCTATTTTCCACCCCACATTTGAAGTCCTGGAAACCAAATTTTCAAAAAATGCTAAAACACGTATTTCATTATTCTTAGAATAGAAACTAAATACTAATTTTTACTCCTGTAACATTAACAGTTTTTGAGTAGAAGCTACTTTAAAAACCAAATAACCCAATTTTCCAACCCACATTTGAGGTCCGGGAAACCGAATTTTCAAAAAATGGTGAAACACGTATCTTTTTATTTTTCAAAAAGAATCTATATACCAAATTTCAGAACAAAATTTTAGAAAAAATTTTTAGAAAAAAGTTTGTTTTCCAGTTTTTTCCCCTCAGGAGCAAAATTTACAAAAATCCTTTCTTAGCGGATGTTTACGCTATAAAAGTAATATAAGTTCCAAATTTCACGTTCCTAGGATGAGGCGTTTGAGCTCGGCGTTGATTATCAGTCAGTCAGGACATGTTCTTTTATATATATAGATATATATATATATATATATATATATATATATATATATATATATATATATATATATATATATATATATATATATATATATATATATATATATATATATATATATATATATATATATATATATATATATATATATATATATATATATATATATATAAATATCGTGTCATAGTGTTTGAAATTGAACTCCTCCGAAACGGCTGAACCGATCTTTATGAAATTTTTTGTCTACATTTGGTTGGTCTGAGGATAGTTTAAGTTTAAGTTTATTTGGATTTCAAGCGCCTTTTTGTGTAACACCTCAGGGCTCCTTTTACAAAACAAAACAATGAAAATAAAACCAAAAAAAATATAAAACACAAAAATCAGCATGTCAGGAAAAATAAAATAATTTCTCTCTGATCATCAATTTGGATAGGATTTCGCAAATAGAAATGTTTTTAGCTCGGCCTTGAATAAACTCAACGTAGTGGCTTCTCGGATGCTGGTATTTTGCCGGTCCTGCTATACTGAAGGCTCGACTGCAGTAAGTTTTTGTTCGAGTAATGTAAACAACTAGATCACCACGACTAGCTGATCTGTGACGAGATAAGTAGGAATTGTTATCAGACACAGTAAACACAGCTCTTGCAAATATGAGGGGGCTTCGCCATGGAGCGCCTTGTAGACTAAAGTCCCAATTTTGAAAGAAATTCGCTCAGAGATACGCAGCCACCGGAGTTCAGTTTTCATTATTACAGTCACATGATCATGTTTCGTTAGTCCACCAAAAAGACGAGCAGCTGCATTTTGAATACGTTGAATTTTTCCAATAGCACTAAGAGGTAAGCCTGTAAATAGAGAGTTGCAGTAGTCAAGTCTACTGACAACAAAGGAATGCAGCAGGAGACGTGCTGCTTCACTTGTCAGAGACCTTCGTATGGTTCTAAGTTGTTGTAGTTGGAAAAAACAGGTTTTTGACAGTTTAGATATAGGATCTTTCATGGAAAGCTCAGAATCGACATAAACACCTAGGTTTTGAACAACTTCTGTGGGGGCGACCAAAGCCCCAGCAACCAACAAAGCTTTTACTTTACTATGTTGCAACTTTGTTCAGGTCACCTCTCGAACGGCGGTCTTGTAGCGTTGTGATCCCAAGCTGTTGCAGACGATGTTCATAGGGCTGATGTTTTAGTGTTGCAATGATTTTTGTTGCCCGACGTTGGACCTGCTCAAGAAGGTTAATATCGCCCTTTTGATAAGGCGACCAAAATTGAACAGCAAATTCAAGATGTGGGCGGACGTAGGAGAGGTAAAGTGTACGCCACAGTATGAGGCTGCGGCTGCGGAAAGCTTTTCTGAGTCGGCTGAGCATATGATTGGCTGATGACGCTGCTTTTTCGACCTGTGCTCGGACCTTTAGATTATCTGAGACGAGAACACCAAGATCACGTTCGACTTTTGTGACTTCGAGTGGTCGCCGCGTGCCGTCAATATGTCTCATAGAGTATTGGTGGGTTATTCTGTGTGAGCGACCGACATGCATGATTTTGAATTTCTCGACATTGAAGTGCATTAGCCAAGTGAATGACCACTCAACTGCACGGTCAATGTCAGCCTGGAGAGATGAAACGTCGGAAGCTGACTTGATGATGCCGATGATTTTGCTGTCGTCCGCGTACATTTTAATTTGGTGTGTGATAGTGTCCGGTAAGTCGTATATATATATATATATATATATATATATATAAATATATATATACATAATTATGTATTGTTTACATAGCGAGGTATTTTTCGTCCAAGACACTCGTTGTTAAAGACTATACGCCATTTACGGTTTTTAACTTTTTCGCAAACATTTTTCAAACGCCGCTTTTTAGTTGTAAAAAAAGTAGAACTATAGTTTAAAGCCATCATTTATTGCCTACTGGTCAGTTTTGATGAAATCGTCATCTTCAGGCCAAATAAACAGCTAACGTAAACATGGAGAAGAAACAAAAATAATGGAGTCTAAGTAGTGGAGGTGGAAAAGAGAGTTATATTTTTACCACGTTTTTCTCAATTTGCTTTCTTGTTTGATTTTTGGAAAATATGGTGATATAGCGTGATTGTTCATCAAGCTCAAATTGATTGTATCCTTGGTTGAGGTCTAAATTTGAAAACACGCTAGCCCCATTGAGATCATGTATTATTTTATTGACAGATAGTCGGTGGGATGTGTGTTTCTTCTTTGATGGCCGTATTTGCTCTTCTCATATCAACCCATATCCGAACTTTTCCTGGAGATTTTGGTTTGAGCAAGACAACAAGAGCTTAACTTGCGATGAAGTTGACCACATGGTTAAATGGATTCATCAATATGAAGTTTCACTTTGAAGTCTTTCCATTTTCCAAGGCTCTTAAAATGTTAGCATACTCTTCTGTTAGGTGTTTGATGTAATCTGAGTCACATGTGTGTTGTTTGGTAGTATTTGTAATTGTTTTATTTCTCGAACAGCATCAATAATTCTGAGCTTTGTAGATGTATCCCATTTTAGTAATGAGCCTGTTGAACTTTTCAAAAAAAATGCTTTGATACGATTTGAATTAAATTCAGCTTCAAATTTTCCAGGAATTGGCAATTCCATGTGGATAGATTTCCACTTTGGTGAGTGAAATTTCTGACCGATGTCGTAATTTTTTAAAATTATTTTCGTCAGTAACATTCACATTTGCTTCTGAATCAGCTATGACCGTAACAAGTGAATAATTAATTCTGATCTCAAATTTTGGTTGACTGGACTTGGATTAAATATATATATATATATATATATATATATATATATATATATATATATATATATATATATATATATATATATATATATATATATATATATATATATATATATATATATATATATATATATATATATATATATATATATATATAATAAGAATATATATATATAAGAATAAATGTTTTTGAGTCTGTGAGTCTGTCTTATAGAAATCTAAACCGCTGGTAAGAAAGTTGGCAAGGAGGTAGTTCTGATACAGGGAAAAAAAGGATTGGACTCCCTACTCCGATCCCCCGGGTCAGGAGAGCCAAAAAACCTTTCCAGGCCAAAAGTACGACCATCAAACGTAATTGCGTAATAAAATTTAAATTTAGCTTATGTAACAACATTTGAAGGCTTCAAGCAACTCTTAGCAGTTTTAGCAAATTTATTTTAAGTTTTATGGGCTAAAAGAAGTTAGGAAAAATAGCAAAGAGAAGATGAGCGTGAGGGGGAATGGAAACGGGAGAGCAAGCGTGAAGGGGAACCGGAAAACAAGCGTGAGCTGCAATGAAAATGGGAGAGCAAGCATGAGCGGGAACGGTGGAGCAAGCGTGAGCGGGAACGGGAAAGGGACCGGAAACGGGAAAGCGACCGGGAAAGGAAACGAGAACGGGAAAGCAACCGGGAGCGGGAAAGCTACTGGAAGCGGGAGAGCAAGCGGGTAAGGAAACGGGAGAAAGAGAGAAAAACGATAACAAAACCTCTGAAACCCCCAAGCAGCGCCTGGTAACCCCGCTAGTTATTTATATTTATTAATTATTATATTGAATAAATATATCCATTTTCAGAATCTGAATCATGTTTAGTATAGACTTCATTCAATTTAGATTTGACGAATGATGATGTCTTATGAGACTTAGTTTTACTTCGGCACACTGTCAGTAACGTGCCGCCAACTATTACTAACTATTACACTTTATTGAAGAAGTTAGAGAAGTACTTTTATTAACTGTTAAAAAGCAAGCAGGAACGAGTTTAAACTAATCGATTAGAGAAAATCGCGTGGAAATAGTCACGTAGGACTTTCCCTCCTAAAAATATACAAGCAAAACGTGGGTGTGGGTAAAACGCGATCCGCGATCCTGCGATCTGCGAACCGGTAAAACGCGATCTAAAAAGCGAACCTTATTGCGATACAGTGAGTAAAATGCGAACCTTATTGCGATCCAAAACGTAAAAGCGAACTTTATTTGTGACCCATTGTGTAAATGCAAAGTCAAGAATAGAACGCAAGCACGTATATAAACTTTTTATTCAAAGAACCAAATTAAAAAAAAAACATAATTACATTAAAAAATAATATGTTTTATAAAAGCAGTATCATAATAAAACTCATGTAAGTGATGCATCACGCGATAATCTCTGTCTAGCATGAGCTGATTTTGAGCATTTCGCACTTGTTCCATATTTCTAGGAGTATCTTCGGTAGCGTGGTTTTCAAGAACTAAATCTTGGTAGACTTTGCATGGATTTCCTGTTGATTCTTGAAGAGTATGGATAACGGAAGGCTTTGTTCTGGTGAAGTTGCGAGACGTTTTCGTTGCATTACCATGAGGGAACATTTGTGCCTTGGATTCATAACCAGTGTAAGAAAGAAGAACGCTGTTAGGATGATCCACGTGAAAATGAGCAACTCTCATGAATTCGCTTGTCCAGCTTTTAGGACCATTAAAAGCACGAAAGTATTTTTTCTTCACACCTTGAACTTTTTTGGAACCACCCCTTGTCGCCATCGGTAGCCATCTGCCCTCCAATCTTCTTTAGTTTTTGGATCATTCCACGAGTAAATATAATTTGTACCAGCTTCCGGTTTGATTCGAACAACAAACTCAGCGGGTAGCGAACTGAACAAATCTTCCATAATTTTAATTATTTTTGTATAAGAACTAAAGTTTTGCCTGATAGATAAACAAGAATAAAAAACGTAATTAAATGAAGCTTTGTTACGGCTATTTATGCCTTCAAATCTCTTATTAATAATTAATAATTAATGTCCCTAATAAATGTTTTTAATCCGTTAAGGTTTATCAATAGGAAGTTGATAATCAATACATTAATGTATATATATATAAATCGAGATTTCAAAACGATACGGGAGATCCCGTATCGCCATTGAAACGATACAGCCTACGGAAGAAGTCTCGTATCGATATAAAATAGCGAGACTTAAATTTGGTTCTCGAATAAAATATTTTCCAATAAATAATGAAAGTCATACATATTTAATTAACGATTGTCACAACTGTGAATATTTGCAATTGATTCATCAACATTGATAAATTAATCTACCTATTGACAGAAATCGTATCGTATCGTTCCGGGACGATATAACGAAATAACGGGACGCAGAAGCTTAGTAAACGGCGAACCACGGCTATCACGTGATTTTTCCCTTAACCAATCACCGACCGAGTTCGCAAAGGGTTCGCTAAATACCGGTTCGCGGATCGCTAGTTCGCGTTTTACCCACACCCGCAAAACGTAGCCTTACACACAAACACGAACAGCAAGAGTCTCTCAGCGAGCAAGAGAGGCTTTCTTATAAGGGCTATAAAACCGCGAAATAGAACAATCGATAAACCAATATAAACAAGTACCAAACATATTAATAGCTCCGTAAATCTCGATCGCGAAGACATCAGATTTTCACTACTTATAAACATATATATAAACTATAATCCACGCGATTTATTTAATTAATCGGTAGATTTCTCAATATATTAAAAAATATACACCCCTATTAATTGCGGGAAACAACACGCGCTCTGATTGGCTCTTTAACACAAAGGCTTCCACGTCACAAGATAAAAGATACTAGAAATAAAATAAAATAAAAAGGAGGGGGGGTCCAGCACTGACACACACGTTACCAAAATGATGTAATTGTTGACATGTTCGACAAGTTTTTCCAAATGCAGGACAGGATTGTCGTGCGCCATCGGTTACCAGAATTATGCGGTTCGAATTTTGGAAATGATGGAAGCTAATGCGCCATAGATATTATTTTTGTTCAAGCAATCGTGTGCGTAGAATAAAACTTCCGAACTTATTTGCAAAACTTCCAAGCAAGAATAAAATGTTCGAAATTAAAAATATCCTTGTCGCCAAAATGTGATGTTCGATTAATTAAACCAATAACTAAGATTGAATGGTTCGATATATATTAACGTGATTTCTCAACAATCGCCATACTAATAATCTTAACAACAAAGATTATATATTGCTTACAGTAATGATTATAAAAGTAAGTAAAATAGCTAGAATTAACTCTATTACAATATTAGTGTAATATTTTTGGCCTAAATATGACCAGCTCTACGAAAGATTTAATAGCTGGTTGAATGATACTCTTTAGTTTTTGAAGAAATCAAAACTTGGATTTTTTTGTAAGTCTAATCAACAAATCTGATTAGTTTTAAAGCGCTTGAAAATTTAGTACTTGGAACTTTTACAATTTTCCGTTTTTTTCTGTTTTTAAACGTTTTTCTTTATGGTATGGTTTTTGCATAATCAGATTTAAATATTTCAAAAATATTAAAAATCAGTTTAAGTCATCAACGAAAACTGAGAAACTCAATAAAAACAATATTAGCAAACAAATAAAACCCAAATTATGTCATTTTCATCGAGATGAATGTAAGATCCTTGAAATAAAATGAGAGTCTACGTATTTTAGAAAAAGAGAACTGATATATCTCATTTCTTAAAACTGACATACACATTCAGTTGCTTTTCAGTTCATTAATTGGCTAGAAAGCAGCAATAACATCTACGAAAGTCCCGAAACAGCTCATTTATAAAAAAAATCAGTTGAAAGTTTTGCTATAATAAAGTTAATCATTTAACAAGTGAATCAAAAAACAAATTTTTTAAAAACACACTTTTATATAATCGATTGTGTAGGCCACATTCTGTTACATAAACAACGAGCATATTAGCATAGACAATAAATAGTTCGACGAAAATATCGCAAATAATTATTTAATTAAATTTTGTCCAATCGATCCGAGAATTTGACAAAATGCTTTGTTAATCAGTTCAGAGGTATGTTTAAATTTTTAAGTTTCTAGCTCATCGAGAAGTTAGTTTAAAATCGATTGCAAAATTTGACGACAAACAGATAGACAGATAGACAGACAGATAGACCGACAGACAAACAGACAGACAGACAGAGAAGTCAAGTTAAGTAAAAGTGTGTAAAAAGAAAACATTCCAGTTTGTAACTCGAACGTCTCTTCTTACAATCTCATTGACCTAGCGAGGATCAGTTTCCATCAACGTGTTTTACATTTTATATATTTTGAGCACAAGCCTATACGTGAAATTTAACAACTTGTTTTACGTTTTGGCTGATATAAATTTTTTTGCAAATTTTCGAAATATTAAAAAGCTATATTTTTCGAAAGAAATTGATAAAAAAGCAAGGTTAAAAAATAAAGTAATTAAAACTGTCAAACAATATCGTTCAGGAATAAATTAATTTACAATTTTACAAGTTACTTTGGTAAATTTGCTTTGTTTAAATCCAGGATATATAATTCTACTGCCGAATAAATATCATTTTTCCCACATTTATATTACCTCAGCAATTTTTAGATCTTAATTTATCGTAATATGTATTCATTTAAATTGGTTACTTAAAATTTGTTTTTTTTAGATTTTTAATATGTTCAATTTGTTCAACTAAATATATATTTCTTAAATAATTTGGAACGTGGTGTTCTTTTTTGCAAGCTCAATTTAAGGTTATAGCCCATCTTTTACTGCAGACTTTCTCAATTAGATGCAATAGTTACAACCTAAAATTAAAAGTATTGGCTATATTGATAAGTTTGATATTAAAATTATGTGATAATATTTTAATCGATTAATTTTTTTACCGATTAATCAAGCAAGAAAATTTTAATCAGTTTTATGCCTAAAAAGCCCAAATACTGTTGTCAATGTTATAACATTGTTTTCAAAAGCGGGATCTGAAAGAAATGGTTTTAAAAGTACCCGAAGAACCTACCGTCCCTGAATCGAATCGGTAGCTTAAAAACGAGGGCTGAACATAGTGAACAGTTAAAGAAGACACCTCTAGACGACATTGGAAAGCAATGGTTTCGACCCAGAAGAATACGAGTTTGATACGAATGATGGCTTGAAAAACTTTTTGAGAGATTGGATAGCGGTTACGAATGAAGAAAAAAAAGCAGCAAAAGAGAAAACAAGGAAAGAAAACTAAACAACACAAAAGAAAACGAGAGAAGATTTATTTTTTGTCTGTCAGGTCTGCTCTGAAGACGGAGTAAAAGCGGCCGGCGCGGCGATGCTGTCAGTGAACGGCAAAGAAGTTGAATGGAAACAGGGAATCCTCTAGCGGTGGTTTGCTTAAATGTTGTCTGAATGGCAAGGCTGTTGAGAGTTTAGTCGCCGAAACGGCTGAGGCAGTGGTGGACATGGTTCTGGACCAGAATGTTGCTGGTGAAGAAAATAATGTGGGTTGCTGTGGCAAAACCCAGTTTTAATCGGAGTCGACCAGCTGTGTCTCAGAACACATGACAGATGACGGCTAAATAGACTGCATAAATGAGGTGGGGCACGACAAAAACAGAAAAAGTAGACATGATCCAGTTTTGTGGCGGAGTGCCGCTAAAGTGGGCCCTATGTCTGAGTGTTGTTGGACACTATCAGATTCTTTAGAATAAACGAAGTGGCTGCAGCAAGTGCTTTTTTGGAGAAGTGGAGGAGTGTTTAGAAGGCTACCAAAAATGAAACTTTCTATTTCAGTCGTGCTTGTTGTAATCTTAATATTTTGCTAACCCAATAACTTCTCACCTCATCTGAAGAACCCCATATTTTTGCTTGTGGTAAAAATATTACATATTTCTTATTGCATTTTTATATAATCTTAGTTACAAATTGTTTATCTGGCAATCGTTGATAATTTTTTTAACGTTTGATTATTTACATGCATTTATCTTGAAAGATGTTGAATATTTTAGCCACAACGATAACCTATAAAAAAAAACCCAAACAAGTCAGATTATTGACATATCGATACAGCTAGTCGAAATATCAAGCATATGGATTTTACATTTTATTGTAAAAATGAAATTTTAACTTAAAGTTAAACATTATTTAGTAGAATGTAGAACTCGGAAGTCAGAAAAGAACTTTTTTCAAAATGCAAGAAAGGTCATATTTAGAAGTTGCAGATTTTGTTATCATTGCTGCATATTTTGTCATAGTATTGGGCGTCGGCTTATTTGTGAGTTTATTTTTTTAGGTTTGCTATTGCTCAAATGACTTTTAAGTGTCCAAACTTTTTGTACAAATAACATAATCGTATAATTCTATACATCGTTATTTTGTTTATATATTCTGTTATGCGACTCGCGTTTATGGTAATACAAATATACCGCTATCTCTTAAAGGTTCATGTTAAGAAATTTTATAATGCCAAGGAATTATTAGGTGCCTAAGATAAACGTGGTTTTCAGAAAAAGTTGTTTAAGCATTATTTACTTTTTAAAATTGTTTGATTTGCTTCAATGCAACTAAATTTAGTTTTGAATGCTGCTTAAATTCTACAACAGGCTACTTATCGATCTAAAAGAGACAGTGCCAAAGGATATTTTCTTGCATCAAAAGGAATGACGTTTATACCTGTAAAAATTTGCTTAGGTTTACATTTAAATAAAACATTTGTTAAATAATTGTTTAGCAACAATTTCAGATAGCTGGATCATTATATGCTAGCAATATAGGAGCTCCCATGTTCATTGGACTTGCAGGATCGGCAGCAGCCGCGGGATTTGCTCCAACAATGTTTGAATGGCAGGTTGTTTCAATTCTATAATTATTTATGAAGATCGTATCTTCATCAAAAAAACTATGCATTTGATTTCATATCAAGTGGAGCCAAAGGACATGGCAAAAATCTAAAAACCGTTTTCTTCCACACTTGCTTTCCCGCTCATTCTCCTGTTTTTTTTGTTTTCCCGCTTCCTGTGTCTTTCACGCTCACTCTCCCCGTTGCTTTTCCGTTTCCGCTCTCTCCCGGTCGTTTTCTCACTGGCTTTCTCGCATTCGTTTGCCCTCCTGTTCCTGCTCCGATTCGCTCTTCCGCTCCATTTATTTTGTCATCTTATTCCTAACTTCTTTGTTTCCATGAAACGTAAAATAGATTTGTTAAAAGTTGCTTAAAACTTTCAAACTTGGTTTCGTAAACGTGATTTAAATTTTGTTACGCAATAACCTTTGATTCTCGTACATTGAAAAATTTGGCCTAAAAGTTTTTTGTCGACTATAAAAATTTAAGTTGCAGTAAATGATTTTAAATGTTTTTAAAATAAATATCTAAAAACTGAAAATAAAATACTATTATAAAAAATTAATTATTCGATCATATAATTTTAAGTAAAACCCAACTTTAAAACGTCCAAATCTTCAAAATTAGGTAAAAAAAAACAAAAATATTACGCAATTTAAAGCTATCTATATTTTAAATAATAATAATTGTTAAAAAGTCAGATTCAAACCGCCGATAAAAATGTAAACGTTTCGAAAGGAAAGAATTTGAGAATAAATCAATACAACAATTGTAAAGCGTTATTCATAGATAGCTTTGGCCCCACTAAACTTTCAACAATTAAAATGAAATTTTTAAACTGGTAAATAAACTGTTAAAATTATTTTTTATAATTTATTTAGAAAATAATCAATTTAGATTTTTTTTTATTTTTAAGTAAAAAATTATAAAAATCATAATAACTTCTTATTTAAAAACAAATTTTGATTAATAATAATTTTTTTATTTTTTACGCATATCAACTGCGACGGCAATAACCTGATACATGCTATAAAGTCTTCAGTGTAGAGTAGTGTAGACCGTAAACAAGTAAATTAAAAACGAATTTTTAAAACCCAATGCTTTTATATGTAATTAATGTTGATGTCAGATGATTATTAAGTATAAAAAGTTCGCTTGTGCAAGTATTTGAACTCACGACCTGACGAGGAATACAATCCTCGAGCAATACCGCTCGTCCACCAACACACAACTATGACTTATCATTTATTTGCGAAATGTCATATTTAAATCATTATGAAACCGTATTGAAACTGAAACAAAATTAAATTATCGATTAAAATTTAACGACAAATATTTTTTTAAACCAAAATTATCTTGAAAGTTAAAAATGTGAAAGAAAAATATTCGTCCATCAGTGCGCTTGAACTCATGACCTCGAGCTTCTTAGGCAGAGACTTATCCACCAAGCCACTGTAGCTTGATTTAATTTTCATGACGTTCTGCTAGTCACGAATATAAATTATTATATTTCTTCCCATATAAAAATGAAATTAATTAAAATTAACTAAATTAATTGACTTATTGTAAAACTAATAATAATATTGCATTGTCTTCTATTTTGAGCATGCATGCAAAATTTGAAAAAAATCTATCATCAGGAAGTGACTCAAAAATTGAATTACATGACTTGAAACAGACAGAGAAACAGACAAACAGAGACGACGACTCTGGCGAATGAATTAGAATTGAAACAGACAGACAAACAGAGACGACGAAAAGATAAAAGCATTGTAGAAGAAAAAGGCGATGCTTCAAACTCATTTATCTCAGTTAATACTGAATCTTTTTAAAGTCTCTAAAGACTATGACACTCCCAGAAACCTTATTTTTGTAACGAAATTTTTATTTTGTTTCTAAATTTATCAGTTATGATAGGCATTTAATTTAATCAGCATCAAAACAAATAACAAGTTTGCAGATTTGTAATAAAATTTATTATCATTTTAAATACAGGCAGCATACACATTAATTGCTCTTGGATGGATATTTGTACCGATATACATGGCTTCAGGCGTAAAAAATTTTTTATCATTTGATTTGTTGTGATAAATATTATGGCGTTTCTATTTTTTGTATAACATATTGATTTTATTATTCAGTGTTTCACTTTGCCGGAATATCTTCAAAAAAGATTTGGAGGCAAAAGATTGAGAATATATTATTCATGTGTACTTCTTTTTCTTTCCATAATTAGTGGAATATCGGTTATTAATTAAATGTTTCTTATATTAAAACTTCAGCTTTAAATTGAAACCGTAAAATGATGTCCAACAGCTCAAATGATATTTGATATACATATTTGTATATAATACGCATAATTACAAACAATACGAAATTATAAATTATTGGTTTTTTTCTACTAAATTTTAAAACAGTATTGGTTTTTTGTAAGTAGTATTATTGGCTGTTTAAAAATTCAACAGATTTATAGTGTTATAGATTTACTAAAATAAAACCACAAACGTCAGTGGACCCATTTTGGCGGGGAAACTAGCATTTTTAGATCTGGACACCATATTTCTTGGTAGTTTGTGTCGGAACAGCTTTGCAATTTGCTTCTACAATTTGAAGCAAAAGTTTTTGAGTTTTTGAAGCCACCCTTAGTTTTAAAAATGTGTTATATATGACAAATATTCTAAAGAGGTTATGTGAATGAGATGCTGGACCATTAAGTATTGATATTTTTGTAATATATTTGTTATTTCAGGGTGAAATATATGCTGGGTGTATATTCATGCAACAATTTTTAGGATGGAATCTTTATTTATCCACAGTTGCCATACTTGGTTTGACGGCTGTTTGTACAATCGGAGGTTCGATATATATATATATATATATATATATATATATATATATATATATATATATATATATATATATATATATATATATATATATATATATATATATATAATAATTTTTCAAACAATCAAATCCTGGATATATTATATAGGTGGACTGACTTCTGTCATTTACACGGATACATTGCAAGCAGTTGTTGTCATTGTAGGATCTGGAATAGTTTCAATATTGTGTAAGTTAAGGTTTATTAAAACAATTATTAACTTATTGTTTTGTTAAACTAAATTATATTGGCCATAAACTAAAAGGTATCCTGGTTAATGTCTTAAACCAAAAAATATACTTTTTTTCTTAAATTGAAACTATAACTTTGTTCTTAAATTGGAAATATAACTTTTTGTTAACTAGAAAATATAACGTTTTGTTTAAATTAAAAATTGATCTTTTCTTCTTAAATTGAAAAATTAACTTTTTTCATAAATTGAAAATTTAACTTTTTTCATAAATTGAAAATTTAACTTTTTTCATAAATTGAAAATTTTACTTTTTTCATAAATTGTAAATTTAACTTTTTTTATAAATTGTAAATTTAACTTTTTCCATAAATTGAAAATTTAACTTTTTTCATAAATTGAAAATTTAACTTTTTCATAAATTAAAAATTTAACTTTTTTCTTAAATTGCAGTGTTAACTGTAATTCAATTTTGCAATTCATTTAACCGTGAACAAAAATACATGTTTTTCATTTCAGCTATAAAAAAAGTAGGAGGCTACACCTTCGTAATGGAACGTTTTTTAAACGCCATCTCGAACGATACTAAAGCGAGACAGCATCAATATGGAAATGAAACATGTGGATTTCCTCCATCTGATTCGTTCCACATTTTCAGAGGACCAAACTCAAATTATCCATGGCCTGGACTTGTGTTTGGCTTATCGATTTTAGCACTTTTTGCTTGGTGCACACAACAGGTAGTTAATCAAATTAAATTTATTTAATTGTCCAATAAAAATCAATTAAAAATTTTAGTGTTATGATTGATTTTTAGGTGATGGTTCAACGAAATTTATCGGCCAAGTCTGTATCTCATAGCAAAGCTGCTTGTATTGTAGCTGGCTATGCTAAATTGTTGCCATTTATTTTATTTATTATACCTGGAATGATTAGTCGGATTTTATATCCAGGTTTCTTATTATTAAATTTTTTTTTTAATTTAGTTTTCTAATTTGTTTCTCTTTGTTTTAATTAAATCAGACAAAGTAGCTTGTTCGTCTCCTGAGACTTGCAAAGAAATATGCAATAATCCCGCTGGATGCACTAATATTGCTTATCCTTTACTTGTTCTCAATATTCTTCCAACAGGTTGGAACTTTCATAGTTGATGTATTTTTTAGTGATATTTAATTGAAACAAATAATTTTATATTAAATTTTTAGGTTTGAAAGGCATGATGTTAGCCGGTATAATGGCTGCATTAATGAGTACACTAACATCTCATTACAATAGTTGTTCATCTTTGTTTACTATGGACATTTGGCTCAACTACCGTAAGAGAGCCAGCCAGTTGGAATTGGTTCTTGTTGGAAGGCTGTTTTCAATGTTCATGATTTGCCTGAGTGTTGCATGGCTTCCAATTTTAGAGGTCATACAAGGGGGACAAATATGGGATTATTTTCAGTCAATTGCTTCTTATACGACGCCCCCATGGGTCATGGCGTTCTTATTAGGAATTTTCTGGCCAAGAGCTACAGAACAAGTTTGTCATAATCACTTTTGCGTAGTGGCGTAGTGTAGTGGAGGCAGAGGTGGTGGTGCACCACGGGCAGTGTTTTGTTTAAGCTAGACAAGTATTTTAGTAATTTTTCATTCTTAGCTAAATAGTTAAATAGATTTGTCCTACTTACAATTGGGGCGACGAGGGAAGCTCCGTCCTAGTAAAAAATTATATTCAAATAAAGACTTTATGATGAAAATTTAAAATTACCCATTCCCGATAATCTACCCCTTCCATATATAAGATCGCCCTTTGTGGCACAATGGGAACTATACATCTATGTAATAGTATCATTTTAACTCCTGAATTTTGGTAGTTTTTTGAATAAAATACTTCAGTCGACAGCTTTGGCTCAATGCAGGCGCGGTTGAAACACACTACGCCACTGATCAAACTTGTTTTTAATTTTGTTTTTGCTGAGATTGCAAATTTGTAAATTGCAGTTCAAAATTCTATAGCATATTGAGACAATAGCAAACACTTTTGTAGTTTATTTTGACTTATCAGTAACAATCTTTAATCTAAGAAATAAAATTTTCCGAACAGATGATCACATTTGTACACTATAAGCAAAAAGGCTATGTCGAACATAACTTTTCCCATTTTATAAAACGAAGCAAAACAATGATTTTTGTTGTTGGCGGTAGTTACTATTTTCAGCCATCTATTGGTTAAGTTATATTTGGTATAAATAATGCTAAAATTTTTATTTTATTTTATCAAACAGAAGAGCCAATAGAAGCTAAGTTATATGCTTTTCGTGATAATAGCATTTATGAAAGGTCAGTTAGATTGATCAGCACTTGAAATAGCCGTAGATGGTTGAGTTGTCCTCCTAAGGTAATGAGTTGTCTAATGACATGACTCGGTAACTGGAATAGTACCTACTCTCTTTAGCGTCGATTTTGAGTATACCAGGTTTCAACTCGTAACAGTGACCTCTTGGGGCAAGGGAATCGGATAGTTGAAATTTGATAATAAAGTTTGAGTCAAGCCTTTTAAAAATTTGTGGCAAGGACAAAAATAACAAATGGACCACAAAAGTCGTGACGTCACAAAATACACACTGGAGACAAACAAACCTTGTTTACAGTGCCGATACGGCTTTAAATGGTTTTATCTTTGTCATTAAATTTATATTAGGATATAGCTATTTTTTCAAGTTGATATTAATTTGATAAAGCTATGGCAAAAATTTAGGAAATATATTCAAACATTACCTTTAGGCTCAATCAATAAAAAATACTATTATAAAACAATATTTTTAACAATTTCTAATTGTTAAGACGTTTAAATATATCGCATAGGACAAATCAGGTGTACGGATCCGATCTCAATTATTTGTTTGTCTCCAGTCAAGTTCGTGTGACGTCAGACTTTTGTGGTGCATTCAATTCCATACTTTCTACTGATTTGAAACCATGGATGCTAAGACTCGTTACATAAAGCAGGCTACAGAAGGCTAGAAACGCTCTAGCGAATCGCCTTAAACACTCTGACGCTTGTCGATTAAATGTTTGTGACACAATAAAATAATTTCGTCGAAAAGTTAATATCATCGGGTGTATAATATAAGTTGATTAACCGTGATCTTAAGTCTATATGGAAAGAGGGCGCATCCAGCGTCGGTGTCACGACAAAACGTTAACAGACAAAATGTTCCCGACAAAACGTTCACGACACAACGTTCACGACAAAATGTTCACGACAAAATGTTCACAGACAAAATGTTCACAGACAAAATGTTCACAGACAAAATGTTCAACGACAAAATGTTCACGACAAAACGTTCACGACACGACGTTCAGGACAAAATGTTCACGACAAAATGTTCACAGACAAAATGTTCACAGACAAAATGTTCACAGACAAAATGTTCAACGACAAAATGTTCACGACAAAACGTTCACGACACAACGTTCACATGCAAGGCCGTAGATGAAGCAAGTAAAGAATTTTACCAAAGCTTAGATTCAATTGCTTGCTCCAGAATACCAATTTTTTATCGCTTGCTGCATCGCTGAGTTTACAGATTGGAATGTTGTTGAAAGCTTGATGCCATCTTGGAAGAACTTCACTGAAACTAATTAAAACGCAGGTTGTCTGTGACGTCATAAATGTGCACCAGAAAAAGTATTGTTTCTAAAAATATTGTTCTAAGCATACTACTTTACGGAACACCAATTGTAATGTTTTACAGTGAAACTTTGAATCAGTATCTTAAAGTTATTAAAATGAATTGACTCAGTCAGAACAAGTAAAGGAAAAAACGAGTTTTCAACACATTATTTCAAATGTATCATTCATTGTCATCCAATATGAAGCTATGCTGCAAATTCCAGTTTCCCAACTAGTCAAAAAGCTGGTTAAATTTTAATTGCAATATCTGCGTACAGAGAATGACACACACACAAACAGAGATAGTAACCTAAATATAAGTTTGTAAAAAGTTAATAAATTAAAAATAAAGAAAATTTTTATTAGTAGATAAACAAAATACAAATTAAATTTTCAGGGGGTTTGGTGGGGTTTAATGGTTGGTCTAGGGGTTGGATTTACAAGGATGATTTTAGAGTTCAACTACCCAGCGCAGCACTGTGGAACTTCAAACGCCAACCCAAGACCTACAATTATTGCAAATGTTCATTATTTAACATTTGCTATTATTCTGGCTGCCATATCTCTTGTAGTTATGATTCTGGTTTCTATGGTAACAACACCACGAGAGAAAGAAAAGGTATTTGTAACGGTTTTAATCTCAAAGATATTTTTTCTAAAATAAAGTTTAAGTTTTATCCAGATGCGTCGAGTGACATGGTGGACCAGGAAATCGGAACTTCCACCAGAGTTAACTGACGATGATTGTTCCAGCGAAGATGAAGACGAAGAAAAAACTAGAATTGAGCAGAAAAAGATAATTATAGGTCTGTAAAATAATTTCACGTTAAATTTCAACTACTTTATCATTTCCGACTTTTACTTCAGAATCATCATGCTCAAAAAAACTGCGAAACAACATATGTGGAACTCAAAGTAAGATCAGACACTCATCTAAAGTCGATGATGAAAATAAACTGTCTTCGGACATTCAAGAAAAACCCATTTGGGCTTTTGTGTGTAACATGAATGGATTTATCGTAATGGTGGTCACTACAATACTCATAATACTCTATGCTTAGCTCGGGACAATGGAATACTCTGATGATTACTTATATACATTTTCGACAGTTTGTATGGTAATATGAATTATTGTGTTTAAAAAACAATATTTTTGTGTTTTAATGTATTAAAAAAGTCTTATTAACTGATTTTGGATGAGTCCAGTTAATGATTTTTATCCGTTTGTTCACCTTTCTTCAAATTGGTATGTAGGTCTCGTGACATGTAAATTTTGTATTTAATTTTTTTACGTATTTTTCATTTGTTATCTTGAGCTGAAATTTTGCATACTTATTAGAAATTAAAGTTATAATTGAAAAACAACTTTTCAAAATAATATTTATTTAATTAAAACGTGATGCATTCATTCTCTAAAAACTTTTTCAATAAAACATAAAATGAACAACACATATACGGTTTACGAAAACAATAAAATTTAGTTTTTCTGGTCCTGTGACCGGGAGCGGGAAAGCGATCGGTAGCGGGAAGGCGACCGGGAGCGGGAGAGAAGCATGAAAAGAGGGAGACCGGGAGCGTGAGAGCAAGCGAGGAAGGAAACGGGAGCGAAAGAAAAACGATCGAAAAATGTCTAAAAACCCCGGGCAACGCCGGGTACCCCACTAGTTCTATTATAAAGTATAATAAATTTGATATAAATATTTTGGTA
The DNA here is from genome assembly GCA_963978895.1 of Erpobdella octoculata. Lineage (NCBI taxonomy): Eukaryota > Metazoa > Annelida > Clitellata > Hirudinida > Erpobdellidae > Erpobdella > Erpobdella octoculata. The sequence continues at coordinate 8,852,600 of OZ022242.1, forward strand.
ACATATTTTGGTTGAAAATAACATCTTAAACAATTTTATTAACTTTTTTGATGAATAGTCCGCTGGATGAATAGACATTAGATGAACAGTCCTTATGATGAACCGTCCTCTTGATGAATAGTACTTTGATGAATAGTCCTTTGATAAATAGTCCCTTGATGAATAGTCCTTGATGAACAGTCCTTTGATGAATCGTCTTTTGATGAACAGTCCTAGAATCCAAAAAACTATTACAGTCTTGGAGCTGATAGCAGAGTCCGAACAATTTGAAACTACATGGGAGGACATTTTAAAGACCACAATTGAATATTCAGGTTATCAACAGACCCAGTTTACCATACCGAAAATCAATGTCACCAAGAGATCATGTGGAACAACCAACATCATGTCCCATTTGTAGTGGATAACATTAGAAACGAAAGTCCCAACGGTCGACACACAAGTTTTCCAGATTTTCATATATATAGAAAATTCATATCACGTGATCATCCTAACTGGAGACAAAAGTATTCTACCAACAAAAGCAGGAGTGCTTCCAGACCAATTAAATTTATTGGCTTCGTAAATAAAGACAATGAAATTAAACAATTCATCAAGGTCATCATCAATGATAGCCAATTCAATTCCGATTAGATACAGGAGCCTTTGTGACTCTTATCTCACGACCAGTATAAATAACCACCAGTTGATCCCGCCTTACTGCTTCTGCGGCAAATCTAAATGATCAATCATTGAACACCGATAGAAAGTTTCAAACGACGTTTGCAGTTGCAAAGAAGTTAGATTGAATTGACGATGGCCAGGGTACTGTTTACGACACGGATTCAACGCACAGGCATCACTGAAAGGTTAAAACACAAATACGCCGATGTGTTCCGACCAGACATTGGAAGAACACAACGAGAATGTAGAAGTTCTGTTTGACCAAATTGTAAATTATGGTTTCATCATTAGAATAAGAAAATGCCACTTGTTAATTACAAAAACCCATACCTGAGCAACGTAATTTCAGCTGCAGGCCATCGACCCGATTTTAGGTACATCAAAAACAGCTTCAACAGCCTTCAAACTTTTATGTGCTGCGTTTCTTAAACTTGAACATTTGTCAGCCAATGAACGATACGTTCGTTAGAAAAAAACCTGATTTACTTTGCTGTTATCGGTACGCTCCGGTATATCAGAAAATCTTGTAGGAAACACTAATGTTACAATTAGAAAGGCATAACCTCGAGAAAACACGAATGTTAAAATTAGAAAGGCATAACCTCGAGAAAACACTAATGTTAAAATTAGAAAGGCATAACCTCAACAACAAGAAAAGACATTTAACGCCCAAGCATAGAATCCGTTACATGAACACTTATTTTCACCATTATTACAAATAATTTAAATAAGTTTTAAATTAAAATTAATCATTTTTTTATAAAGTACTTAGCTCCATTTAGAATGTACTTATTTAATAATATACTTCAGTACAAGTACTAAGTACAAATTCGCAAAAGAACTTAAACACAAACACTCAAGTACACTCATTGTACAGAAGTACATATAGCATACTCTTCTCTTAGGTGTTTGATGTAATCTGAGTCACATGTGTGTTGTTTGGTAGATTTTGTAGTTATTTTATTTCTCGAACAGAATCAATAATTCTGAGCTTTGTAGATGTATCCCAATTTAGTAACGAGCCTGTTGAACCTTTCAAAAAAAATGCTTTGATACGATTTGAATTAAATTCAGCTTCAAATTTTCCAGGAATTGGCAATGCAGCATTGCTTCCATGTGGATAGATTTCCACTTTGGTGAGTGAAAATTCTGACCGATGTCGTAATTTGTTAAAATTATTTTCGTTAATAACATTCACACTCGCTTCTGAATAAGCTATGACCGTAACAAGTGAATCATTAATTCTGATCTCAAATTTTGGTTGACTGGACTTGGATTAATATATATATATATATATATATATATATATATATATATATATATATATATATATATATATATATATATATATATATATATATATATATATATATATTAGGGTTGTCACGGGTAGTACTTTTTGGAGTTTTCGGGTTCGGGTTTGTGAAACTAGAGTTTTCGGGTTCGGGTTTGTGAAACTAGAGTTTTCGGGTTCGGGTTTGTAAAACTCGAGTTTTCGGGTTCGGGTTTGTGAAACTCAGGTTTTCGGGTTCGGGTTCGGGTTCGGGTTTGTAGTTTTCAAAAAACCGGGTTCGGGTTCGGGTACTGGCTTATGATTTCAAATTCCTGGATTGATTTTAAATTTACCTAGTGTATATACATATACAAACGAGAGCGATCAATTCATCCATTGGACATTACACGTATTGAATAAACTCTAACAAGTTATTTTTTTAGCTTTCCAAATAATGTGATTTCTTTGGCCAAAGGAGGCTTAATTGTTTTAGTTCCATCGCGGCTCGGTCCGGCCAGATAATCAGGCGGATTAGTGGTCTAGCTTACACACTCACCAATAAAATGACCTATTTGTGTTATTTGTTACGCAAAGGTGATAATACAAAACTTGTATGGCTTGCGATTAGTATAATACGTTACCTCTTAAATTATTCTAATTTATTAATTTTTTTCGCGGCTCGGTCCGGTCGGGTAATCAGGCTGATTAGTGTTCTAGCTTACACATTTGCCAATAAAATGACTGGGACGCATAGATCATTTATAGACTTTGCCAGTTAAAGTTTAGGATTATGCAAGATTATCTTTATAACAAAGGGTCTTTGTTATATCAGAAAAACTTTGAGTATTTGAATGAATAAATATAAGGTTATATAACTGAAGTAAAATTTTTAGAGTCATGGCTATCCGCGATTTCTTCGACCGAAGGAGGCTTAATTATTTTAGTTCGTTCGCGGCTCGGTCCGCCTGATAATCAAACTGATTAGTGGTCTAACTTACACAATCACTAATAAACCGGTTCCTAATACTATTTCATTTTAATTAAACTATAAAAGTTATGAAAACTCTGTTTGTGTTGCTATTTTTAAAACTGTAATAAATATTTATTTACTAAAAAAATTTATTTGTTCATAACTCCGAGTTCGGGTATTAGGCTTATGAATTTTCGGGTTCGGGTTCGAGTTCGGGTATCAAGTTTTCACATTTTCGGGTTCGAGTTCGGGTTCGGGTATCAAGTTTCCTCATTTTCGGGTTCGGGTTCGGGTATCAAGTTTTCACATTTTCGGGTTCGGGTATCAAATTTTCACACTTTCGGGTTCGAGTTCGGGTATCAGAAAAAGACCGGGTAGTACCGAACTCGGGTTCGGGTACCCGTGACATCCCTATCATATATATATATATATATATATATATATATATATATATATATATATATATATATATATATATATATATATATATATATATATATATATATATATATATATATATATATATATATATATATATATATATATATATATATATATATAAGAATGAATGTTTCTGAGTCTGTGAGTCTGTCTCTTATCGAAATCTAAACCGCTGAAGCGATCTTTAAGAAATTTGGCCTGGAGGGAGTTCTGATACAGGGGAAAAAATAAAAAGAATTGGACTCCCTACTCCGATCCCCCGGGTCACGAGAGCCAAAAAACCTTTCCAGGCCAAAAGTGCTTATGTACAACCATCAAACGTAATTGCGTGATAAAATTCAAATTTAGCTTATGAAACAACATTTGAAGGCTTCAAGCAGCTCTTAGCAGTTTTAGCAAATCTATTTTAAGTTTTATGGGCTAAAAGAAGTTAGGAAAAATAGCAAAGAGAAGATGAGCGTGAGGGGGAACGGAAACGGGAGAGCAAGCGTGAACGGGAACGGGAACCGGAAAACAAGCGTGAGCTGGAATGAAATCGGGAGAGCAAGCGTGAGCGGGAACGGGAACGGGAGAGCAAGCATGAGCGGGAACGGTAGAGCAAGCGTGAGCGGGAACGGGAAAAGCGACCGGGAATGGGAAAGGGACCGGGAACGGGAAAGCGACCGGGGAAGGGAACGAGAACGGGAAAGCAACCGGGAGCGGGAAAGCTACGGGAAGCGGGAGAGCAAGCGGGTAAGGAAACGGGAGCAAGAGAGAAAAACGATAACAAAACCTCTGAAACCCCGAGCAACGCCTGGTAACCCCGCTAGTTATTTCTATTTATTAATTATTTTATTTCAGAATCTGAATCATGTTTTGTATAGACGTCATTCAATTTAGATTTGACGAATGATGATGTCTTATGAGACTTAGTTTTACTTCGGCACACGTTACCAAAATGATGTAATTTTTGACACGTTCGACAAGTTTTTCCAAATGCAGGACAGGATTGTCGTGCGCCATCGGTTACCAGAATTATGCGGTTCGAATTTTGGAAATGATGGAACATAATGCGCCATAGATATTATTTTTGTCCAAGCAATCGTGTGCGTAGAATAAAACTTCCGAACTTATTTGCAAAACTTCCAAGCGAGAATAAAATTTCAGAAATTAAAAATATCCTCGTCGCCAAAATGTGATGTTCGATTAATTAATCAACTAAGATTGAATGGGTCGACATATATTAACGTGCATTCTCAACAATTGCCATACTTATAATCTTAACAACAAAGATTATATATCGCTTACAGTAATGATTATAAAAATAAGTAAGATACCTAGAATTAACTCTATTACAATATTAGTGTAATATTTTTGGCCTAAATATAACCAGCTCTACGAAAGAATTAGTAGCTGGTTGAATATAATCCATTGTGTAGGTCACATTCTGTTACATAAATAACGAGCATAGACAATAAATAGTTCAACGAAAATATCACAAATAATTATTTAATTAAATTTTGTACAATTGATCCGACAATTTGATAAAATGCATTGTTAATCAGTTCGGAGGTATGGTTAAATTTTTAAGTCTCTAGCTCATCGGGAAGTTAGTTTAAAATCGATTGCAAAGTTTGACTACAGATCGACAGACAGAGAAGTCAAGTTAAGTAAAAGTGTTTAAAAATGTCTTGTGCTAAGTAAATGTTTGGGTAAAAAAGTCCAGAAATATCGATAGTGGGCGGTCACCCTCACAACCTCCCTTATATCCGGTATTGTGACAAGACAATTTAAATTATCAAAAGCTTTGTTAGAAAATAGGGAAATCCTCAAGGTGAGAGTTTTGAAATTCGAGTCAATAGATAATATTCAAAAAAGAATTAAAACCAAAATTATAACTCGAGAAATGTTGTATTATAACTTAAAACTTCAACGTTACAGATCGCCAGCAAGCTAATTCGGCAAGGTTTAAAGTATGACATATACAATTTCCGATATCTGTATGCATGTTACAATTTCGCATAACGAGCTGCCGCGGTGGTCAGCAACCTGCAGTTGATCAAATTAGTGCGAGCAAGCGTGTAATAAAAGTTATTACGCAATTATATACTGTCAGTCTTAAAGACCAATAATAGGAAAAAATTCCTAGAAAAAGAAGGAACTTCTTGACAGAGTTCTTGTATTGTCAAAAACCTGCCAAAAAGTAGAAACTAATTTCTGATAACACCCTTTATATTGAGAGGAAAATTGCTTCAGGATTGTTTTTAAAAATGATCAATTATGAGAGAAAGAATAAATTTCCTCCATCGTATATCACACATCTACATGTACCAAACAAAAGAATCCTGAAGCAATTTTGCTGTCAATATCAAGGGTTTTATCGGAAATTATTTTCTACATTTTGGCAGATTTGTAACAATATAAGAACTCTGTCAAGAAATTACTTCTTTTTCTAGAATTTTTTTCCAATTAGTTTATTTTTATTTTTTTAAAATTTGTTTTTTGATTCTCTGCTAGGATATAAAGATTTAAAAATTTGTGTGTCAAAACTTGTCAGAAGCCGTTTAATCTCTATCAAATCACACATATGTAATTTTAAATCGCTCCAACCAGAGTAAACTAACTTCATCAGTACATGCTGCTGTGACAAATCAATCCTGTTCAAACTACATCAGAAGCTGTCCAATCACTATCCAATCCTAAGTAGATACCTTATTTCAGTTCTCCAGCACAAACCAAAATTGAGTTTTTCATACAACGGCAAGTTAAACGCATCGGTCCATGAAACCAAGAAAGTAAAAGTCGTGGGTTCGATTCCTGAGGTCGGCAATTTGAGATCGGGCTCAAATTTTGATAGAAGTTGTTGTCATCCGACTTAGGAGTGTGTGCACAATTTCAGCTGGCTACGATATCAGTAAGCTGGTCAAATTAACAGTAGTAGATTTTGTGAACCATACACACATACACATATAGACGGAAGCAAAGTAATAGTGGGAAGCTGCTTCGAAAAGGTTGCGCTGCAATCGAAAAATAATATATAATGAGATTTAAAAAAATCCGTAATTTTTGATAAGCTATCTCTAGTTTCTGATGAAAACGATTGTACAAGGTGAACATTCATCTACAACAAATGTATTATTAACAACTCTGAGTAGGAAACGCGTACTTCCACTTAACTTTTAATTAACTTGACCTTTCTGTCTGTCGTCAATAACTTTTAGATTACATACTTTGAAATTTTCAGCATGGACTTTAGTCACCTGCAAAAACAATATTCAATCATTTCCGAAGTGATTTAATCATTATTTCAAATAATTTCAATAGTTATTTTGTAACGAGCTTAAATTTATTCACTAGGTGGCGTCAATTAAATGAACTTTTAGGTAATCATGACTATTTAAAAACTATTAAAATGTTGACTAAAGTATTACTATAAACAGTGGTAAAACTATTATTGCATTTAGAAATCAATTTGCATAATGTAAAATATAAAAGTGTGTTTGTTAAAAACTGTCTTTTGGTTGAATTTGTTTTAAAATTAGAGCTAAAACAGTGAAAAATAATCCTTCATAACTATTCGTTTTTGGAATTCCTTTAGTCATTTATATTTTTGTTGGGCATTGTTGACATAGCGGTTAAGCAAATACTTAAAGACCCGAAAGTTGACGTTTTGAATCCCCACGTAGTCGCAGGTGCTCGTAGGATGTGGGGAGACGCTTTAAATGACGGTTTTTAATTTTTTTCTGTAGAATTAGTCCAACAAAATGAAATAGCACATGTTTTATTGGCCTTGAAGTTTAGTAATTAATGTTTATCATTCAAAAACGTCTTTCATCCATTTCATTTCAATGCTTCTTTTTCCTGGATGCCAGGTTACCTTGATAGCAGCTCAAAAACACTCGGTCTTAAAAAAGAGTTTTCAAGTTCTACGGTTTGGCATGCGCACTGGATAAACAACCTTCGCTGTAATTGACAATAAAGTATAGAGTAATAGTTTATATCCACTTGTTGTCTAACTAGTAGCCCATGTTATTAGAAATTACTTATCACTTCTAGCTATGTATGTAAAAGATTGGCGTCTCAGTGCCCATTGTAAACGTAGAGGAATATGCTTTCTAGCCATTCGTAACGTTAAAGTCGAAGTTATTTATAACACAATATTTCTCGAATTTATTTTAACTATAATATTCTTCGTTGAATATAATCTTTTACTTGACTCAAAACTGAATTATCTCACTTTGTAGAATTTCGCATGGTTCTAACAAATCTTTTGATAATTAAAATGTCTCTTACCAAAAAAACATCTTACTTCTTTAATGAAGCCCCTAATAGGAACAAGACAAATAACAATTATATATATATATATATATATATACATATATATATATACATATATATACATACATATATATACCCATACATTCATACATATATATATATATTCAGAAAAACAACAATTATATATACATATATATATATATATATATATATATATATATATATATATATATATATACCGATACATTCATACATATATACATATTCAAACACACACATATATATATATATATATATATATATATATATATATATATATATACCGATACATTCATACATATATACATATTCAAACACACACACATATATATATGTATATATATATATATATATATATATATATATATATATATATATATATATATATATATATATATATATCAATGATAAAAAAATTATACGCACACACAATGTCACAAGAGCACAAATATACATATATACATGTATATACATACATATAGAATTGACTATTGTTTAAACATATCCAATCATTATAAAATGCACACATAATAATAAAATAAACAAATATCACGAAAATACGTGCTTGACACATGACTGGAGTTGCTTGAGTGCCTTGCCTGCAGTCCCTCGCCAAATGTCCAGCTTGATGACAATTCTTTGCCATATGGCCCAGCTTATTGCAATTGTAACTGCGTGGTCCAACCATTCCCGAGTCAATGTCTGGTACGACTTCCGCTAATCCTGCTTATGTTTTCGACTTTTGCTAATTTTTTCTCTGGTTGAGCTTGATTGTACTTGTTGACCCAGCGACTTAACTCAGTGACGTCACCGATTTCTTTCTCCAACAAATATACAGCCATTCCCGATGGACACTTTCCAAAAAACTGCTCTTTTAAAAACAAAAACAATAAGTTTCTTGTACCCGCGAGATCCACCCAGCGCCTGAGGTAACTATCTAGTCGCACTAGATACTGCTCCCAAGTCTCTTCTGGTTCAAGCTCTGACTCTCGAAACTTTATGCGGTAGTCTTCTGCCGACTTCCCAAAACGACGAAGGAGTGCCTTTTTTACCGACCCGTAATCCTGCATCTGACTATCGCTGAGTTGGCCAAACACTTCCAATGTCTTCGCACTCAGCAGAGAACACAGAAGCATTCCCCAACCCTTTTTTTGGGTGATTATTTGCCGTGGCCAATGCCTCAAAACGGAGAAAAAAAGCGTCCACGTCGTCACCTTCTGAGAACTTTGGATATGGAATCTTTGTTCCATCCATTGACCCCTTGTTCTCTTTTGGTTTTTGAGATTCAATTTCCAACTTTTTAAGTTCTAACTCTTGCTGCCTCTGTCTCTCCCGCTCTTCACGTTCCCGTTCTTCCCGTTCACTTTCTTGTTGTGCTATTTTATCTTCCCGCTCCTGCTGAGCCTTTTTTTCTTCCCGTTCCTCCATTCTCCTAACTCTTTCTTCATCTTTTAACTCTTTGACGTAACTCCTTAAATCCACTCCGGAATAACCTAGAGCCTGTCCCATCGCAATGAATTTCTCGTCAGACATCTTTCACAAAAGAAAAAATTCGGTCACTTGTGATCAAATAACTTCAGAAAATATATTTACGAATGAAAATGCGAAATACGTCGAGGTCACCAATGTAAACGTAGAGGAATATGCTTTATAGCGATTCGTAACGTTAAAGTCGAATTTATTTATAACACAATATTTCTCGAATTTATTTTAACTTTATTATTCTTCGTTGAATATAATCTTTTACTTGACTCAAAACTGAATTATCTCCCTTTGTAGAATTTCGCAGGGTTCTAACAAATCTTTTGATAATTAAAATTTCTCTTACCAAAAAAACATCTTACTTCTTTAATGAAGACCCCTAATAGGAAAAAGACAAATAACAATTATATATTTATATATATACATATATATACATACATATATACATACATATATATACCCATACATTCATACATATATATATATTCAGACAAATAACAATTATATATACATATATATATATATATATATATATATATATATATATATATATATATATATATATACATATATATATATACATACATATATATATATATACAAATATATACACATATATATATACATATATATATACTCATACATTCATACATATATACATATTCAAACATATATATATATATATATATATATATATCAATGATAAAAAAATTATACGCACACACAATGTCACAAGAGCACAAATGTACATATATATATACATACATATATAAATGACTATTGTTCAAACATATCCAATCATTATAAAATGCACACATAATAATAAAATAAACAAATATCACGAAAATACGTAAGATGAACCATCTTCATCTTACACTCATAAAAATCTTCTACATTGTATGCATTGTATCGAGTCGTGCTATTTTTCATTATTTTTAAGTATATATATATATATATAAATGAATGTGAGTCTGTCTGTCTGTCCTTTATAGAAACCTGAACCGCTGGAGCGATCTTGATGAAATGTGGCAAGGAGGTAGGGTTCATACAGGAGAAGAAAATTAAGAAGGTGTGGCCTCCCTACTCCGATCCCCGGCTCAGGGGGGCCAAAAACCTTTCGGGCCAGACGTGCCTATACATGATCATTGCATAAGTTTTTGAAGCACTGTTTACAATTGCGTAACAGGCATTACCTGCTTGACAGTCTTGCATAATGTGACCAGTTGCGTGTTATTACAAACTATTAAAAGAGCGGGAAAGCGACCGGGAGCTGGAAAGAGAACAGGAGCGGAAAAGCAAGCGGGGAAGGAAACGGGAGCGAGAGAGACAAACATTAGAAAAGCCTCTAAAAGCCCCGGGCAACGCCGGGTACCCCCGCTAGTTTTACATAAATGTTTGGTATTTGAAAAAAATGTAAAAGAGTGGTTCCCAACCTTTTTTGAGTGGTGACCCCTTTTTATAAAATCTAAGTGACCCGCGACCCCGATACAATTAAAAAGGTACTTTTAAAACACCAATAATAGTTTTTTAGTATTATTTCTTTTAATCATGTTAATAATTAATTTAATGTGATGGTTAAAACTGCATATTATTAACGAGCATCAAAATTCGCATCTAAGTTCTTGTTAACGCCAATCTCATGTCATTCTCAACATTTAATTTCTTTCTTTCTTTTGTTTTTATTAAACAAAGAAAAGTTAGAAATCCATTATCGCTCAAATATGTAAACACCAATGGAACTAAAACTCAATAGGCAAGCATCGTCACATATGGGTATGAATGATAAATACCACCACAGAATTGTGAGCAATTTTTCATTAAACATGTTACGTGTCGAGGAATCCTTCCGCAAATCCAAGAATTCATCTTGTAATTTATCGGGAATTCTGGCTACATCAAGGTAAGCAGAGAATGGATTTTGTATCAATGTAGTTTCTTCTTCCAGCTCAATGAAGTAATGCTGGAGCTCGTTTTCAAGAGATTCGAGATGCCCAGTAATCTCCTCTTTTAATTTTTTATTCATTTCACCTTCAGATTCATCTACCACATATGTAGTTTTTTAAACAATGTATTGTTTCCAAGATGTATTTTTTGCCCAGTTTTGCAGCTTGGATAAAAATGCCACGAGATTATAATGAAATGCAATAATATTCGTTTCCTTTCCCTGAAGTTTCATGTTAAGCCTATTTTGCAGTTCTAATATATCTGCTAGATATGCTACTCTTATCAACCAAGCTTTGTCGTTAAAGTATACCAAAAGATCATGTTTTCCTTGCACTTCTAGAAACAACTTGATTTCAACTTTCAATTCAAAGACACGATTCACAACATTTCCTTTTGACAACCAGCGTACTGCAGTGTAGAAAACAAGAACCTCTTGATCAGAATCTATATCTTTGCACAGTTCTTTAAGTTCAATAACTTCAAAAATTTTTAAAAAACACACTTATATAATCGATTGTGTAAGCGACATTCTGTTACATAAACAGCAAGCATATTAGTATAGACAATAAATAGTTCGACGAAAATATCACAAACATTTATTTGATTAAATTTTGTCCAATCGATCCGTAAAATTTGATAGAATGCTTTTTTAATCAGTTCGGAGGTATGTTGAAATTTTTAAGTTTCTAGCTTATCGGGAAGTTAGTTTGAAATCGATTGCAATCTTTAGTTTTTGAAGGAATCAAAACTTGGATTTTTTTGTAAGTCCAATCAACAAATCTGATTATTTTTAAAGCGCTTGAACATTTAGTACTTGAAACTTTTACAATTTTCCGTTTTTTTCTGTTTTTAAACGTTTTTCTTCATGGTATGGTTTTTGTATAATCAGATTTAAATATATTTAGTTTAAGTCATCAACGTAAACTGAGAAACTCAATAAAAACAATATTAGCAAAGAAATAAAACCCAAATTATGTCATTTTCATCGAGATGAATGTCAGAACCTTGAAACAAAATGAGAGTCTACGTATTTTAGAAAAAGAGAACTGAGAATAATTAAAACATTTTGTTTAGATTTCTTGCTCAAATAATTATTGTTTAGACAAAAAAAGTCGTTGCTAATGTTTCTGCTGCGTTAGCTAGTTCATATTAACATATTATAAGTGGTTTAACAGTTAGAAGCACCATGTAAAGCAAATATCCCCCAGATATATCTCATTTCTTAAAACTGACATACACATTCAGTTGCTTTTTAGTTCATTAATTGGCTAGAAAGCAGCAATAACATCTACGAAAGTCCCGAAACAGCTCATTTATAAAAAAAATCAGTTGAAAGTTTCACTATAATAAAGCTAATCATTTAACAAGTGAATAAAAAAACAAAGTCTTTTAAAAACACACTTTTATATAATCGATTGTGTAGGTCACATAACGAGCATATTAGTATAGACAATAAATAGTTCGACGAAAATATCACAAATAATTATTTAATTAAATTTTGTCCAATCGATCCAAAAATTTGATATAATGCTCTGTTAATCAGTTTGGAAGAATGTTTAAATTTGTAAGCTTCTAGCTCATCGGGAAGTTAGTTAAAAATCGATTGCCAAATTTGACGACAAACAGATAGACAGATAGACAGACAGATAGACCGACAGACAAACAGACAGACAGAGAAGTCAAGTTAAGTAAAAGTGTGTAAAAAGAAAACATTCCTGTTTGTAACTCGAACGCCTCTTCTTACAATCTCATTGACCTAGCGAGGATCAGTTTCCATCAACGTGTTTTACATTTTATATATTTTGAGCACAAGCCTATACGTGAAATTTAACAACTTGTTTTACGTTTTGGCTGGTATAAATTTTTTTGCAAATTTTCGAAATATTAAAAAGCTATATTTTCCAAAAGAAATTGATCAAAGAAAAAGCAAGGTTAAAAAATAAAGTAATTGAAACTGTCAAACAATATCGTTCAGGATTAAATTAATTTACAATTTTACAAGTTACTTTGGTAAATTTGCTTTGTTTAAATCCAGGATATTAAATTGTACTGCCGAATAGATATCATGTTTCCAACATTTATATTACCTCAGCAATTTTTAGATCTTCATTTATCGTAATATGTATTCATTTTAATCAGTTTTAACCCTAAAGAGCCCAAATACTGTTGTCAATGTTATAACATTGCTTTCAAAAACGGGATCTGCAAGAAATGGTTTTAAAAGTACCGGAAGAGCCTACCGTCCCTGAGTCGAATCGGTAGCTTAAAAAACGAGGGCTGAACAGAGTGAACAGTAAAAGATGACACCTCCATACGACATTGGAAAGCAATGGTTTCGACCCAGAAGAATACGAGTTTGATAAGAATGATGACTTGAAAAACGTTTTGAGAGATTGGATAGCGGTTACGAATGAAGAAGACAAAGCAGCAAAAGAGAAAACAAGGAAAGAAAACAAAACAAAACAAAAGAAAACGAGAGAAGATTTATTTTTTGGCTGTCAGGTCTGCTCTGAAGACGGAGTAAAAGCAGCCGGCGCGGCGATGCTGTCAGTGAACGGCAAAGAAGTTGATGGAAACAGGGAATCCTCTAGCGGTGGTTTGCTTAAATGTTGTCTGAATGGCAAGGCTGTTGAGAGTTTAGTCGCCGAAACGGCTGATGCAGTGGTGGACATGGTTCTGGACCAGAATGTTGCTGGTGAAGAAAATAATGTGGGTTGCTGTGGAAAAACCCAGTTTTAATCGGAGTCGACTAGCTGTGTCTCAGAACATATGACAGATGACGGCTAAATAGACTGCATAAATAAGGTGGGGCACGACAAAAACAAAAAAAGTAGTCATGATCCAGTTTTGTGGCGGAGTGCCGCCAAAGTGGGCCCTATGGCTGAGTGTGGTTGGACACTCTCAGATTCTTTAGAATAAACCGAGTGGCTGTAGCAAGTGCTTTTTGGAGAGGTGGAGGAGTGTTTAGAAGGCTACCAGAAATGAAATTTTCTATTGCAGTCGTGCTTGTTGTAATCTTAATATTTTGCTAACCCAATAACCTCTCACCTCAGTTGAAGAACCCCATGTTTTTGCTTGTGGGTAAAAATATTGCATATTTCTTATTGTATTTTTATATAATCTTAGCTACAAGTTGTTTACCTGGCAATCGTTAATAATTTTTTTAACGTTTGATTATTTACTTGCATTTATTATCTTGAAAGATGTTGAATATTTTAGCCACAACGATAACTTATAAAAAGACGCAAACAAGTCTGATTATTGACATATCGATAAAGCTAGTCGAAACATCGAGCATATGGATTTCACATTTTATTGTAAAAATGAAATTTTTAACTTAAAGTTGAACATTATTTAGTAGAATGTAGAACTCGGAAGTCAGAAAAGAACTTTTTTCAAAATGCAAGAAAGGTCATATTTAGAAGTTGTAGATTTTGTTATCATTGCTGCATATTTTGTTATAGTATTGGGCGTCGGCTTATTTGTGAGTTTATTTTTTTCGGTTTGCTATTGTTTAAATGACTTTTAAGTGTCCAAACTTTTTGTACAAATAACATATAATCGTATAATTCTATACATCGTTATTTTGTTTATATATTCTGTAATGCGACTCGCGTTTTTGGTAATAAAAATTTACCGCTATCTCTTAAAGGTTCATGTTAAGAAATTTTATAATGCCAAGGAATTATTAGGTGCCTAAGATAAACGTGGTTTTCAGAAAAAGTTGTTTAAGCATTATTTACTTTTTAAAATTGTTTGATTTGCTTCAATGCAACTAAATTTAGTTTTGAATGCTGCTTAAATTCTACAACAGGCTACTTATCGATCTAAAAGAGACAGTGCCAAAGGATATTTTCTTGCATCAAAAGGAATGACGTTTATACCTGTAAAAATTTGTTTAGGTTTACATTTAAATAAAACATTTGTTAAATAATTGTTTAGCAACAATTTCAGATAGCTGGATCATTATATGCTAGCAATATAGGAGCTACCATGTTCATTGGACTTGCAGGATCGGCAGCAGCCGCGGGATTTGCTCCAACAATGTTTGAATGGCAGGTTGTTTCAATTCTATAATTATTTATGAAGCTTGTATCTTCAAAAAAAAAACCATGCATTTGATTTCATATCAAGTGGAGGCAAAGGACATGGCAAAAATCATAAACATTTTTTAGACTTTTTCAGGACAACAGAGCTTGTAATTTAAAATGCAATACACATACTATATATACTAGCTCGGTTACCCGGCGTTTTTAGAGGTTTTTCTATCGCTTTTCTAAAAACCGTTTTCTTCCACACTTGCTTTCTCATTCTCCTGTTTTTTCCCGGTTCCTGTCCTTTTCTCGCTCACTCTCCCTGTTGCTTTTCCGTTTCCGCTCGTTTCCGGTCGTTTTCTCACTGGCTTTCTCGCATTCGTTTGCCCTCCTGTTCCTGCTTCCATTCGCTCTTCCGCTCCATTTCTTTCGTCATCTTATTCCTAATTTCTTTTTATCCATGAAACGTAAAATAGATTTGTTAAAAGTTGCTTAAAACTTTCAAACTTGGTTTCGTAAACGTGATTTAAATTTTGTTACGCAATAACCTTTGATTCTCGTACATTGAAAAATTTGGCCTGAAAGGTTTTTGTCGACTATAAACATTTAAGTTGCAATAAATGATTTTAAATGTTTCTAAAATAAATATCTAAAAACTGAAAATAAAATAATATTATAAAAAAAATTAATTATTCGATCATATAATTTTAAGTAAAACCCAACTTTAAAACGTCCAAATCTTCAAAATTAGGTTAAAAAAACAAAAAACAAAAATAGTATGCAATTTAAAGCTATCTAGATTCTAAATAATAATAATCATTAAAAAGTCAGATTCTAACCGCCGATAAAAATGTAATCGTTTCGAAAGGAAAGAATTTGAGAATAAATCAATACAACAATTGTAAAGCGTTATTCATAGATAGCTTTGGCCCCACTAAACTTTCAACAAATAAAATTAAATTTTTAAACTGGTAAATAAACTGTTAAAATTATTTTTTATAATTTATTTAGAAAATAATCAAGTTAATGTTTTTTTATTTTTAAGTAAAAAATCATAAAAATCATAATAACTTCTTATTTAAAAACAAATTTTGATTAATAATAATTTTTTTATTTTTTACGCATATCAATTGCGACGGCAATAACCTGATACATGCTATAAAGTCTTCAGTGTAGAGTAGTGTAGACCGTAAAAAAGGCGATGCTTCAAACTCATTTATCTCAGTTAATACTGAATCTTTTTAAATTCTGTAAAGTCTATGACACTCCCAGAAACCTTATTTTTCTAACGAAAGTTTTATTTTGTTTCTAAATTTATCATTTAGGATAGGCATTTAATTTAATCAGCTTCAAAACAAATAACAAGTTTGCAGATTTGTAATAAAATTTATTATCATTTTAAATACAGGCAGCATACACATTAATTGCTCTTGGATGGATATTTGTACCGATATACATGGCTTCAGGCGTAAACCTTTTTTATCATTTAATTTGTTGTGATAAATATTATGGCGTTTCTATTTTTTCTACAACATATTGATTTTATTATTCAGTGTTTCACTTTGCCGGAATATCTTCAGAAAAGATTTGGAGGCAAAAGATTGAGAATATATTATTCATGTGTACTTCTTTTTCTTTCCATAATTAGTGGAATATCGGTTATTAATTAAGTGTTTCTTACAGTAAAATTTCAATTTCAAATTGAAACCGAAAGATGATGTCCAACAGCTCAAATGATATTTGATATACATATTTGTATATAATACGCATAATTACGAACAATACGAAATTATAAACTATTGGTTTTTTTCCACTAAATTTGAAAACAGTATTGGTTTTTTGTAAGTAGTACTATTAATTGTTTAAAAATTCAACAGATTTATAGTGTTATGTCATAGATTTACTAGAATAAAACCACAAACGTCAGTTGACCCATTTTGGCGGGGAAACTAGCATTTTTAGATCTGGACACCATATTTCTTGGTAGTTTGTGTCGGAACAGCTTTGGAATTTGCTTCTACAATTTGACGCCAAAGTTTTTGAGTTTTTGGAGCCACCATTAGTTTTAAAAATGTGTTATATATGACAAATATTCTAAAGAGGTTTTGTGAATGAGATGCTGGGCCATTAAATAATGATATTTTTGTAAAATATTTGTCATTTCAGGGTGAAATATATGCTGGGTGTATATTCATGCAACAATTTTTAGGATGGAATCGTTATTTATCCACAGTTGCCATACTTGGTTTGACGGCTGTTTGTACAATCGGAGGTTCGATATATATATATATATATATATACATATATATATATATATATATATATATATATATATATATATATATATATATATATATATATACATATATATATATATATATGTATATATATATATATATATATATATATATATATGTATATATATATATATATATATGTATATATATTTGTATATATATATATATATGTATATATATTTGTATATATATATATATATATATATATATATAATATTTTTTCAAACAATCAAGTCCTGGATATATAAATAGGTGGACTGACTTCTGTCATTTACACGGATACATTGCAAGCAGTTGTTGTCATTGTAGGATCTGGAATAGTTTCAATATTGTGTAAGTTAAGGTTTATTAAAGCAATTATTAACTTATTGTTTTGCTAAACTAAATTATATTGGCCATAAACTAAAAAGTATCCTGGTTAATGTCTTAAACCAGAAAATATAATTTTTTTCTCAAATTGAAACTATAACTTTGTACTTAAATTGAAAATTTAACTTTTTTCTTAAATTGCAGTGTTAAATGTGATTTGATTTTGCAACTCATTTAACCGTGAACAAAAATACATGTTTTTCATTTCAGCTATAAAAAAAGTAGGAGGCTACAGCTTCGTAATGGAACGTTTTTTAAACTCCATCTCGAACGATACTAAAGCGAGACAGCATCAATATGGAAATGAAACATGCGGATTTCCTCCATCTGATTCGTTCCACATTTTCAGAGGACAAAACTCAAATTATCCATGGCCTGGACTTGTGTTTGGCTTATCGATTTTAGCATTTTTTGCTTGGTGCACACAACAGGTAATTAATCAAATTAAATTGATTTAATTGTCCGATAAAAATCAATTAAAAATGTTAGTGTTATGATTGATTTTTAGGTGATGGTGCAGCGAAATTTATCGGCCAAGTCTGTATCTCATAGCAAAGCGGCTTGTATTGTAGCTGGCTATGCTAAATTGTTGCCATTTATTTTATTTATTATACCTGGAATGATTAGTCGGATTTTATATCCAGGTAGTTTTATTGGCCTATTTTTTTAAAAATTTAGTTTTCTAGTTTGTTTTCTTTGTTTTAATTATATCAGACAAAGTAGCTTGTTCGTCTCCTGAGACGTGCAAAGAAATATGCAATAATCCCTCTGGATGCACTAATATTGCTTATCCTTTACTTGTTCTCAATATTCTTCCAACAGGTTGGAACTTTTATAGTTGATGTATTTTTTATTGATATTTAATTGAAACAAATTAATTTTACATTAAATGTTTAGGTTTGAAAGGCATGATGTTAGCCGGTATAATGGCTGCAATAATGAGTACACTAACATCTCATTACAATAGTTGTTCATCTTTGTTTACTATGGACATTTGGCTCAACTACCGTAAGAGAGCCAGCCAGTTGGAATTGGTTCTTGTTGGAAGGCTGTTTTCAATGTTCATGATTTGCCTGAGTGTTGCATGGCTTCCAATTTTAGAGGTCATACAAGGGGGACAAATATGGGACTATATCCAGTCAATTGCTTCTTATACGACGCCCCCATGGGTCATGGCGTTCTTATTAGGAATTTTCTGGCCAAGAGCTACAGAACAAGTTTGTCATAATCACTTTTGCGTAGTGGCGTAGTGTAGTGGAGGCAGAGGTGGTGGTGCACCACAGGCAGTGTTTTTTTTAAGTTAGACAAGTATTTTAGTAATTTTTCATTCTTAGCTAAATAGTTAATTAGATTTGTCCTACTTACAATTGGGGCGACGAGGGAAGCTCCGTCCTAGTAAAAAATTATATTCAAATAGAGACTTTATGAGGAAAATTTAAAATTACCCATTCCCGATAATCTACCCCTTCCATATGAAAGATCGCCCTTTTTGGCACAATGGGAACTATACATCTATGTAACAGTCAAACAGTATCATTTTAACTCCTGAATTTTGGTAGTTTTTTGAATAAAATACTTCAGTTGACAGCTTTGGCTTATTCCAAGCGCGGTTGAAACACACACTACGCCACCTATCAAACTTGTTTTTAATTTTGCTGTTTGCTAAGATTGCAAATTTGTAAATTGCAGTTCAAAATTCTATAGCATATTGAGACAATAGCAAACACTTTTGTAGTTTATTTTGACTTATCAGTAACAACCTTTAATCTAAGAAATTAAATTTTCCGAACAGATGATCAAATTTGTACACTATAAACAAAAAGGCTAGGTCGAACATAACTTTTCCCATTTTATAAAACGAAGCAAAATACTAAAAAATTTTCGTGATAATGAGTTTTCTGTACGCTAGCGTTTATGAAAGGTCAGTTAGATTGATCAGTACTTGAAATAGCCGTAGATGGTTGAGTTGTCCTAATTAGGCAATGAGTTGTCTAATGATATGAATCGGTAACTGAAATAGTACCTACTCTCTTTAGCGTCAGGTGTACGGATCCGATCTCAATTATTTGTTTGTCTCCAGTCAAGCTCGTGTGACGTCAGACTTTTGTGATGCATTCAATTCAATACTTTCTACTGATTTGAAACCATGGATGCTAAGACTCGTTACATAAAGCAGGCTACAGAAGGCTAGAAACGCTCTAGCGAATCGCCTTAAACACTCTGACGCCTCTCGATTAAATGTTTGTGACACAATAAAATAATTTCGTCGAAAAGTTAATATCATCGGTGGTATAATATAAGTTGATTAACCGTGATCTTAAGTCGATATGGAAAGAGGGCTCATCCAGCGTCTAACATGCAAGGCCGTATATGAAGCAAGTAAAGAATTTTACCAAAGCTTAGATTCAATTGTTATATCCCGTTCCAGAATACCAATTTTTTATCGCTTGCTGCATCGCTGAGTTTACAGATTGGAATGTTGTAGAAAGCTTGATGCCATCTTGGAAGAACTTCACTGAAACTAATTAAAACGCATGTTGTCTGTGACGTCATAAATGTGCACCAGAAAAAGTATTGTTTCTAAAAATATTGTTTTAATCATACTACTTTGTGGAACACCAATTGTAATGTTTTACAGTGAAACTTTGAATCAGTATCTTAAAGTTATTAAAATGAATTGACTCAGTCAGAACAAGTAAAGGAAAAAACGTGTTTTCAACACATTATTTCAAATGTATCATTCATTGTCATCCAATATGAAGCTATGCTGCAAATTCCAGTTTCCCAACTAGTCAAAAAGCTGGTTAAATTTTAATTGCAATATCTGCGTACAGAGAATGACACACACACAAACAGAGATAGTAACCTAAATATAAGTTTGTAAAAAAGTTAATAAATTAAAAATAAAGAAAATTTTTATTAGTAGATAAACAAAATACAAATTAAATTTTCAGGGGGCTTGGTGGGGTTTAATGGTTGGTCTAGGGGTTGGATTTACAAGGATGATTTTAGAGTTCAACTACCCAGCGCAGCACTGTGGAACTTCAAACGCCAACCCAAGACCTACAATTATTGCAAATGTTCATTATTTAACATTTGCTATTATTCTGGCTGCCATATCTCTTGTAGTTATGATTTTGGTTTCCATGATAACAACACCACGAGAGAAAGAAAAGGTATTTGTAACGGTTTTAATCTCAAAGATATTTTTTCTAAAATAAAGTTCAAGTTTTATCCAGATGCGTCGAGTGACATGGTGGACCAGGAAATCGGAACTTCCGCCAGAGTTAACTGACGATGATTGTTCCAGCGAAGATGAAGACGAAGAAAAAACTAGAATTGAGCAGAAGAAGATAATTATAGGTCTGTAAAATAATTTCACGTTAAATTTCAACCACTTTATCATTTCCGACTTTTACTTCAGAATCATCATGCTTGAAAAAACTGCGAAACATCATATGTGGAACTCAAAGTAAGATCAGAAACTCATCTAAAGACGATGATGCCAATAAACTGTCTTCGGACATTCAAGAAAAACCCTTCTGGGCTTTTGTGTGCAACATGAATGGATTTATCGTAATGGTGGTCACTACAATACTCATAATAATCTATGCTTAGCTCGGGACAATGGAATACTCTGATGATTACTTATATTCATTTTTCGACAGTTTGTATGGTAATATGAATAATTGTGTTTAAAAAACGATATTTTTGTGTCTTAATATATTAAAAAACTCTTATTAACTGATTTTGGATGAGTCCAGTTAATGATTTAAATGACGAAGAACTGTCTTTTAAAAACAAATCACATTACTTTACGCTGAAAATATTTTGGGTATATATGATAAAGGTTGTTGAGAAGGAGTGGCTTCATAATTTGATGAATAGTCCTCTTGATGAATAGATTTTAGATGAACAGTGAACAGTCCTTATGATGAATCGTCCTCTTCATGAATAGTCATTTGATGAATAGTCCTTTGATGAAAAGTCCCTTGATGAATAGTCCTTGATGAACAGTCCTTTGATGAATCGTCCTTTGATGAACAGTCCTAGAATCCAAAAAATCTATTACAGTCTTGGAGCTGATAGCAGAGTCCGAACAATTTGAAACTACATGGGATGACATTTTAATGATCCCAATTGAATATTCAGGTTATCAACAGACTTAGTTCACCATACCGAAAATCAATGTCACCAAGAGATCATGTGGAACTACCAACATTATGTCCCATTTGTAGTGGATAACATTAGAAACGAAAGTCCCAACGGTCGACACACAAGTTTTCCAGATTTTCACATATATAGAAAATTCATATCACGTGATCATCCTAACTGGAGACAAAAGTATTTTACCAACAAAAGCAGGAGTGCTTCCAGACCAATTAAATTTATTGGCTTCGTAAACAAAGACAATGAAATTAAACAATACATCAAGGTCGTCATCAATGATGCAAATTCAGCTCCGATTAGATACAGGAGCCTTTGTGACTCTTATCTCACGACCAGTATAAATAGCCACCAGTTGACCCCGCCTTACTGCTTCTGCGGCGAATCTAAATGATCAATCGTTGAACACCGATAGAAAGTTTCAAACGACGTTTGCAGTTGCAAAGAAGTTAGATTGAATTTACGATGGCCAGGGTACTGTTTACGACACGGATTCAACGCACAGGCATCACTGAAAGGTTAAAACACAAATACGCCGATGTGTTCCGACCAGACATTGGAAGAACACAACGAGAATGTAGAAGTTCTGTTTGACCAGATTGTAAATTATGGTTTCATCAATAGAATAAGAAAAAGCCACTTGTTAATTACAAAATCACATACCTGGGCAACGTAATTTCAGCTGCAGGCCGTCGACCCGATTTTAGGTACATCAAAAACAGCTTCAACAGCCTTCAAACTTTTATGTGCTGCGTTTCTTAAACTTGAACATTTGTCAGCCAATGAACGATACGTTCGTCAGAAAAAAACCTGATTTACTTTGCTGTTATCGGTACGCTCCGGTATATCAGAAAATCTTGTAGGAAACACTAATGTTAAAATTAGAAAGGCATAACCTCGAGAAAACACTAATGTTACAATTAGAAAGGCATAACCTCAACAACAAGAAAAGTCATTTAACGCCCAAGCATAGAATCCGTTACATGAACACTTGTTTTCACCTATATTACAAATAATTTAAATAATAAGTTTTAAATTCAAATTAATCAATTTTTTTATAAAGTACTTAGCTCCATTTAGAATGTACTTATTTAATAATATTTAATAATATACTTCAGTACACGTACTAAGTACACATTCGCAAAAGAACTTAAACACAAACACTCAAGTACACTCATTGTACTGAAGTACATATGTACTTAAGTACTCGTCATCACTGGGTGTCAATCATCTGCAACATCTGTCGATGATCCAGCAGTTTCTCTGTCTGCTAACAAGCAATTTGAATACTAATATGATTCGATTTGTTACATATAATTTCCTAATGTTTTATTCAAAGAAACTGTTCAGCCAGTTTATAATGGTAAGTAGAAGTAAGAGACCGATGTGCAAGTTATATTTCGGTTTCTAATTTAATTTTAAATTTGAAGATTCAAAAATAGAAAACAAAAACATATACAAATTTATTTAGAAAGTCTGCTCATAGAAAAATTGGATAAAAAATTTAATAATTGTAATAATAAATAAAAACGTGTAGTGCTTCGTGTGGGGTCAAAGCTCTGTTAATCATTTGACACCTCCAAAGTAACAGTCCAAATTTTTTGTTTGTAGTTAATATTATTTCATTCTTTCTTATATAAGCGTAGTTTTTTAAAGTTAGTTTTAAATTTAAATTTTGCCTTTTGTAACAATTTTGTTATAAGAATTTAAATGCTCATATGCATTTATTGATATGAAAAGTAGCTCAATAACCTGGCTCAGAAACGGCGATTCAGCGAAATCTTGGGGAGGGGACCAATTTTTTAAATTTAACCTAGAGAATTTTCAACCTCAAATGACCAAGCCAATATACATTAGCCTGTTGTATTTTCATGTAAAACATCATATTAATTAAAAAAACCGTATGCAAAAATATTAACTTTTATTTAATATAGATAGATATACAATATATATAGTTATATAAATATATATAGATTAATAGATAAATAGATATATACATATATAGATATATAGATATATAATAAATTAATAATATATGTAGCATTTTACAAAGTGCATGTCAAGCTAAGACAGACACACGAGGCTAAAGTTCCTACGAGTTCCATCGGATTAACCAAAGGCACTAAAAGATTGAAAAATATTAGTAGAGAAATATATGATATAACTAATTAGATATAATTCAAAATATATGAAAAATACTACGTTTATCAATTAATTTAATTACTCAATCCTGAGTGAGCAAATAAAGATATTTTTTTATTTGGTGGAAAAAATGTTGGGGGGGGCATCGCCCCCAGCCCCCCAATTACCACCTCAAACTTGGCCTAATTTTTAGTAATATAAGGACATGAAGGTTAGATTATAAGCATATTGATGGTCAACATATCAAGTAAACAAATTTTATTTTTGCTGTACAAAGTTAGCCTAAACTTGGATTTATTATCCAATACAGAGTATAATACGACAATCAGAAAAAGCTTTTTTTTCCGAAATGCAAGAAACGTCATATTTAGAAGTTGCAGATTTTGTTGTCATCGCTACATACTTTGTCATAGTATTGGGTGTCGGCTTATTTGTGAGTTTATCTTTTTTAATTTGTCATATTTGCTATTATTTAAATAATAAAATCAGATTTTCTAAAAGAAAACATTTGTAAACTAATCCAAAAAGATACTAGTTGTTGCTTATGATGGATTGCAATTGAAAAAAGTTTTTAAATTAAACGAGGTGATAAACATACATAATTTTCAAAATTTTTATCTATGTTATATTTGATAAAAATTGGCGTTAAGCTGTTAGGTGGCGCTGCAATCGTCACTAACTTCTGTTATAAAATTTAAGAGTTAAATAAACTCAACGAAATTTAAAAATATTGAATTATGAGAACTAGGGATGAACCGAAACTCGGCTCGGCGACTCGGACTTTTTCGATTTGTGGCAAAACTCGGACTCAGCAACAAAGGAGTCGGCGAGCCGAGTTTAAAAAATATTCGCATCACCAATCCCGAATATTATTATTCAGTTGAGAATGCACACATGTTAGAGTCAATCAGCGAAATAGGATTATTGATTTCTAATCTAAATCTTACATCAAATACAGAACAAATTTGTTGTCGTTGTTCACAAACTCCAAATAATTAAAACAAAATTGCAGCGTTTAATTTTATCAGTCATTGAATGATATCCGCACAATAATTAGAAAAGTTTTACAAATAAATTTTATATGTTAATAAATTTATTATATTAACATACGTGTTAGAAAAAAACCGACTGAAATGTCACACAATTTTAACTGATTTGATTTATAATATAACAACACTGTCGGCCAATAGACTTTTGTTGCAGCTGTACAATCGTCACATCGCCGTATGATGATTTTTCTATCTGTTGAAAATAAAAGAAATATAATGTATACTACTGTATACATATGCACTGAAACCCAAAACTAGGTGCGCGGTTTCACCATCAAATTTACCACTCGGTTCATCTCTAATGAGAACAAGGATTGAGAAATGGCTCCTCAAATTATAAACTGTTAAGTAAAACAAGAGTACCCTGATTTGACAGAAAATCATAAACTTATTTCATAAACACTAAAAATATTGGCTTTTTATATTGTAAAATTGCTATTATTTGTTTCAACAAAAAAATCAGTACAGTTTAAATTATGACTTAAATTCTACAACAGGCTACTTATCGATCTGAGCGAGACAGTGCTAAAGGATATTTTCTTGCATCAAAAGGAATGACGTTTATACCTGTTAAAACCTTTTAAGTTTACATTGAAAAAAACATTTTTTAATTAAGTATTTAAAAAAAATTTCAGATAGCTGGATCGTTATATGCTAGCAATATAGGAGCTCCAATGTTTATTGGACTTGCGGGATCAGCAGCAGCAACGGGGTTTGCCCCAACAATGTTTGAGTGGCAGGTTGTTTCAATGTTATAATTATTTATAACCCCAAGCTTAATTTATATATTGGTTTTAACGTAAATTGTTTGAATAAATTTATTCAAATAAACATATACAAAATCAATACATTTATCTAAATACACAAAAATGAATGTCCGTGTGTGTGTCTTTTATGTATTGCTAGACCATTCACAAAGCGAGCTGAAGCGGGAACGTGAACGGAAAAAGGACCGGGAGCGGAAGAGCGAGCGGGAAAGGGAGAGGAAACGGGAGAGGAAACGGGAGAGCGAATAGCAGGAAAGCAAACGGGAACGGAAAAGCAAGCGGTGAAGGAAACGGGAGCAAAAGAGAAAACGATAAAAGACCTCTAAAAAAACCCGATCCACGCGGGTAACCCCACTTTATAAAATATGTAAAAAAAAACTAAAATAAAAAATATCGTTTTTTTCAATCTATCAAAATAATCGATAACATTTATATACAAATATTTGTCTATTTTCATCTTTGCAGTAGTTTTCATCAACTGTCCTGTTAACCGTTCATCGATATAGTAAATTGATCAAAGATTTGTCAACGCATGAGCACGTGACGTAGACCGTCTTCTAGTGTTAATATCTTGTGTTTAAATTAAAAAATTGTTGGATGAAACTCAAGCATCTGCAGTTTAATGTTATAAAAAGTGGGAAATTAAAGACTAACCTGTGGCAATGTTTTGATACAACAACATCGTTCAGGTGTAATGTTCATTGCTTGAGCACAAACTAAACAAAGATCTTTTGTTCGTAGTCTGTCATCATCATATAATGACGTTAATTTTTGGAGGTGCGTTTGTCAACCATGCGCATTGTTTGAGAAGAACATAAATTGCTTAGAACAGGAGAAGTCATACACGCAAGCAGTCAATATTGTCAAGACTTTGTGGTGGTTAATGACAGGATTAAACGAGGCCTTGCTCTAATTCAGGACTTTAACAAATATTTTACTAACAGTAAAAAAACAACTCTGGATTAAACAAAATCTATCGACTTGACGGGTTCCACACTAATTAATCTCTTTGAAATATTTAAAAGTATAATTCTTGCCCTAAGAGCCCAGACAACTTTTGGAAAAAAACGGGAGAAAATTTGAGAGGAGGCAAAGAAAAAAAAAAGAAACTTGCCCCGACCTGGAAATAATTCTACGGGGGCCCATGAATATGCGTTTACCCGCTCAGTGAACAAAATTTCAGACAGATGATACAGATATAGGGTGGTTAGAAAACAGAAAATTTGCATAATGAAAGATGATCAATAACAAAAAAGTGAGCTTCAAGAGATAAACACCTCAGTAACATAAACGGTGACAAGAAATTGACACATGGTGATAATAGCCGAATGATATATACAACATTGTAATTATTATTTATATGATAATAAAGGCGATAGATCATGGAGACGAATTAAGTATGATAATTGCCAATATGTTGTAGACGAAATAATTTCTGAGGGTGAAGAGTTCCAGGTTTAACAATGTGGTTTGTAATGAATAATTAGTCTAGTCAGATGAACTTAATTCAGAGCGCAGATTGAGGTGATGGCCTCTGGTAGATCTATAGCTGAAGGCGAGCAGGTGGCTTTTCAAATCAGTGGATACTAGATTGTTGACAATCCTGTAACAAAAGCAAAGATCGGCAATAAGTCGTCGGTGTTCGAGAGATTGGATATTAAGTGTTTTCAAGCGGTCGCAGTAATCCAGATGTCTGACTGAAGGAATGGCCTTTGTAAACCACCTTTGAACTCTTTCAACCTGGTAAATTAAGTACTTGTGATAAGGGCTCCATACTTGCGAACAATATTCCAGTTATATAGATAACGCTTTAATTTTTCGAACGTAAAATTTGGTTCAAAAAATTTTATTACTTACACGTAAATATTATTTTTAAGTTTTTAGTACATTTCTATATGAGCGTTGTTTTAAAAAAAAACATTTTTTACCATTTTTCATTTTTTAGTGTTTAAATCTTTTTTCAATTAAAATCTAAAATCATATTAATATATTGTATTAATATATTGTCACCGGATATAAAATCAATTTTTTTTAAAACATTTAAAGTGCCTTAAAAAAGTTTTAGAAAATTCGATGAAACCAAACAACAAAAACAAACAAACAACAAAGCAGGTTAATATAAGCCTTGTAAAAACTCCAAGCAACAAGGAGAGATTAAGGCAAAACTTGGCCTCTTGGTGTTAAAAAAACCAGGGCAACGCAGGGTACACACCAGCTAGTATCAAAATTTAAAAACGTTATCAGATTTTAAATAAATTTGATCCATGTTAATACTTCAGGCAGTTTACACATTAATAGCCCTTGGATGGATATTTGTACCGATATACATGGCTTCAGGCGTAAGGTTTACCTATAATTTATAAATTCTGGCGTTTCAATTTTATTTTACAAAAGCTGCTTTTGTTTTTCAGTGCTTCACTCTACCGGAATATCTTCAAAAAAGATTTGGAGGCAAAAGACTGAGAATATATTATTCATGTGTACTTCTTTTTCTTTCCATAGTTACTGGAATATCGGTAATCAAATGTGTTTAAAAACATAAAAACACACCTAGAAAAATGATGGTTGCTTTTACGATTTTGCTCATGAGTTTTTTCACTGCAATCTGCTAGCCGTTACAAAGCTTTGGCTGTTGGATATTTCACAACATAATAATTGGCATGCCAATTTTTAATTGCATTACGCTGATTAACTACAAGTTTTTTGCCAAGATCAAAATTTTGTTTGTACTGAAATTTTACATATTAAATGCAATATATTTATTCCTTTCTCTATCCAGAGTTTCAATTTTCAAATATCGGAATCCATCTTGATTTTTTAAAGATGGCTCACTTATGTAACATTTTATGTTAATTCTACCAGGGTCGTTGTAAAAGCCTTTGAATCCGTTAAACAAACATTCAAATTCTGTCCTGAGGGATTGACCATTCTCCAGATGGGTGTACAAAGCAAAAATTCCAAAAAATTCTTTAAAAATTTTCTTTAGGAATTTTTTTCGAATTTTTGCGTATTTTGGAATTTTTCGGAATTTTTGGAATTTTCTGGAATTTTTTGAAATTTTTGGGTTTACAAGGCAAAAATTCAAAAACAAATTTTAGGAATTTTTTGGAATTTTTGCGTCTTTTGAAATTTTTGCGTTTTTTAGATTTTTTTTGGAATTTTTGCACAATTTGGAATTTTTGCGTATTTGGAAGTTTTTGGATTTTTTGGTAATAAAACGATATTCTTTTATTTTTGCGTATTTGGAAGTTTTTGGATTTTTTGGTAATAAAACGATATTCTTATTTAATAAGAAAAATGAACCTGGGGTGTTGACATTGATTTATAAATCATCTGGTCTCTGTTTTTGTCAACATTTTTCTTAGATCACCGCGATCAGCATTTGCCGTCGTTTTTTTTCTTGTTAATAGATTTGTAACTGCACTGAACCCACGTTTTACTAAATATGATAAAGGGAATAAAATGAAAACTTCTGTATTTAAGCCCATAACCCGACATAAGCTGAAGGTATCTGTCATTTCAACCAGAACTGTTGACATACACTTGTTGACGTATGCGGGACTTTCTCGCCTACCAGCTCTTGTTTTTTAAAACCAATTTGGTGGATATGAACACCAATCTGTTATAACTTACATTTTGTATGTTTATTTGGAAAAGAATGCTACAATATATTGCAGAACAGATGAAATATGCACGATCGGCTTTTTATAAATCTTATCTCCTTTTCTGCATGTTTTCATCGCCCATAATTGACCCTCGTCTTCACGTGCTGCTGCTACAAAGTTGAGTGTTTCAAGCAAGAATTTATATCTTTCAGCAGTTGAGAACATTTTGCAGTATTTGATCGTAAATTCCGTTTTGTTCTAGCGTTTGTTTAGGAGTATTCGGCTGTACTTAAAACAAAAAATCCCCCGTACACATTTTGTTTCATTCAATTGATCATAACATGTTAAAAAATAAGATGTTGAACAATCGTTTTTTCAGGGCGAAATTTATGCTGGAAGTATATTCATGCAGCAATTTTTGGGATGGAACATTTATTTGTCCACAATTGTCATACTTGGTATGACAGCTGTTTGTACAATCGGAGGTTCGACTATATAATTCTCAAATGCTGAATTTTGAAGTATCTGATCAAATGGTAATTATTTTTAATAGGTGGTCTGACTTCTGTCATTTACACGGATTCATTGCAAACAGTTGTTGTCATTGTGGGGTCTGGAATAGTTTCAATATTGTGTAAGTTAATAATTATTAAAACTAGCAGCACATCGAGCATAGCATCAGCGCGTCTAAAACTTATTAAATAAAATATGTTGGATTTCAAAACAATTTTTTTCAATAAATTTAATTTAATAAACTTATATCAAACTAGCTGAGCTACTCGGCGTTGCCCAAGTTTTTTAAAAGGTTTTTTCTCTTCCTTTTCTCTCTCTCTATCTCTATCTTCTCATTTTCTCTCTCATTTTCTTTCACTCTGTCTTGTTTTTTAATCTATCTTCCTTCTTTTTTTCTCTCTCTCTCCTCTCTTTTTTTCTCTTTCACACTTTTTTTCTCTCTCTAAGGTTAAACGATTCTTATAAGAGATTTAGTATTCTTGCTTATATTTGTGTTGTTACTTTTGTCCGGATGTCCAAGGGATGTCTACGGAAGCTCGGAAGATCACTATAAAAACAAGTAAAAGTTAATTTAAAAAATTAAAATAATGCTTTTAAGACAGCTGAAAATTTTGTATAGCATCGTAAAAATATTACCCCTGTGAATAGTAAACCAAACACTTTTGTAGTTACTATGACCAATGATGACCAGTACATATATAAGTACAATAGGTGTACATGAGTATTTATACCTGTCTTTCTGTGAATGAGCATTTAGTACTTGTACTTATGTTCATTTTTGTACTTATTAAATAAGTACATTCTAAATGTAGCTAAGTAATTTCAAAATTGATTTATTTTTAAATGTAAAACTACTTCTTTAAATTATTTGTAATATATGTAAAAATAAATGTCGCTCTGAAATTTTGTCACAAACTTAAAAGCATGTTTTTAATTTTTTTAAATTAACTTTCATTTATTAAATAATGACATGTTCATTGTCTTGCCAAACTAAATTATATTTGTTAAAAACGATGTTGATTAGGTTTTCTGTGAAACTGACGGGGTAACACCGTGCGATTTTGATTGTAGTAATGTTTGACATTTTATGAAATCCTGTCATTCAATAAAACATTTCACTTCAGCTTTAAACAAAGTCGGAGGTTACAGCTCCGTAATTGAAAAATTTTTAAATGCCATCTCAAATGATACTAACACGACACAGCATCAATATGGAAATAAAACGTGTGGATTTCCTCCACTTGATTCATTCCACATTTTTAGAGGCCAAAACTCAGATTATCCGTGGCCAGGGCTTGTGTTTGGTCTTTCAATTTTAGCACTCTTTCAATGGTGCACGGAGCAGGTGTTTTATCAAGTTTAATTAAATTGAATTTTCAACAAAGAGAACATTTAAGAATTTTAAAAATGGTATGTTTTGGTTAATTAATAGGTTTTGGTGCAACGAAATTTATCAGCCAAGTCTGTATCTCATAGCAAAGCGGCTTGTATTGTAGCTGGCTATGCTAAATTGTTGCCATTTATTTTATTTATTATACCTGGAATGATTAGTCGGATTTTATATCCAGGTAGTTTTATTTGCCTATTTTTTTTCAAATTCTCGTTTCCACTAGTTTTTTTCTTATTTTAATTAAATCAGACCAAGTTGCTTGTTCGTCTCCTGAGACGTGCAAAGAAATATGCAATAATCCCGCTGGATGCACTGATATTGCTTATCCTTTACTCGTTCGGAATATTCTTCCCACAGGTTAAAAAAATTACTTGTTTGATAATTTTTTATTATTAACCGTATTTTTAAAAATTACTTGTAAACTAAAATTTGCAGGTTTGAAAGGCATGATGTTGGCCGCTATAATGGCTGCATTAATGAGTACACTTACATCTCATTACAATAGTTGTTCTTCTTTGTTTACTATGGACATATGGCTCAACTACCGCAAGAGAGCCAGCCAGTTTGAATTGGTTTTTGTTGGAAGGCTGTTTGCATTGTTCATTATTTGTCTGAGTGTTGCATGGCTTCCAATTTTAGAGGTCTTACAAGGAGGACAAATATGGGACTATATCCAGTCAATTGCTTCTTATACAACTCCACCATGGGTCATGGCGTTCTTATTAGGAATTTTCTGGCCAAGTGCTACAGAACAAGTTTGTCATAACAATTCAAAACACAATTACGCTTTTTTGTTATTTTTCTTTACACCTTTGCCGATGTTACAAATATGGTCATCGTCCTGGATTTCAGCCAGCTGTAAAAACTATAAAAAATGATAAAATAAAATTGTTATTGTTACAACATTTTTCTAAAAAGTTATTTATACATAAGAGTTATTAAAAATTCTAATTTAAATTTTAAATAAATATCACTCTTTTTCAATTAAAAAAATTTAAACTGTGGGTTTGGTTGAGAAAGTGTTGGGTTGGGATAGTTCGCCAAAATAGACCCATGTGCACCATTGTGCTCACAGCAGTGATACCTCACAAAGCAATAAACATTTTGGCATCCAATATTAAATTTAATATAAGTGTCTAAAGAAAACATATATAAAAGGTCAGAAAATTAGGTTAAATTATTGCTATTTTGAACTTTAATGAGCTTTATTTAATATTAGTCAACAGCAGTGTTTTTAAGAGAATTACTCGGAAGAATTACTCATCGATTTCATAAATTTAATGAAAGTTTATAAAAAACTTTTTAAAAATATTTTAATTAGAAATCGGATCAAATTCCTAACTTTTCAAAGTATTATTAATTTTTCAACAAAAAAATAATTTTATTAAAAATTATTCAAACTACGTTTGGTAATTGTATTAAACTAATGAATAACCCGGGTTTTTTTTAAATTTTTATCTAGTTATTTGTGGGAATTTATTTTGATTTGGCATATTTTGATTTTTTTCAAATATGACCTGAAAATTCAATTGAAAACCACTATTTATTTTATTAATTCGAATTCGAATTACCTTATTTCATAATTACACATCGTTTATTCCACGTCTCTCTCAATTTCTCGAACTCCTGCCTACGCTTTTGATATATTGAACGGAAAAGTTGTTTATAGAAGTTTCAGGATTTTTTTTGTCGTAACATTTTAATTGATGGTGAATTTTTAGTTTTAGTGCTGTCAAAGAGCCAAATTGGCAATTGTTTTTGTTTTAGCCTTTATTCTATTATTATTGTTATTGTTATTTTGTTTTATTGTGAAAAACTAAACCAATATATTATTTAATTAATTATTATTATTTAAAAAAATTTAAAACAATTAAATTTGTAGGGGGTTTGGTGGGGTCTAATGGTCAGTCTGGGGATTGGAATTACGTGGATGATTTTAGAGTTCAACTACCCAGCGCAGTACTGTGGAAGCTCAAACACCAACCCAAGACCTACAATTATTGCAAATGTTCATTATTTAACATTTGCTATTATTCTGGCTGCCATATCTCTTGTAGTTATGATTCTGGTTTC
The DNA here is from genome assembly GCA_963978895.1 of Erpobdella octoculata. NCBI lineage: Eukaryota > Metazoa > Annelida > Clitellata > Hirudinida > Erpobdellidae > Erpobdella > Erpobdella octoculata. The sequence goes on from OZ022242.1 coordinate 8,886,075, forward strand.
CATGGTAACAACACCACGAGAGAAAGAAAAGGTCTCCATATATTGTTTTCTGTACAAATATTTTTCTTTGAATGATTTTTTCATTTTTCCAGATGCGTCGAGTGACATGGTGGACCAGGAAATCGGAACTTCCACCAGAATTAACTGACGATGATTGTTCCAGCGAAGAAAAAGAAGAAGGAACAACTGAAATTCAAGCAAATAAGTTAATTACAGGTTAGCAAATTACTCTCATTCTGAATATCAAAGAATTTGTCATATCCGGCTTTTATTGCAGAAACATCATGCTCAATAAAACTTCGAAACATCATATGTGGCACTCCGAATAAGATCATGTACTCATCTAAAGACGACGATGCCAATAAACTGCCTTCGGACATTCAAGAGAAACCCTTCTGGGCTTTTGTGGGCAACACTAATGGAATTATCGTTATGGCGGTCACTACAATACTCATAATCTTCTACGCTTAGCTCCGAGATTGGTGGATAGTGAGGATAACACGCACACGCACATGTACATGCCATTTGGCAGAAACAACTTTTCTAGCCAAATTCTCGACTTTTCGGTATAAAACTCGGTGAGGAAATATTGGTCTCTTCTAATATAACACAGCGAAAGCGCAAAAATTGATGGTGTGTTCCAAGAATATAAATGTTATAGTCTCTGTGATTTCATTAGTTTATGATTCCAGTCGTAAACACTATGGAATTTTGTTTTACTCATGTTCTTTTTGTTGAGCCTCGTATTCTTTTGATTTGATAGGTGGAGTGTTTACTCTTTTGTTGTTGTGCTAATTCTCTGATAATTTCGGTTCTTTTTGTTTGTTTATTTTTCTAGTTTTACTTTTGACCCTGATGATGGCTGACATAGCTGAAACGGTCCGTCGGTCTGGATTCTGATGATAGCACTAGAAGCCGAACCTGGCCAGTTAGCCAAGAAAATTAAAATAATTACAACGATATTTGAACGTGTCGATAGAAAATTACTCCAGCAGTTGCATGGTTTTGTGTTGGCTAACATTTTTTTGTTGCAAATGTGTTGAAGATACTTTAGTTGCTGCTATTCCACTGACAGGTTTCATATGCTATTTTAGTTGATGATATTGAACTTTCTGTGCTTTTTGTTCGTAATGGTATTTTGAGTTACCTTCATGTAAACAGACTCTGAAGCTGGCACACCATGTCGAAATAGATAGTTAATCTCATAATAGAGAATTACAAGGCTTTTGACTCAAATCGGTTTAGTACAAAAATGGCTATTAAACTGGTTAAAATTAAAAAAAACCTCAAATACGTTGATGCGCTCTCAAAACTAAGAGCCTTTGAGGAAAATACCAATATGGCGTCGGGATAAAAATTATCAGTCAAATTTTGGACAATATTTGCATTATAATGAGATAGAGAGTGTTAAATAAATTTAGATTGAATAGTAAACCTAGTCACCACAAAATCATTAAAATTGGACAACACAAATTTATGAGCGCGAATTAGTAAACCGATGACGCAAAAAAATCCGGTCTTAAAAAAATCCAGTCTAAAAATCCTGTCTTATTGACCCTCTGTGCGGGGTCATTAAGATTGGATACTGCAAGTTTTAATTAGACTTACCATTTAAAATTAAATCAAATTAAAAGTTCTTTTTCTATATTGATCCCTAACCAACATGTTAAAAACATAAACTTTAAAGTTCATGAGTAGTCTCACTATTTTTCTGGGGATCCAAACTAACCAGCCAAACTGTACTGTGTATTGTTTATCCAATGAATAAATACGCAGAAACTTCTTATTACCTCACTGCAAAATATTTGGTTCTGCCCATATATATAGAATAGGTATATCGGAGATGAGCAAGTTTTGAGTGAGATGCCAAGATGGCCTCCCGAAAACGATTTAGACTCTTTTTGGTTTCAAGAACATTCATTATTTATATTAATCGGCATTAATTTTACCGATATAAAACGATAAAGACATGGGAAGATTTTAAATTTAATACAGCATTTGGCAATAATAATAATTAAAAGATGGGCTGATTTTGAAATTTGTTCACAGCTAGCTTAATATTTTTACTGCAACATTTGGCAATATATTATTTTTTTGATTTGCTAAAAATGCTATGGAAAATTCCAATTTAAAAACGAGTTTACTGTATTGTACAAGTATCTTATATTTGTTTGATTTGCCAGAAAAGCTATAAAAATTCCAATTTCAAAACTTGTTTAATGTATTGTACAAGTATCTACAAAAAATTGAATAAAGTCAGAAGAAAGCTCAACATCTTTGAAATCTACGAAGAAAAAAGTGTAAATTATTTAGATTAAATGTACATCTATCTATGAAAATATTGACACAAAGTCTAAGATTCTTAGACTATAAGTACATTTTTTTATAACAAAATAGTTATAACAATTTTAAACTTTAAATTATGAGTACATGTACTTAAAAAAACAAAATCAACATAAAAAATCTGTGTTATATGTGTCAAAGCTTAAAATCTTAAGATTGTATATACATCTGCTCAGAATTAAAATCTGTTTTAAATATTCCTAAACTTTCTTTTCCCAGTCTATCAAATAATAAAACTAAAAAATCAGAGATCTTTCAGATCAACCAAAAACTTAAAGAAGACAACAACACAAATTTAGAAGGAAATGCTGAATTAATTTCTGCAAGACCTTTTTCTGATCACATTTATTCAAATAATGAAATGGTTTCATTGCTGAATTTTGAACATTCCTATACTTTGCTTTGATTTTTTTAAGTAGATGTGCATATTTTCCAAAGATTTTAGACATTTTTTCACTTTTTTTTATAGATATACATATATTTTAAAGATTTTATACTTTGCTTTAATTTTTTTAAGTAGATGTGCATATTTTCTAAAGATTTTAGACATTTTTTCACTTTTTTTTTATAGATATACATATATTTTAAAGATTTTATACTTTGCTTTGAATTTTTTAAGACTTTAAGGTTTTATGACATAATTTAAATAGTTTAAATTTTTTTTATTTTTTTTTATAAAAAGATGTACTTTTAGTCTAAGAAACTTAGACTTTGTTTTGATTTTTTTCATATATAGATGTACATTTAAATTTGATATAAATATTTCATACTTTTTTTCTCTGTAGATTTTAAAAATCTTAAGCTTTGTTCTGATTTTTTTTCAGTTTTCTGCAGATACTTGTACAATACATTAAACAAGTTTTGAAATTGGAATTTTTTATAGCTCTGGCAAATTAAACAGATATTGCCAAATGTTGCAGTACAGTCAGTATACATTTTAAGCTAGCAGAGAACGTAAATTGAGTAGAAAAATTTCAAAATCAGCCCATATTTTAATTATTATTATTATTGCCGATTAATATAAATAATGAATATTCATGTAATCAAAAAGACTCTAAATCGTTTTCGGAGTTCTTTGGTCTGGCTCCTAGGCTGCCTAGCTGAAAACCATCTGAAACTACAGGCAGGCCGATATACCTATTCTATATATATGGTTCTGCCAAGGCCAACGCAATTTTCAATTTATGTTTCTCTACATATTATAATGCGCCAATGCATCATTCAAACAGGTTATCTCCAGCAACTCCCTTACCGCTATACCACCAGCGGATCTGTAGACCTGTGGACTTAAGAGTCGGCGGTTCGAATCTCGCCGGCGTCACCAGCATCTGCAAGAAGTGTGGGTAGGCGCCTATAAATGGCTGCCTCTGGTTGTTCTGTATGAATGGGACCACGAGTAAGTAAAAGTTGTATAAAGTGATTCGTGGCTTAGATGTCTAACGATTAACGCCACGTTAAACAGTTTAAAAAAAGGTTTTAGTCCGAGAAAAGGAAAAATGCTAACAGACCAATCCTACGCATACCAACCACGAACTTTAACCGATTATTTCATTCTGTGTCATCTCGCTGTTTAAATCGTTTAATTGATACGTTGAAAAAATTCCAAGTTTTATATCTAAGCATAAAATCTGGTAAGTCTTAAAAATTAATTTATTGTAGCGTTACTTTTTATTCATTTTTCCTTATAAACTTAATTTTTGAAAAATAAAAACGATCTTAAAATTCGTGTAAAGTTATTTGATATAATGTAGGTTTTTCCTGGTCTTGAAACAGGCTACAAAGTTTTTTTTTTAATCTCTGATGTTACCTTCACCGGTGGTTTTGTTTGTGTGCTCATTTGCTATCAAGAGTGCCTGGTCTCCCCTACTCATATGAGCCTCAAACGTGAAACTAACACTTGAATGTGGAATTTTTTGTGTTTTAAAAGTAAAAAATAAATAGAAGCAACAATCTGTATATCTTGAACAAACCTATTTTTAAGTTTTTAATGTTGCCGTAACACTCTCAGCAAGTAAGCTTAAAGGTCAAAACATTTTAAAAGATAATAATTTTTAACCATTTTCTTTCAAGGGTACATGCATATATATATATATATATATATATATATATATATATATATATATATATATATATATATATATATATATATATATATATATATATATATATATATATATATATATATATATATATATATATATATATATATATATATATATATATATATATATATATATATATATATATATATCTGTGTGTATGTGTATATATATATATATATCCAAGCAATGTAATTACAAAATAACCTTATGTTAAACGTTTGGAATCTTTATTCTGATAAATATAAACAGTAATTGCTACGATGGGTAATAAGAGTTATTTAGAAGCTTCGGATTATGTTGTTATATTTGTTTATTTTGCTATCGTTGTTGGTGTCGGTTTGTTTGTATGTTTTTTTAATTATTTTTATTTTATAACATTGCAACCCGTAAACAGCGATGTTTAAATTATGAAAAGGAAAGCAGGGGGTTTTCCGAACCAGACCTTCCATTGCTGTTCTGCTGACTTATATAAAACATGTCTAAATAACATGAAGTCTAAAAAATATTTTTTTTTAAACAACGTTTGTATACTACTGTACTAAAAGGTTTAAAATAATATTAAAGTTTCCATTTAAACATTTTTAAACTAAATTTTTCGTTTGGAAGATAAGTGAGTTTGGCGTTATCTATATCATATATAACCGACTAATAAATACAAGTTGAAAGTTAAAAGTTAAAGTTAAAGTGTATTCGATTTTGAGTGCCACTTACACAAAGTAATGGACCAGCGGGAAGTTTTACAACGTTGCCAACTACAAGATAAGACTAGCGTACAAACAACATCGCAAGTTTATATAAGCGTTGTCATAATAATATTTTATTATTATAATGCTTATATTAACTTGCGATGTTCTTTGTTGTTTGTTTGTTTGTTTGTTTGTTTGTTTGTTTGTTTGTTTGTTTGTTATTTCAGCGCAAACGTTGTTTTTGAAAACATCGCTACTCGTCCGATCAACGAAGTTAAGCAACGTCGAGCTCGGTTGGTACTTCGATGGGTGACATTATATTAAATACATTAAGCCGTTTTTAGATTTATAAAATTAATTTAAACACTAAAAATGAAAAATAATAAAAAATATGAATATTATTTAGATTTATAAAAAAATAAATAGGGGCTGATACAGGGGGTCCTGTAGCCCTGACCCCTTCTGTAAAAAAAACTCAAATTGTTAAGTATTTTACATGCAGTTACATGAAGATGGTCCAAAAGCCTAGGTGTAGCGATTTTCCTGGGGTACAGAGTAACAGTTGTCATAACGTCCTTTTATCTTGCATTAAAAACTTTCCATTTTGAGTAAAGTTATGTCCTAGACAAAATTATGCTGTTTTATTTATTTATGACACTTTTATTTAAATTGTACAATATGAATATATACAGATCTTATGTTTACTAATATTTTGTTGTAAAATTTAATGAATCATTAAGTATTATCATTCTAGTTATAACTATGTTTGGCTGTATTATTCATTTGCTATAGTTTGTGGGTTTACATAAATACGTTTTCTTGTAGTGAATCGGATCAGGCTTTTATATTATAGCATGCGCTGAAAAAAACTTGACTTTTGAGAAGGCCAATAATAACTATATTATTCTGCTAAAAACTGTTAAAAAAATTCATTTTTTTAATAACTAAATATTGAGCAAACTTTAATGTGAAAACTTATTAATTGAACCAGTGGAGAGGGGGAGCAGTGGGGTATTTGCCAGAAAGCAAAAGGAAAGACAACAATTTTACCAAATTTCAGCCATTTTTAAACATGTAAAATATGTAAAATTAACAAATTGTTTTTGCACTCTTTCACACCAGTGATTTCCACAGTTTTCTTGGGGAGGGAGCTTACCGAACCCGGGATATAGCTCAAGCGTTTTCAATGCTTTTGGTTTTGGTTGTCCAATTGAAAGGATGGTAGAAGATGGGGGCGCATTTCTTATATTTTGCTTTCGGGCGCCAGATACTGTGGATACGCCACTGAATTTAACACAATAATAAAAAAAATGTCTCGTTTGGAGCACATACAGGTTATTTTGTTATACAAAGCGTTGTAAAAAAAACTTGACTTAAGAGAAGGTCAATGAACTTAACTAATTTTATTATTCTGCTAAAAACTGTTAGAAAAATTTATCTTTTGAATGAATAAATATTGAGCAAACGTTTATGTCAAAACTTAATAATCCGACACAATAATGAAAAAACTTCCTACCAGCTTTGGACCTCCTCCTTTTGCTAATCCTGTATCCGCCCCTGGGTGTTGATGGCGCCGATGGACTTTATCTCCAACTATAGCTTGTACCTATTGACGTAAGCAAATGTGAATTAGTTTCTAGCTTAAGGAAGTTACATTCCGGAACCTGGAATGAATCCGAGTACTCGTATATCCATGCCGGTGAAATTGAAAATTTAATGCTACGGTTAAATTAATAATCTGGTATATAGCAAAATAAATTAAAAAGCTGCGTAGATTGATTTTTAAAGCGTGCGTTTTTATTTATTTAACTATTTCAAAAGTAGTCGAAGTACGATTAAAAAATCTCTAAAATTATCAAAAGAAATCATTAAAAAAAAGTTGAGCAAAAAAACCAAGACTTTGAAATGAACAAGTCATATTTTTACAAATGAACTTCCTTTTTTATAAACAGTTTAAAAAATAAAATTTACGGAACGCCTTTGTTTGAATTTGTTACCACTAATTGTCAACAGTTTTAAAATAAAAAAAGTAAACAGTAATTTTTTGCTGCAAACCATTATTCAATTTGTGTTTTTTTTCTGAAATTTAAACATATAAAAACAAGTTGCAGTAATAGAATTCAAGATAATTCAATCATTCGATAAGAATTTCCGAAAAAATTTTGTTCCTGTAAATATCAAATAATACAGCCAAATGAATTTAAAAAAACTTGAGCAGCATGGTAAATAACAGTTAAATTATTAAATTTTTTCTAATAATATTTTATAACCAAACGTTGAATTATTAAATTTGTTATTATAATATTATATAATCAAGGCCACCTTCCGAGCAAACAAGAACAGTGCAAAAGGATTTTTCCTTGCCGGAAACGGAATGACTTTTGTACCGGTAGAAATGAAATATGGCTTTTTAATAGTTTCTGAAATCATTTCAAATTTAAATATAAAATTATTCTAATTAGATTGCAGGGTCGATATTTGCTAGCAACGTTGGTGCCCCCATGTTTGTTGGACTTGCTGGTTCTGCTGCTGCCTCTGGAATTGCACCTACAATGTTCGAATGGCAGGTATGTCGTCACATGATCAAACAGTTATAATGATTTTAAGTGATTTTTATTTATTTAATTTTTTTATAGGCAGCTTACACCATAATAGCTCTTGGGTGGATTTTCGTTCCAATATACATGTCTTCAAGAGTGAGTTTGTAGGTGCTATGCTGATTGCTTATTTATAGTAAAAACAAAACCTATTTCTTGTATTCATTTTAGATAGTTTGCATTTTTTTCAGTGTTTCACTCTCCCTGAATATCTTAAAAAAAGATTCGGAGGTAGAAGATTGAGAATATATTATTCTTGTGTGCTGCTCTTTTTATCAATAGTTAGTGGAATATCGGTAGGTACTTTTTTAAACTAATTATATTCTTAATTCGGTATTTTGTAAACAATTTTTCAATAAAACAAATTAGTCAATTAAACACTGACCAATGGCTAATCAACCAATCAGTTGTTAAAATGTTATGATCACCTGGCATCAAAGCCTGTCGGATATTAGGCATAAAAGACACAGATGTTAAAGTTTGAAAGATAATTTTATTTTCGAACTTAGCGTGACAAACTGAGTATGCCAAATTTTATCAAAATAAATGCAGTAGCATTAGATTCACATTGAATAAAAAAAACAAATATTGCTTATTATTAGAATAGACAAGTTTATGCGGATCAGCAGAAAACTCGAAACAAAAAATCCGGTCGAACAACGTATTAAATGCCTGACATTTAAGCAATTTTTAAAAAAATCATTGTTTTAGTTTTTTTTTATATTTTCAATAATAAAAATTTAAACAACAAACAATTTTTAAAGAACTCTTTATTTTGAACAAAGTACATGACATGTGTACATATTTGTCTTATTTAGGGTGAAATATACTCTGGAAGTATTTTTATGCAGTTATTGTTGGAGTGGAATATCTATTTGTCAACATTTGTCATACTTGCCATCACAGCAGTGTGTTCCATTGGAGGTCACAATTAATAATACATAAATGAATAAACTCATTTAATAAATTAAAACAATAATTTTTTTAAATAAAGGTGGCCTCACTGCTGTTATTTACACAGATGCATTACAAGCTGTCGTAGTAGTTCTAGGGGCTGGTTCTGTTGGTATTCTATGTAAGGCTTTAGAAATTATATTTATTTTTTAAATTTATTTTAAAAAGAGGTCGATTGAAAACATAGTATTGTCGTATTTCAGCATTGAATAAAGTCGGAGGTTACAGTGCTATGATGGGACAGTTCTTGAAAGCTGCTTCACGCGACACTTACCTGAGACAGTATCAGTATGGGAATGCAACATGCGGGTTTCCACCTTCAGATTCTTTTCACATTTTCAGACCACTTCACTCAAGTTTTCCCTGGCCGGGACTCGTTTTTGGCTTGACAATTTTAGCACTTTTTGCTTGGTGCAATCAACAGGTTTTAAAAAAAATTAAATGATTAGTAATCAAGATACTCAAAACAAATATTATTTAGGTTATAGTCCAAAGGAATTTGTCAGCAAAATCAGTGTCTCACAGTAAAGCAGCATGTGTACTGGCAAGTTACATTAAACTTATTCCTTTTTTGTTATTCATCATACCTGGAATGATCAGTCGGATTTTGTATCCAGGTAATTTTATATTATTTTTTAAGTTTGGTGAAAAGAGTTACCCTTGCAAGACGTTTAATCTGAGCTATGCAAGTAAACTCCTTGCTTAAGGGAGAGCTACGCTGATGACGCCGGTGAGTTTCGAGCCAGCAAACTATGAACCAACAGGCAAACGCTTTATCGCAATATCACTACTTCCTTATCTATCAAATATAACTCACTATTACTTAGATATTTTTGAAATATACTATAGATGAAATTGCTTGTTCGTCTCCTGAAGCTTGTAAAGCAATATGCGACAATCCAGCAGGATGCACCAACATTGCTTATCCTCTTCTTGTCCTTAACATTCTTCCTACAGGTAGCACTTCTATAATGTACATTTAATAATGTAGATTAAATTTGTTATTAAAACCTGGAAATAATTGTGAATTTATTTTATTTAGGCTTAAAAGGCTTTATGTTGGCCGGAATGCTTGCAGCACTCATTAGCTCGTTAACCTCGCATTTCAATAGCAGCTCCTCTTTATTCACTATGGATATTTGGATGTATTTTCGTAAAAAAGCTAGTCAGTTTGAATTAGTTCTTGTGGGAAGACTGTTCGGCGTGCTCATGATTTGCTTGAGTGTCGCCTGGCTTCCAATTCTACAGATCATTCAAGGAGGCCAACTTTGGGATTATCTTCAAGCAATATCATCTTATATATCTCCTCCGTGGGTGATGGCGTTTTTACTGGGAATGTTTTGGTCACGAGCCACTGAACAAGTTTGTTATAACTTTAGTCCATATGTTGAAGTTTTTATCAAATTCTATGTTTCAACTAGATTTTAAAACAAGTCAAAATTTCCTAGAAAATTTTTTTTCTTTAAACTATTGTCATATTATCAAGATCAAGATCCAAAAATTGCATTCATGTCTCTCAATTAATTATGTTATTTTCGAGAATTAAGAAATGGCAGCCATATCTTTCTTGCCTTTTTTGTACAGTTTTCTTAGATTTCTTAGCAACTCATATAATAACGTTGTTCTTGTTATTCTCTAATTTTGACAATTCTAGCACCACTCTTCTAGTAACAGATAGACCTTTTGCAGCCACTGCTACATAAGATAGTATTTTATTTTTTAATTTGAAAATTTTTTTAGGGCCAATTCATTTAGGCCCTGCCCGTCTATGCCCATTTGCACATGGCCCTTCAAACAACTGTCATTTTTAACAAGAAATCGATTTTATTCTCATCTATTTGAGCTTTTGATGTTGTAAATTAAATTGGACGTAGATTTAATACGTTATAATGCTACCTAAAGCATGTTTAAAATTTTCAACTTTATTTATTTATTTACTTAGAAACTAATTTGTTTACATGAATAAAAATGTAATTGGCCACATTTATTTAAACAAACCAACGTTAATTTTTATTCAAGGGAATCTGGTGGGGCTTAATGGTGGGCCTGGGGGTTGGACTTACAAGAATGATTTTAGAGTTCAGCTATCCCGTGCCGTTTTGTGGAAGTACTCAAGCAGACACAAGACCAGCAATAATTGCTAACGTTCATTATTTAACATTTGCTATCATTCTGGCAGCAATTTCTTGTATAGTGATGGTGATGGTTTCTATAGTTACACCTTCCAGAAAAAAAGAAAAAGTAATGACAGTTGTTTTCTACTTTTTAAATTTCTTGTTTAAATGACCTAATAAATTGAAATCTTTTTCTAAGCTGCATCAGCTGACTTGGTGGACCAGAAGGTCAAAACTCTCGCCAGAGTTGAGCGACGATGACGAATCACTGAGCGATGGAGAACATCAATCTAACTACGACGAACCAAATGGTTCTGTGAATAAAATTTTGTTTTAATTTTTACTGTTTAAAAAATTAGGTTTTCTTACAGAAGCAAATTCTTGTCTAACAAAAATACGCCGTTTTGTATGCGGATCTCAGGGAAAATCTCTTCAACCATCAAGTGCTGATGACAACAATCTGCTTGCAATTAATCTGGAAGAGAGCCCACTTTGGTCTCGAGTGTGCAATATAAATGCTTTCATTTTAGTCGCGATCACCAGCTTTCTAATAGGCTTCTATGCTTAATGTTGACAGCATATAATAAAATACTTGAATCATTTTGATACTGAAGTGGTTTATTAAATTTTAAATAATTTACAACAGAAACAAATTGTTTATGAATAAATAATGTTTTACTAATTAATAGTACAAATGACAGATCAAAAATTTATATTTTTATGAATATTTTTATTCAAATGTTTTATGTGTAAATGAGTATCAATAATGTGTTTCTCTTCATTCTTCAAAACTATCACACACAAGCGATGCTATTGAAGTTATCGAGCCACCAACAAAACCAACTGTTTCTATGATTGTGTTTATTGGTTTGTGACTAAGTTTTGATTTTAATTCTTGCCAAAACGTCATTTAATTATTTTTTTGAACAAAAAATAAGAACGAATACATAAAAGGACGTGCTGATATAGCTGTGCGATAAAGTGTTGCATTTTATTTCTCATTCTAACCATGAATTTGTTAACCTATGACACGTTCACAGCGCACAATAAATCAACATCATACATAACTTTCGATAACTGTATGTATGTAGGCATGGATATCTTAATATAACAACAAGATACACATCCATTAAAATCACTAATTTAGGCCTAATCGGTTAAGACTGATTATATCAGGATTGTGAAAGTGTTGAAGATACAAATTACTACCGCGTCAGTAGTTATATCATGGTTACATAAATCTCAATCACAATATGACGTACATAGTCGTACTGATTAAAGACTACTAGAATATGTTGTGTATCCAGTTGTTATATTAAGATATTCTTGATGTATGTTAGCAATTTCGCATAACGCGGCGGTCAGCAGGTCAGCTGCTGGTAAAATTAGTGCGTGCAAGCATGTAATAAAAGTTGTGACGCAACTGTACACTGTTATTCCTAATAAGTGAAAGTTATTTAAAAAAAGTGAAAACATGCTTTTAAGACAGTTATAAAATTTCATAGCTACATCGTATTGTAAATATATTGTCCCGGTGAATAGTGAGCAAAAGATGTTTATAGTTACTAAGACGATAAAGGTTCTTGTCATAATTATAAATATTTTTCTTTAATTTGTTTTAAGAATTTTTGTTTTTCAAATTTTTTAAATTTATATTTGTTTAATTAAACTATACATTTTTTAAATGGACGACTTTTAGGTATAATAATTTTCCGAACTTTAAGATGTTCTCTGACATCACAGGGCCATTCGGACAATTAAAAGTTAATAAAAGCATGTCATATTGCCCCGGTGAATAGTGAGCAAAAGATGTTTATAGTTACAATGACGATAAAGGTTCTTGACATAATTATCAATAATCTTCTTTAATTTGTTTTAAGAAATGGTGCTTTTCAAATTTTTTAAATTTATATTTGTTTAATTAAACTATACATTTCTTAAATAGACGATTTTTAAGTATAATAATTTTCCGAACTTCAAAATGTTCTCTGACATCACATGGTCATTCGGACAATTAAAAGTTAATAAAAGCATGTCATAAAAATAAAATAAAATAAATTAGCGCTGCGAGTGTAAAAAAAGATATATAACGATTATTTAAAAATCCGTAATTCTTGACAAGATATCTCTAGTAATAATTAATATATAAATACTAGTTAACAAAGAAACAGATTATTTCAGTTGGTAAAATTGTTTTAGCTGTGTATAAAGATCATAACTGTCACAGAATTGTTTTTTTTTTAATTTTTTCTTTTGTTTGACCTGGGTTCTAGGTTATTCTGAAGGTCCATATTTAATAAAACATTTAGTATATTCGGACTCGATTCCATTCTCGAATAAATGAAAGTGCAAACTTACAGACCATCTCACTATACTTATCCAAAATTGATACAAAAACCACCATCTTTGAACGCCCATAAATCCATATCTGGAATACAAATTAAAAAAAATGTTTCCCCATCAGATGGTCCCATCAGGGGTCGTCTTTTCATGTAGAGTGCAGCTTCGTTTCACCTGATGGGGTGGCTGAGCCGTGTGTCAAAAAATAGTGCCGAATCCGGGCTACCCATTTTCGAGCGCTCATAACTCCGGAACCGGAAATCACGTGACCCTGTGATTTAAATTCGAGTTAGGGCTCATAGATTCCTATCTTAATTTTGAGTTTGTTTTTTCCAGGTCACGTGGTTCCGGAGATATTCGACGTCAAATCCACAAGCGTTTATAGCCCATAAGCGGGTGGGCGTAGTCGCACAGACTTCCGGTCGGCACCGAAAGTAGGTCTGACCCCGTGTACCTAAAAATCTCAAGTCGCTGGCTATTACCGTTTCTGAGAAATCGCAATTTCCGTGCTCGGATTCCTATCCCTCCCGGCTTTGGTGTCGGATTCAACTATATGTCGGGTTCAACTACATGTCCGAATCAAAGATAGCGCCCAGTATACAGACCGTATCAGACGGTGAGATCCAGTCGGCACCGAGGCGGATTGATACATTTGGCGCTTGTTTTTTTTTCAGACGGCAAATTAATCGATGTAACTGTAAACCAGCCAAAATTAAAATGCTGTTGTGCCTAACTAAGAATACCGTTGAAAGATGATTAAAAACAAATGTAAAGAAATAAACAGTTTCATAATACTCAATCTAAACATCTATACGGAAAAAACCGTCCGCTAAAACAACAACGCATTAAAAAAATAGAAGTAGACTAAAAGTGAACAAAAATCGTAGTAAAATAAAAAAAACTGTTTACTTTAGCAATAAAATCAAAAACGAAATAATGTATTACACTGGAAATAGACGTCATTTGAAAAATTAACTCCATAGAACTATTAGAGTGCTTTATACATTTTTTTTCATAAAAAGTCAGACAATTTTGCAATTCAATACATGTGTTTTAAATGAAAACTCTTGCATATCAAGACTTTGTTACTTTATTTTAATTTAACCATTTATTTTACTTAGTACAACTTAGGTATTGGAAATTCGAGCGTGGCTAAAAGTAACATCGGCGATGTGCCGAACGACGATATCGATGTGCACGTTAGAGAGCAACTAAAATTATAATTATTTAACGAATTGTTAAACCGATAGGGGCAAAAAAAAATAAAAACTTAATATATTAATACTAAACTATTACGTACGGCTCGAGCAGCTCAACCGATGGACACGAGTAAACAAACTTCCGAAAATTATTGTTCTCAAACTCTAAAAGAGACGGACGGATGTCAAGAAAGCGAAGGATATTGAAAAAAAATTGTAAATTAACCGAAGCATTGCTACTACAGAAGTTATCAGGAATAGCTCTGCTTTATATTACGTTACAAATTTTGTAACTGGATAAATAAACGGCGTCTAAGAACAACTGTAATCTAAAAGTGAAATATAAAGAGATTTAAAAAGATCCGTCATTTTTGACTGGCTACTTCTAGTATATATATAAATATATATATATATACATAAATATATATATATATATATATATATATATATATATATATATATATATATATATATATATATATATATATATATATATATATATATATATATATATATATATATATATATATATATATTCTTTTAAACAGGCTCTATTAAACACAATTGACCACTTAACGTTAGTCATCTTTCTTAGCAAGTTTTTAAAGCTTTTTTCATTTGAAACGACGAGACATATATTGAAGAATTTATTGGTAAAAATTGATGAGTAATAAAACGATCAGGGTTAACTGGCCAGTTTCAGCTATAAAAAGCCATCTTCAGAACCCTATGTTAAACAATAAATTAAATATTATAATAGTTGAAAGGGAAGAGTTAAAAATCAGAAATACTTGGGCTTAGACGGAGACATTGAATTAGAGCTAGGCTGAATCAGTTTTCAGTTAATAAATTAATACGGCTATTGATAGATGAAACACATTGAAATTTAGGTTAAAAAAACAGAAGGAAAAAAAAGCGACCACATTAAATGAGTTACAAAGAGCGAAACTAACTTTGAAAATAAATGGAGTTCAAAGAAAAGTAGCCCAACAAAATCGATATTTTTTTCTAATAATTTAGAACTAAATAAGTAATTAAAACACCGGAAAGACAAGCTATATATATATATATATATATACTAGCCGGGGCACCCGGCGTTGCCCGGGGTTTTTAGAGGTTTACCTAATGCGTTTCTTTTTCGCTCGTGTTTCCTTCCCGCTTGCGTTCCCGCTCCCGGTCGTTATCCGTTCCCTGTCGTTTTCCCGCTCATTTTTTTGCTCTCAGCCCCCCCTAGATCCGATTCTACATACATACATACATACATACATACATACATACATACATACATACATACATACATACATACATACATACATACATACATACATACATACATACATACATACATACATACATACATACATACATACATACATACATACATACATACATACATACATACATACATACATACATACATACATACATACATACATACATACATACATACATACATACATACATAAACACACACAGACACACATACATGCACATACACATACATACAAGGTTGTGTGAAAATTTCATTACGATCGGATGAATGGTGTAGCAATGCATAAAGGACATATATATATATATATATATATATATATATATATATATATATATATATATATATATATATATATATATATATATATATATATATATATATATATATATATATATATATATATATATATATATATTTATATATACATATATATATATATATATACACATATATATATATATATATATATATATATATATATATATATATATATATATATATATATACATACATACATATCCATATCCATATCCATATTCATATTCATATTCATGTTCATATTCATATTCATATTCATATTCATATTCATATTCATATTCATATTTTTTTTTTTTTTTTTGCTAGGTTGTACGATTTTTGTTAGAAAACACGTGCTAATTGCCTAATAGCACTAATCTTTACTAATCATATTACGCAAGACATTAATTAAAAGATTATTTATTGCCTAAGCGATTGTTTTGCTTAATATTATTACGAAATAATTATATTATTGCTTACAATTAATTTGATTGGATTTCAATAAATTGCTATAAACAAAATGAATACTGATTTTCTACTTGAGAAACATTGGCCGTGTTTTGGACAAGGCAATCATTCAGTAGCTTCGAAAATGCTGCATGAATGGTGCGGCAAAATCTCGGCGTTTGTCTCATCACTTTCGGAGCGATTAACGCTATTTGAAAGTAAAGACAAAATCAATCTTGATGAAATCTGCAAGTTGAAAACAGATTTGGCGGTCGCACAGACCGAGAAAAAATTCCCATCGATTGTGAATGACTGGGTTCAAGTGGTGAAAGCCGGTACTCAAAAAACAAAACAGCCAGCTGCTCAGTTGGTTGTTGTTAATGCTTCAATAAATGAACTGAAGGATCGTGAAAGAAGAAAAAAGAATATAATTGTTTACGGTATCCCTGAGTCACCGAACTCAGCCCAGGCTACTAAAAAAACTGAGGATGAAGAATCCGTTAAACAAATCTTGAATGTAATCGGTAAGTCTGAGGTAAAACCTGTACATTTGAAACGACTAAGATCTAAAGACACAAGCAAACCAGGTCCAATTTTGGTAGAATTATCTGATGTTAGTCTTAGGAATCCGATTCTCATGGCTGCCAAAATTCTGAGAAACAGTGACCATAAATCCGTCTATATCAGTCCGGATTTAACAGAAGCGGAAAGACAACTGGATTATCAGCTTAGACTTGAAAGAAACAAATTAAATGCAAATTTAGCTAAGGATTCGCCCTTTCGGTACTGCATCCGGGGTAATCAATTGCAAAAATTCAAGAAAAGTTTTTAATAAAGAAGTTTTTGCTGGCCTGTCTGTTGCATTTCATAATGTGTGTTCGATCAAAGAGAAATCGTCTCGAATCTGTGATCTGATTGCGTCTCAGTCTATTGACATTTTTGTTGCAGCAGAGACTTGGCATGAATCTGGTGATGGCGTTTTGTTGGGCCGTGTTACTCCTGCTGGTTACAAGTGTCTTGATCGGGCACGTCCTGCTGACCATACAAGCAAATCTCGGGCTTTGATAAATCATGGTGGAATTGCAATTATTTATAAGGATGGCTTGTCTATGACTGAAATTGATCTTCGAACACCAGTTGCGTCATTCGAATTTTTATGTTGTAATATCTCTAGCAATCAGACTGGAGTTGTATTGTTATCAGTCTATCGTCCTGGATCAAAGCCTGCAACCAAGAAATTCTTTGATGAGTTCTGTTTCTTTTTGGAAATATTGTCAACATACCGTAGACCAATTGTTATTACTGGAGACCTGAACATTCACGTTGAAAGACAAAATGATATAATTGCAATGAAACTGCATGAATTGCTAACTTCTTTCAATTTGATTATTCATGAGACAATTCCAACGCATCGGCTAGGAGGGCAGCTTGATCTCGTGATTTCACGTGATGATATGGTAGATCTTCAAGTTTCTGTGCAAGAAACTGGCTTATCTGATCATCTAATGCTATTGTTTCGACTTCCACTCCAAAAACCAACTAAGCCTGTTGCCACTTTTTGGGGACGTTCATGGAAGAGATTTGATTATAATGCATTCCTGACTGATTTACGTTTGAGTGAACTTTGTCATAATCCAGAAAATTTTGTTCATCATTCAACTGATGAACTTTTCCAGTGCTCTTCATCTACTCTATCAAAGCTTCTCGATAATCACGCTCCGTTTACGTTAATTAAAAGAAAACCTCGAAATCTACTAACGCCATGGTTTGATAGTGAATGCCGGGCATTTAAGCGGTCCACGAGACGACTTGAACGGATTTATCGTCGGCATCACACAACGGCGAGTAAATCTATATGGATTGATGCTTGCGGACCATGCGATATTTGTTCCAGAGAAAAGAGCATGAATACTGGGAAGCCAGGATTGCCGTTAATCAGAAAGCTCCAAAAAAGCTCTGGAGTAACTTGTCAACACTTCTTGGTAAAGAAAAGTCTTCATCTAATGTGAGCTCTTCTATTACTCCAGACCAGTTTGTGAGGTTTTTTCAAGACAAGGTAGAGCAAGTTAGAACACATACAGCGCTTGCAAAGCCACCATCTATACTTTTGACCAGCACGTTGTTCATGGATGAATTCCAACCAGTCACGGCTGATGAGATAATAAGATTGATAATGGCTGCTCCGAACAAATATTGTTCACTGGATCCATCCCCTACTTGGATTATCAAAAAATGTTGTGTCCACATTGCATCTTTTGTCGCTTTGATGTGCACTCGATCTTTACAAGAAGGATATTTTCCTGCTAGTCAGAAGTCAGCACTTGTGACTCCGCTTATTAAAAAAGACGGACTTGACCCTGCTGACATGAAGAGCTATCGACCAGTCTCTAACCTGACCTTTATGTCAAAACTGGTAGAGCGGATTGTTGCTAAACGATTGAATGTACATCTAGGTCTTTCTGGCAGTCTCCCATCGAACCAATCTGCGTATCGCCAGTTTTACTCTACAGAATCTGCACTACTCAAAGTAGTGAATGATCTGGCAGTTGCTACTGATAGTGGTAAGGTGTCGCTACTGAGTCTTTTAGATCTGAGTGCCGCATTTGATACTGTTGACCATGGAATCCTTATTGAGAGACTTGAAAAAACTCATGGCATCTGTGGAGTTGTCTTAAAATGGATTATTTCATATTTAACTAACCGCACGCAACGGGTTAGTGTGGGTGGGAACTTGTCATTGTCCGTGTCGCTTAGTAGTGGAGTTCCCCAGGGATCAGTCTTGGGCCCACTACTCTTTCTATTGTACACCACTGATTTATTTGAAATTATTCATCGTTGTGGACTCGAGGGACACTGCTATGCCGACGACACCCAAACATATGTTCACTGCTCTGTTGATGATGCGGAGAATGTTCACCTTCGCTTATTGCCCTGCATAGAGAACATTGAACAGTGGATGGCTTCTAATCGTCTAAAACTGAATGGCGATAAGACTGAATTAATCTGGATAGGTGCAAGATCAAAGTTGCAACAGAGTAAAGCAAAAGCCTTGTTAGTTGCTGGGGCTTTGGTTGCCCCCACAGAAGTTGTTCGAAACTTAGGTGTATATGTCGATTCTGAGCTTTCCATGAAAGATCATATATCTAAACTGTCAAAAACCTGTTTTTTCCAACTACGACAACTTAGAACCATACGAAGGTCTCTGACAAGTGAAGCAACACGTCTCCTGCTGCATTCGTTTGTTGTAAGTAGACTTGACTACTGCAACTCTCTATTTACAGGCTTACCTCTTAGTGCTGTTGGAAAGATTCAACGTATTCAAAATGCAGCTGCTCGTCTTTTTGGTGGACTAAAGAAACATGATCATGTGACTGCAATAATGAAAACTGAACTCCGGTGGCTGCGTATCTCTGAGCGAATTACTTTCAAAATTGGGACTTTAGTCTACAAGGCGCTCCATGGCGAAGCCCCCTCATATTTACAAGAGCTATGTGTCACTGTGTCTGATAAAAATTCTTACTTATCTCGTCACAGATCTGCTAGTCGTGGTGATCTAGTTGTTCCCATAACTCGAACAAAAACTTACGGCAGTCGAGCCTTCAGTATAGCAGGACCGGCAACATGGAACATGTTGCCTGCCAGCATCCGAGAAGCCACTACATTGAGTTTATTCAAGGCCGAGCTAAAGACATTTCTGTTTGCGAAATCCTATCCAAATTGATGATCAGAGAGAAATTATTTCATTTTTCCTGACATGCTGATTTTTGTGTTTTATATTATTTTTTTGCTTTATTTTTATTGTTTTGTTTTGTTGATTTTATTGTAAAAGGAGCCCTGAGGTGTTACACAAAAAGGCGCTTGAAATCCAAATAAACTTGAACTTAAACTTATATATATATATATATATATATATCTTTGAGACATGCTCTAAAAAATACAACTCGCCATTTGGCAGTAACAACTTTTCAAGCCAAATTCTCGATTTTTCGGTTTAAAACTCGCTGTTCGAGACTACAATTAGTCAAAAACTTTTTCGTTAAGCTTTTATTGTCAGACCGACGGACCGTTTCAGCTATGTCAGCCATCATCAGGGTCAAAAGTAAAACGAGAAATATAAAACAGAAAGAACCGAAATTATCAAAGAATTAGCACAACAACAAAAGAGTAAACTAATATATATAAATATATATATATATATATATATATATATATATATATATATATATATATATATATATATATATATATATATATATATAAATATATATATATATATACATATATATATTGTTACGATATCACCAAATCGTATACCGGGCTCAATAGAATGGTTTTGCAGTTTTATTGAAAAAATTAATTAATGAAGCTTAATAAATCCTATTAATCTCTATCAATGGGAAACTGATCGTAAAATCATCGATTTTACATGATTACCCCCTTCTTAATTCTGTTCGTCCCGAACAGCATTGTCGCTATTGAGAAATGCGACTCGGCCACGAACACAAAAATAACTTGATCTTTACTCGTGGCTTTGACCGCAATTCGCAAACAACATGGTCAAGTCTCTTGACCGTTTGATGCAGTTTCTTCCAGTCCTTCTTTGGCTCATCATCAACAGAGTCTTTCTGCACGGTTCATCACAGCCTTTTTGCATGCCTCGTCCTGAACATCTTTGCACGGGAAATAATAAACGAAGGCTTTGTTAAGACTATTTATACCTTCTGGTCTATTAATAAATAAATATTTAATGTCCCTAATAAATCTTCTGAATCTGTTAAGGTTTATCAATAGGAAGTTGATCATCAAACCAGTGATTTTACATTATTACCCCCTTCCTTCTTAATTCTGTTTGTCCCGAACAGCATAGTCGCTTTTGAGAAATGCGACTCGGCCACGAACACCAAAATACCTAGATCTTTACTTGAGGCTTTGACCGCAATTCGCAAACAACATGGTCAAGTCCCTTGACCGTTTGATGCAGTTTATTCTAGTCCTTCTTTGGCTCATCATCAGAGTCTCTCTTTGGCTCATCGTCGCCATATCTGCACGGGTCATTACAGCCTTTATTGCATGCCTCGTCCTGAACATCTTTGCACGGTTTATCGAAACTGTCTGCTTTTTCTTCTTCCTTCACATCTTTTAGATCTTTCTCAAGAAACTCTTCAAAAGGTTTTTCGAAAACACGTTCCATAAATCCAATAAATCCCTTCATCAAACTGTTATTTGATTTTACAATGACTCTTAGTCTATCTGATCTAGAATCCTCTGTGGATTCATCTTATTTAGAATCCTCAGTGGATTTATCTGATTCAGAATCCTCTGTGGATTTATCTGATTCAGAGTTCTCGGTACATTTCTCTGTTCTTGGCTCATCTTTTTCAGAGTTTTTGCTGGCTGCATTGCTATTGTTGTTTTTGTCCTCTTTGTTTTCTTCCAAGCTACAATCAAACGTTTTCTTTCCACATTCCAACTCGGCTCTTTCATCGGTGTCAACTTTCGTATCGTCCAGCGGATCTTTCTTCAAATCATCGCCATCGTCTCTCAAATCAGTGTCTTCTTTTTTTGTCAAATTAGCTTCGACGTATTTCTCCATTGGAGTTTCGTCCGTTTTTAAATCCTCAGTTGCTTCATCCGAGCCAGTTTCGTCACTAAAATCTGACACTGAATATTCGGTGCCGTCGTCTGTTATGGAGGTTTCCGTTTCAGAACCGTCGCTGTATGGGTAAAAGCCATCGCTGTTATTGCCATTATTAAAATCATCATCATTACTTTCATCCTCATCGTTTTGCATTTCGTTTTCAACATTCTTTTCATGTTGTTTAGTTTTGTTGTCGACGTCCAAACCGACTGCATCATTGTCACCATCTTTGCCAGGGTCGTCATCACAATCTTTGTATGGTTCATCTTGAACATTTTTGAAAGGTTCATTATCATGACCGTTTTTGACAGGCTCATCATCACGACCGTGTTTGACAGGCTCATCATCATGACCATCTTTGCATGGTTCATCTTGAACATCCTTGCATGGTTCATCTTGAACAACGTTGCATGGCTCATCACCATGACCATCCTTGCATGGTTCATCTTGTACATTCTTGCATGGTTCATCTTGACCGTCTTTTTTGTTTCCGCAATTGTTTGTGTGACTATTGAGGAGTTCAAGAAATTTCTTCATTTCCTGCTGTGCGGCTCTGTTTTCCTCCCGCGTTGCTCTGTATTCTTCCGCCATTTTGTACAGAGCCTTCATTAATTCATTTTCTGCTTCGAGTTCATACTCTTCTGGGTCAGACCCATTGTTCTCCAATGACGTCCAGAGGCGGTCCACGAGCTCAGACTTTCTTCCTTTATCACTGAGCTCTCGTTTTCTAAGTTCCCGACTCAATTCGAGTATCGAGAGTTCATCCAATGCTTTCAAAACTATTCTTGTATCCCACTTCAAGACACCAATGTTACGATATCACCAAATCGTATACCGGGCTCAATAGAATGGTTTTGCAGTTTTATTGGAAAAATTAATTAATGAAGTTTAATAAATCCTATTAATCTTTATCAAAGGGAAACTGATCGTAAAATCATAGATTTTACATGAATATATATATATATATATATATATATATATATATATATATATATATATATATATATATATATATATATATATATATATATATATATATATATATATATATATATATATATATATATATATATATATATAGTAAATTAATAATATATGAAAGATTTTACAAAGTGCATGTCAAGCTAGGACAGACACACGAGGCTAAAGTTCATGAGAGCTCGATCAGATGGGCCAAAGGCACTGAAAGATTGAAAAATAATAGCAGAGATATATGATATAACTAAGTGGATATAATTCAAAATGGAAAAACAATACGTTTATCAACTAATCTAAGTACTCAATCGTGAGTGAACTAATAAAGATATTTTTTCTATTTGGTGGAAAAAATCTTGGGGAACCCGTCGCCCGTTAGATCATAAGCATATTGATGGTCAACATATCAAATAAACAAATTTTATTTATGATGTACAAATTTAGTCTAAACTTGTTCTTATTATTTAATACAAAGTATAATACGACAATCAGAAAAAGTTTTTTTTCCGAAATGCAAGAAACGTCTTATTTAGAAGTTGCAGGTTTTGTTGTCATCGCTACATACTTTGTCATAGTAGTGGGTGTCGGCTTATTTGTGAGTTTATATATTGGTTTAATTTTTCACAATGAAACAAAATAATAATAATAATACAATAAAGGCTAAAACAAAAATAATTGCCAGTTTGACTCTCTGCCAGCACTAAAACTAAAAATTCACCATCAATTAAAATGTTACAACAACAAAAAATCCTGAAACTTCTATAAACAACTTTGCCATTCAATCTATTAAAAGCGTAGGCAGAAATTCGAGAATGACATACCCTTATTCTCATCCGTTAAAACGAGTTTCATTTTTGTTTTGATATACCGTCCTGGAAGCATCCCCACGAGTAATCTGTTTTTCATAGAACCAGGAAATATTTTTGAAGCATTGGCGATGTACAATTGTCAGGTCATTGTTACTGGAGATCTGAATGTCAAGGTCAACATTACTCTCGATCCACATTCTGTTCGTCTGTTGGATCTCATAGGTTCATTTGGCTTCGTGCAGTCTGTTACCGGCCCTACGCATTCGCAAGGTAATACTCTTGATTTGGTTATTACTAGATCTGATCTTCCATCTCCGTCTGTCGTCGTTGATCTGCCCCAGGTCTCCGATCATTCTCTTGTGCGTTTCTGGGTTCCGATCCGACTTCTTCCAGCTCGGTTTGTCGAGATTAATACTCGTGCTTGGAGGAGTTTCAACTCTGAGCAATTTCGGTCCGATTTACGTAGCAGCCTCCTTTGCAATCCGGTGGTCTATGAGGATATGTCTATCGATCAGGCCCAGGAGCTCTATGACACTATCTTATCGTCGCTTCTTGATCAAAATGCTCCCTCCCGTGCTGCTAAACGGCGCCTTCAGCCTCTTACGCCGTGGTTTGATCGTGATTGCACAGCCTCGAAACGGAAATCAAGACTGTTGGAGCGGCGCTGCAAGCGGACTCGAGACACGGATGATCGCACTCTGTGGATGAGCCAGGTACGGGCGTCTCACGGCCTTTTTAGGCAGAAACAAAATTCTTACTGGAGAGGAAAACTCGATGAAAGTCAAGGTAATCCTGCAAAGCTCTGGAGAACATTATCTGGGTTGCTCGGCAAGGACTGTGGCTATTCAGCCCCACCCAATGATCTTGCGGCGAGTGATTTCTTGAAGGCGTTTTTAGAGAAGACCGAGAGTGTTTGCCAGTCTACTTCGTCTGCTTCTAGTCCGCTCTATTGTGCTAGAAGCTGTTCCAGCTCGCTGCTGGAATCCAGGCCTGTGGATGCTAACTACATCATCCGTCTCATCGGGGCTTCACCTAACAAGAACTGTTCCTTGGACCCAGTGCCAACATGGATAATAAAACAATATTCCAATGAACTGGCACCATTCGTGGCATTTCTGGCCAACTCTTTGCTAAGACATGGTTTTTTTCTATTGACTCAGAAAAATGCCATCATCACGCCAGTCCTCAAGAAACCAAACCTGGATCCGCACAACCCTGCCAACTATCGTCCGATCTCTAATTTGTCGTATTTGTCTAAGCTGTTGGAGCGATGTGTCGGCGACCAGATGAACATATATCTCAATGAAAATAACCTCCTGCCACGATGCCAGTCAGCCTATAGAAAGCATCATTCTACTGAGACTGCTGTCTTGAGGGTGCTCTCGGATGTCTATTTAGCAGCCGATCTGGGACGGATCACACTTCTGGGCCTTCTGGACCTTAGTGCTGCGTTTGACACCGTCGATCATCAGATCTTGTGTGATAGGTTTCATAACTCGTTTGGTCTTGGGGGTGCGGTCCTGAAATGGTTCGGCTCCTACCTCATGGACCGGCCCCACTGAATCCGCTGCAACAGTGTCACATCTGAGTCGGCTTCTCTCCTCTACGGTGTACCGCAGGGGTCCGTCCATGGTCCGGTGCTGTTTCTTCTTTACACTGCTGATGTCATCGGTGTCGCCGCCAGACATGGGTTTTTGGCTCACTCCTATGCTGACGATCTGCAAATTTACAGTGACTCTCCTCAGATGTTATGCTCTGATCTTGTGTCAAGAATGTCTGCCTGTATTGGCGAAATCTGCTCATGGATGGCCAGTAATCGCTTGAAATTCAATCCATCAAAGACTGAGCTGATATGGCAGGGTTCATCTCGACGGCTGAGGCATTGTTTGATGGGGGATGTGGACATTGCTGGTGTTTCGGTCAGGCCTTCTGCGTTTGTTCGGAATCTTGGGGTGCTGGTTGACCGTGATCTGTCCATGGAGACACACATTTCCCATCTCAGCCGTACCTGTTTCTACCAGCTTCGTCAGTCTATCATCCGCAGGAGCCTCACTACAGACTCTGCTCACTCCCTTGTAAAAGCACTGGTGCACAGCCGGGTTGACTATTGCAACGGGGTCCTGGCCGGTCTACCGCTGTTCCAGATCAACAGGTTTCAATCTGTTCTTCGGGCTGCTGCCCGTCTCGTGCTGCGATTGCCGGGCTGGGCCAGCGTTTCGGGTCTGATGCGGACGCGGCTTCATTAACTTTCTTTTCCGCAGAGAATCCGTTTTAAACTATGCTCTATGGTTTATAAGTGCCTCCATGGCATGGCTTCTGTTTATCTTCAAGAGCTATGTGTTCCGGTCTCTCAACTTTTTGGTCGATCTCATATTCCATCGGCGGCGGCCGGCGATCTACTGGTCCCTTTAGACGGAGACTGTGACGATTGGCAGGCGTGGTTCTTCTGTGGCTGGTCCTGTGGCCTGGAATAGCCTTCCCTCCGCTCTGAAGGATCCAACGATGCCTTTTAGTGTCTTTCGTGAACGGCTCAAGACATATTTGTTCTCTTCCATTTAATTGTGCAGTGCGCTTTTGTGACTTTTATTTTGTAAAAAAGCGCTATATAAAAAACCGGTATAATAATTGTTATGCCCAAGGGCGCAATCAGCAAAAAATGCTGGGAAAAAAGTCCGCCGCACCGCAAGCGAAAAATATTTTTGACTATTTTTAGTCTGCAGTCTTTTTTTAGTATATTAATAATTTATTAATAAAAGAAAAAGAAGACTGCAAACTGAAGATAGTCAAACCAGTTAAAGCAATTGTAAAAAAAATAAATTTATGAATAAATGTAACTCCCCCCCGTTTTAAAAGGGAAGAAAACCCGCCGCAGGACAATTTTTTTGACTATCTTCAGTCTGCACTCTTTTTAATATCTTTAAGAATTTTTTATTAATAGAAAATAAGAACTCCAAACTTAAAATAGTCAAAATCAGTCTCAAACCAGTTAAAGCAATTGCAAAAAAAATAAGTTTTTGAATAAATGTAGCACCCCACACCCACCACCCAAAGAAAAAAAATCTCGTATTTGGAAAAATTGCAGGGTCTTCCGATTTAGCCTCTGGGGGGGGGGGGCTTGCTCAAGTTCTCAAAAGAAAAGAAAGTCCGCCGCTGGCGAATTTTTTTGGACTATCTTGAATCTGCAGTCTTTTTTTGGTATCTTTAAGAATCTATTAATGATAGAAAATAAAGACTACAAACTGAAGATAGTCAAAATCAGTCTCAAACTAGTTTAAGCAATTGTAAAAAAAAATAAGTTTATGAATAAATGTAGCACCCCCACCCCCTACCCAAAAAAACACATCGAATTTGGAAAAATTGCAGGACCCTCCGATTTGGCCTGGTAGAGGCTTGAGCTCTCCCTTGTCTCCTAGTTTAACCGTTGGTTATGCGGACTGTCTTGCCTACCAGCTCCTGTTTTTTAAAACCAATTTGGTGGATATAAACACCAATCAAATATCAAATATAAAATTTATATTATATAGCACCGATAGCAGAGCTGTCATATCGGAAGTTCGGAAGAGAATGAGCTCTATGAAATCAAAACAAAGGTATCCGGCGGCACTATAGATATCTATGGGCGCACTAAACAACACACATATTTATTTAATGCATTATTGTCTTAGCTAGAGCATTCATAAAAAAATGAAAAATTTATTTTTTACCTTCAAAAGTGAATGATATCGAAAAAACTGAAATCATAATACCAAAATAGATAAAAAGACAGGAAGAGGGATAAATTGACATTTTTAGTTGGCTGCTGTCGAGTTCGATTTAATAAATAAGTAATGTAAAAATTTTATAGCACCTAGGGTTCTTTGCTATCAAAGATGCCTAGTCTCCCCTACTCATATGAGCCTCAAACGTGAAACTAACACTTGAAAGTGAAACTTTTTGTGTTGTAATAGTAAGAAATAAATAGTAACAAATTCTAACAAACCTATTTTTTAAACCTAGATTGAACAAACCTATTTTTAAGTTTTCAATTTTTATTAACACTGCAATAACACTCTAAGCAAGTAAGCTTAAAGGTCAACTTTTTAAAAGATAAATATTTTCTATCAAGGGTACACGCATACGTTCTTGAAAATACACAAATTATATATATATATATATATATTATTCAAATAATTATGTGTTAATTTTTTTTAAATAACGTGAACTATCTTATTTAATAGAAAAAGTTTGCAACAAAACTTGGTCTATAAAATTTAACCGAGCCTGAATCGACGATATATATATATATATATATATATATATATATATATATATATATATATATATATATATATATATATATATATATATATATATATATATATATATATATATATATATATATATATATATATATATATATATATATATATATATATATATATATATATATATATATATATATATATATATATATATATATATATATATATATATATATATATATATATATATATATATGTATATATACGTGAACTATATATGTATATAAATATATATGTGTGTATGTATGTGTGTATATATATCCAAGCCGATGTAATTACAAAGGAAACCTATATCAAACGTTTTGAATCTTTATTCTGATAAATATAAACAATACTTGCTACGATGGGTAATAAAAGTTATTTAGAAATTGCGGATTACGTGGTTATAATTGTCTATTTTGTTATCGTTGTTGGCGTCGGTTTGTTTGTACGTGCTTTTTCAATTATTTTTATTTTATTTTATAACATTATGAAAAAGGAAAGCAGGAGGCTTTCCGAACCAGATCTTCCTTTGCTTTACTGCTGACTATTGTGAACCATGTCTAAAAATAAATAACAGTTGAAAGTTAAAAGTTGAAGTTAAAGTATATTCGTTTTTGAGTGCTACTTACACGATGGAATAGACCAGCGAGAAGTTTTACAACGTTAGCAACTACAACATAAGACTAGCGTACACGGTATCAGAGGCGGATACAGAGGGTCCTGGGAGTCCTGACCCTTTTGTACAAAAAACTCAAATTGTTAAGCACTTTATATGCAGTTACATGAACATGGACCAAAAGAGTAGCGATTTGCCCGGGGTAAATAACAGTTGTCATAACGTCTTCTATCTTGTATTTAAAATCCCGCCACTTAGATAAAATTGATGTCATAGACAAAATTATTCTGTTTTACTTATTTAAATTGTACAAAATGAATGAATACAGATCTTATGGTTACTGATAATTTGTTGTAAAATTTGATGAATCATTTAGTAGTATCATTCTAGTTATAACTATGTTTGGATGTATTACTTATCTGCTAAAGTTTGTGGGTTTACACAAATACTTTTTTGCAGTGCCTCTATATTATACAATGCGTTGTAAAACAAATTGACTCCAAAGAGGGTCAATAAACCCAACTACCTTAATTATTTTGCTAAAAAATGTTAAAGACAACCAGTTTTTGAATGACTAAATATTGAGCAAACTTTCATGTAAAACCTATTAATTAAACTAGTGGCGTAGCAAAAGGAAACGGGGAAAGCACTGGGGCATTTATCCCTGGGCTACAGGCTTTGGGGGCGCCAGAAAGCAAAAGGAAGGACACAATTTTATCAAATTTCAGTCATTTTTGAACATGTAAAATTGAAAATTTATATTTTTGCACTATTTTACACAAGTGATTTCCAAATTTTCTTGGGAAGGGCACTTACTGAGCCTCGGATATAGCTCAGGCGTCTTCAATCTTCTTGATTTTGGAGAGCACAGTAGAAGATGGGGGGCGCATTTTTTATACCTTGCTCCCGTGCGCCAGATACCGTGGCTACGCCACTGAATTCAACTCACTAATGAAAAAACATTTACCAATCTTTTTTTAACCCATTTAGGTCTGACCATCCTTTTTTGTAATACAATGCATTGTAAAAAAAAAAGTGACTCCAGATAAGTTCAATAAACCTAACAAATTTTATTATTCTGCCAAAAACTGTTACAGAAATTCAGCTTTTGAATGAATAAATATTGAACAAACGTTTATGTCAAAACCTGTTAATCAGACAAAATAATAAAAAATGTTAATACTTGTTTTCGACTCCTCCTTTTGCTAATCTTGTATCGGCCCTTGGGTGTTGATGGCGCCGACTGCAGCCCCGCTTATTGCTCGCTACCACTTTAACCCCAACAATAGCTAGTGCTCATTGACGTGAGCACATGTGAGTTAATTTTTTGCTTAGGAAAGTTACTTGCCCGAATCTGGAATCGAACCCGGGTACTCCGGATATCCATGCCGGTGTTAATGACAAGTTAATGCTTCGGTTAAACTAAATAATCAGGTATATAGAAACAAATTCAGAAGCCACGTAGATTGATTGCATATTTATTTATTCAACTATTTCAAAACTGGTCAAGGTATGCCTCAATGAGAACTTCTAAAATTATCAAAATAGAAATAGTAAACATTAATTTTTTGCTTTAAGCCATTATTCAATTTGTTTTTTTCTGTTATTTAAACATTTAAACACATGCTGCAGTATGAGAATGCAATTTTTTTATTATTTGATAAAATTTTCCAAAAAAAATAAGTTGCTGTAAACATAAAATAATAGCAACCAAATAAATTTAAAACAAGTAAAAGAAAAAAAAAGTTTTAAACACAAATTGTATTTTCAATATACTCGATTTAGAAATACGAAAGATGTTCAATTTAATTTTTTTTAATTGAATGATGTATTGTCATACAATGCAAAACTATGCTGAAAGTTTCAGTTTCCTAGCTAGTCAAAAAGCTGGTTAAATTTCACTTGCAAGATGTGCGTACAGAGAAAGCCACAGACACACACACAAACAGAGATTGTAACTTAAATAAAAATTTGTAAAAACTGAGCAGCAATGTAAATAAAAGTTCAATTATTAAATTTGTCATTATAATTCTATATAATCAATATTTCAATTATTAAATTTTTTCTAATAATATTTTATAACCAAAAGTTAAATTATTAAATTTTTCATTATAATATTTTATAATCGAGGCCACCTTCCGAGCAAACAAGAACAGTGCGAAAGGATTTTTCCTTGCCGGAAACGGAATGACTTTTGTACCGGTAGAAATGAAATATGGCTTTTCAATAGTTTCTGAAATCATATCAAATTTAAATATAAAATTATTTTAAATAGATTGCAGGGTCGATATTTGCTAGCAACGTTGGTGCCCCCATGCTTGTTGGACTTGCTGGTTCAGCTGCAGCTTCTGGAATTGCACCTACAATGTTCGAATGGCAGGTAAGTCGTCACTTGATCAAACAATTTTAATGATTTTAAGTGATTTTTATTTATTTAATTTTTTATAGGCAGCTTACACCATAATAGTTCTTGGGTGGATTTTCGTTCCAATATACATGTCTTCAAAAGTGAGTTTGTAGGAGATATGCCGATTGCTTATTAAGTGTAAAATCAAAACCCATTTCTTGTATTTATTTTAAATTGTTTGCATTTTATTCAGTGTTTCACTCTTCCGGAATATCTTAAAAAAAGATTTGGAGGTAGAAGATTGAGAATATATTATTCTTGTGTGTTGCTCTTTCTATCAATTATTAGTGGAATATCGGTATGTACTTTTCTTTAAAACTAATTGGATTGTTGTATAATTATTTTATATATAATTTTCAATAAAACACTGACCAATGGCTAATCAACCAATCAGTCGTTAAAATGTAATTAATAAGCAATGCAAAACCAAATAAAAATGACACCAAAACATGATGGTTAAATTTTAAAGAACAATCCCATCCAATTTACAATATGCCAGTGCAATATGTCTAAAAAAATTAAAAATATAATGAAATCAAATAAAAACCCATAACTAATTATTTTGTGATTTATAAACATTTACCAATAGTTGTTAAACATTTGTAAAAAAATTTAAAAATTATCTGTTTAGAACAAAAACTGAATTTGACAGAATTTATATTTGAAGTTAACATTTTAGGTCAAATTTAAAAAAAAGCAAAAGTTTTGATCACCTGGCATCAAAGCCTGTCGGATGGTAGGCATAAAAACACAGATGTTAAAATTTGAAAAATAATTTTTTTTTCGAACTTAGCGTGACAAACTAAGTATGCCAAATTTTATCAAAATTAATGCAGTAGTATCAGAACTATATTGAGTTACAAACAGACAAATATTGCTAATTATTAGAATAGACAAGTTTAGGCGTATCAGCAGTGAAATCAAAACAAAAAATCCGGTCGAACAACGTATTAAATGCCTAACACTTGAGCAATTTTTTTGAAAATCATTGTTTTAGTTTTGTTATATTTTCAATACTAAAAATTTAAACAACAAACAATTTTTAAAAAACTATTTATTTTGAACAAAGTACATGAAATGTGTACATATTTGTCTTATTTAGGGTGAAATATACTCTGGAGGTATTTTTATGCAATTATTGTTGGAGTGGAATATCTATTTGTCAACATGTGTCATACTTGCCATCACAGCAGTGTGTTCCATTGGAGGTCACAATTAATAATACATAATTGAATAAGCTCATTTATTAAATTAAAACAATAATTTTTATGAATAAAGGTGGCCTCACTGCTGTTATTTACACAGATGCATTACAAGCTGTCGTAGTAGTTCTAGGGGCTGGTTCAGTAGGTATTCTATGTAAGGCTTTAGAAATTATATTTATTTTTTTAATTTATTTTACAGGTCGATTGAAAAAATATTATTGTCGTATTCCAGCATTGAATAAAGTTGGAGGTTACAGTGCTATGATGGGACAGTTCTTGAAAGCTGCTTCACGCGATACTTACCTGAGACAGTATCAGTATGGGAATGCAACATGCGGGTTCCCACCTTCAGATTCTTTTCACATTTTCAGACCACTTCACTCAAGTTTTCCCTGGCCGGGACTCGTTTTTGGCTTGACAATTTTAGCACTTTTTGCTTGGTGCACTCAACAGGTTTATTTAAAAATTAAATGATTAGTAATTAAGAAACTCAGAAGAAAAAAATATTTAGGTTATAGTCCAAAGGAATTTGTCAGCAAAATCAGTGTCTCACAGTAAAGCAGCATGTGTACTGGCAAGTTACATGAAACTTATTCCTTTTTTGTTATTCATCATACCTGGAATGATCAGTCGGATATTGTACCCAGGTAATTTTATCTTACTTTTTAAGTTTGGTGAAAAGAGTTACTCTTGCGAGACACATAATCTGAGCCGTGCAAGTAAACTTCTTGCTTAAGGGAGCTGCGCTGATAATGCAGATGAGATTTGAAACACCGACCTATAGACTAACAGACAAACGCTTTATCGCAATACCACCACCTTCTTATGTATCTAATATAACTCACTATTACTTAGATATGTTTGAAATATACTATAGATGAAATTGCCTGCTCGTCTCCTGAAGCTTGTAAAGCAATATGCGACAATCCAGCAGGATGCACCAACATTGCTTATCCTCTTCTTGTCCTTAACATTCTTCCTACAGGTAGCACTTTTATAATGTACATTTAATAATGTAGATTAAATTTGTTTGTAGAACCTGGAAATAATTGTGAATTTATTTTACTTAGGTTTAAAAGGTTTTATGTTGGCCGGAATGCTTGCAGCACTCATTAGCTCGTTAACCTCGCATTTCAATAGCAGCTCCTCTTTATTCACTATGGATATTTGGATGTATTTTCGTAAAAAAGCTAGTCAATTTGAATTAGTCCTTGTGGGAAGACTGTTCGGCGTGCTCATGATTTGCTTGAGTGTCGCTTGGCTTCCAATTCTACAGATCATTCAAGGAGGCCAACTTTGGGATTATCTTCAAGCAATATCGTCTTATATATCTCCTCCGTGGGTGATGGCGTTTTTGCTGGGAATGTTTTGGTCACGAGCCACTGAACAAGTTGGTTATAATTTAAAACTTTATTTTAAAATTGTTATCAAATTCTATCAAATTCTATGTTTTAAAAATTTAAAATAATTCCAAAACCTCTAGAAGATATTTTTCCTAAAACTATTGCCATATTATCAAGATGAAGATCCAAAACTCATTTTAAAGTTTTGAAATTTCAAACTTGTTGAATTTTTTTTTAAATGTTCCTTTTATTTCTGACGATATATTTATAAACGAATAATTAAATATTAACGATAATTCATCACATCAGCCAGTCTTAGATCAACCGATATTTGAAATACTGTTTTCTAATTTGTTTTTCGCCAATCAAGAGAAAATGATATTTATTTTCCTTTTTTACTTCTTTGCCGTAATATAGCTAGAGGCTGAAAATCATATTTTTCAACCTAGACGTAGGATGCCAAAATAAAATGTAGCTGCCCTTTTAATTTCTCTCTAATTTTTATTTTTCCATAAATCAACCACCTATGGCAAATGTTCTAGAGTCATTAGCCATTTAATATTCTATATTAATATTAATATCCTTCTAGAATTACTTCAAGGTCGCCATCCTGTCTTGTCTCACTCCATTATCTGTTTATGCTTCCAAATGTTAAGCGCGTGCCATCTTTACTTTCAATAGACATCTATAGTTTATGACCTGATCTTGTTAATTTTTTTTTGGCTTTTTGAAATTACTAAATATTACAAATGTCATTTTTCTTAACAACTCTTATAATAACGTTGTTATTGTTTTCTAACTTTGACATTTCTAGCATCACTCTTTCAGTAACAGATAGACTCTTTGCAACAACTGCTACATAAGATGGTGTTTATTTTTGTTTTTGAAAAAATGTTAGGAACTAGAGTACTGCACTGGCTCATTTTTTTAGAACCGGCTTGTTTCGGCCCATTTGCACTTGGCCCAACTCGTTTTACTTGGCAAAATTTCAGGCTCGCTCCTTTTTACAACTGTCATTTTTAACAACCAATCCATTTTATTTTCATCTATTCGAATTTTGTATGTTGTAAATTGAATTAAACGCAGATTTTATACGTTATTATGCTACCTGTGGCATGTTTAAAATTTTCAACTTTCTTTCTTTATTTAGAAACTAAATTGTATACATGATGAAAAATTTAATTGACAAAATTTATTTAAACAAAACTATCTTCAATTTTTATTCAAGGGAATCTGGTGGGGCTTAATGGTGGGCCTGGTGGTTGGACTTACAAGAATGATTTTAGAGTTCAGCTATCCCGTGCCGTTTTGTGGAAGTACTCAAGCAGACACAAGACCAGCAATAATTGCTAACGTTCATTATTTAACATTTGCTATCATTCTGGCAGTCATTTCCTGTATAGTGATGGTGATGGTTTCTATAGTTACACCTTCCAGAAAAAAAGAAAAAGTAACGACAGTTGTTTTCTAATTTTTTAATTTTTTGTTTGAATGACCAAATAAATTGAAATCTTTTTCTAAGCTGCATCAGCTGACTTGGTGGACCAGAAGGTCAAAACTCTCGCCAGAGTTGAGCGACGATGACGAATTACTGAGCGATGAGGAACACCAATCTAACTACGCCGAGCCAAATGGTTAAATGAATAGAATTCTATTTTAAATTATACTAGTTAAAAATTTAAGTTTTCTTGCAGAAGCAACTTCGTGTCTAACAAAACTACGCCATTTTGTATGCGGATCTCCAGGAAAATCTCTTCAACCATCAAGTGCTGATGACAACAATCTGCTTGCAATTAATCTGGAAGAGAGCCCACTTTGGTCTCGAGTGTGCAATATAAATGCTTTGATTTTGGTCGGAATCACCAGCTTTCTGATAGGCTTCTATGCTTAATGTTGACACATATAATAAAATACTTGAGACATTTTAATACTGAAGTGGTTTACTTACGTTTTAAATAATTTACAACAGAAACAAATTGTTATTGAATAAATAATGGTTTACTAATTAATAGTACAAATGACAGATCAAAAATATATATTTTTATGAATATTTTTATCTTAATGTTTTATGTGTAAATGAGTATCAATAATGTGTTTCTCTTCATTCTTCAAAACTATCACACACAAGCGATGCTATTGAAGTTATCGAGCCACCAACAAAACCAACTGTTTCTATGATTGTGTTTATTGGTTTGTTACTAAGTTCTGATTTTAATTCCTGCCAAAACGTCAATTAATTATTTTTTTGAACAAAAAATAAGAACGAATACATAAAAGGACGTGCTGATATAGCCGTTCGATAAAGTGTTACACTTTTTTTCCCATTCTAACCATGAATTTGTTAACCTATGACACGTTCACAGCGCACAATAAATCAACATCATACATAACTTCCGATAACTGTATGTATGTAGGCATGGATATCTTAATATAACAACTAGATACACATCCTATTAAAACCACTAATTTAGGCCTAATCGGTCAAGACTAATTATATCAGGATTGTGAAATTGTTGATGAAACAAATTACTATCGCGTCAGTGGTTATATCATGGTTACATAAATCTCAATCACAATATGACGTATATAGTCGTACTGATTAAAGACTACTAGAATATGTTGTGTATCCAGTTGTTATATTAAGATATTCTTGATGTATGTTAGCAATTTCGCATAACGCGGCGGTCAACAGGTCAGCTGCTGGTAAAATTAGTCCGTGCAAGCATGTAATAAAAGTTGTGACGCAACTGTACACTGTTAGTCCTAACAAGTGAAAGTTAATTTAAAACAGTGTAAACATGCTTTTAAGACAGTTAAAAAATTTCATAGCTACATCGTATTGTAAAAATATTGCCCCGGTGAATAGTGAGCAAAAGATGTTTATAGTTACTATGACGATAAAGGTTCTTGTCATAATTATCAATATTCTTCTTTAATTTGTTTTAAGAATTTTGTTTTTCAAATTTTTTAAATTTTATATTTGTTTAATTAAACTATACATTTCTTCAATGGATGACTTTTAGGCATAACAATTTTTCGAACTTCAAAATGTTCTCTGACATCACATGGACATCCGGACAAGTAAAAGTTAATAAAAGCATGTCATAAAAATAAAATAAAATAAATTAGCGCTGCAAGTGAAAAAAGGATATATAACAATTATTTGAAAAATCCATAATTTTTGACAAGATATCTCTAGTAATAATTAATATATAAACACTAGTTAACAAAGAAACAGATTATTTCAATTGGTAAAACAATTTTAGTTGTGTATAAAAATCATAACTTTCACAGAATTGTTTTTTTATTTTTTCAAATTTGTTGTTTTGTTTGACTTGCATTCTAGTTATTCCGAAGGTTCACATTTAATAAAACGTTTAGCGTATTCGGACTCGATTCCATTCACGAATAAATGAAAGTGCAAACATACAGACCATTTCACTTTACTTATCCAAAATTGAAACAAAAACCGCCATCTTTGAACGCCCATAAATTCAAATTCGAAAAATTGTTTCTTTATCAGAGGGTCCCATTCAGGGGTCGTCTTCTCATGTAGAGTGAAGCTCCGTTTCGCTTGATGGGGGGGCTGTAGCGTGGGTCAAAAAATAGTGCCGAATCCGTGGTACCCATTTTCGAGCGCTCATAACTCCAGAACCGGAAGTCACGTAACCCTGCGATTTAAATTCGAGTTAGGGCTTATGGACTCCTATGTTGCTTTTGAGTTTGGGTTTCCAAGGTCACGTGGTTCCGGAGATATTTGACGTCAAATCCTCAGGCGTTTATAGCCCAAAAGCGGAAGTGGGCGTAATCGCACAGACTTCCGGTCGGCACCGGAAGTAGGTCTCATTGATCTCCCTGTAACTGTAAACATATTCAGGTCACTGGCTCCTTATCTTTTCCGAGAAATCGCGATTTCCGTGCTCGGATTCAACTATAGCGGACTCGCCCGTGCTTCGCACCTGCAGTCCTTTACATTTCAGTTGCATGAAAATTAATGTATAATGAGGTATCAGATGTTATTTCATGTGTGTGTGCTTCAATAATAAGTTGGGACTAATTTAAGTGCATTTTCTGGTGATGTCCGAAGTCCGAATAACTTCGGCTTTGTCCAAAGCCGAAGCCGAATATTCACTCCGGCAAGCATTTAGCCAACATTTATAAATACTAAACAAGACACGGAAAAAAATCAACATACAACGGCTGTACAACTGAGTAAAAATAAATAAATTAACTGAAACAGGTGTAAAAATTAAATAGATTGATACTTATTCATAGAGTATCTAGTTAATAGTAAAAATTGAATACTTTAAGATATTTAGTTAGAAACAACAACAATTCAATTTTGGCTGGTGTACAGTTACATCAATTAAATTGCCGTCTGGAGGCACCTAAAAAAAGAAGTGCAAGCTTGAAGTCTGACCTGCGGTCAACTTTTAGCCAATTAAGCTCTCGAAGGATGAGGCAGATTTGACCATATTTTTGGCTCGCATCATCAGCCTAGCGTCTGCGTTGATAACCGACTGTAGACGGTGAATTAGGAACTTAGGAGGCCCTGCTAAAATGGAATTACAATAATAGAGCTTCGAAAAAACTATGATGTCACAAGTGAGTTGAAAGACTTTAAAGGATGATGTGATTGTTTTAATTTAATGTGACTGTTTTAATTTGTCGTAAAGTCGAGAAACTTGCTTGTATGACATAACTAACATGACTGACATGAGTTCCCATAGACATATCCGAATCGAAGATTGCGCCCAGTATACAGACCGTATCAGACGGCGAGATCCAATCGGCACCGAGGCGGATTGATACATTTGGGCGCTTGTTTTTTTCAGACGGCAAATTAATCGATGTAACTGTAAACTAGCCAAAATTAAAATGATGTTGTTCCTAACTAAGAATACCGTTGAAAGATGGTTATAAACAAATGTAAAGAAATAAACAGTTTCATAATACTCAATCAAAAAATATGTCCGCTAAAACAACAACGCATTTAAAAAACATAGAAGTAGACTAAAAGTGAACAAGAATCGTAGTAAAATAAAAAAAAACTGTTTACTTTAGCAATAAAATCAAAAACAAAATAATGTATTGCACTGGAAATAGACGTCATTTGAAAAATTAACTCCATAGAACTATTAGAAGTGCTTTATAATTTTTTTTATAAAAAGTCAGACAATTTTACAATTCAATACAAGTGTTGCAAATGAAAACTCTTGCATATCAAGACTTTCTTACTTTATTTTAATTTAACCATTTATTTTAATTAAACTATTTGTTTTTTATTAGTTAAACTGCAATTATCCTTATTCTGTACACGAACCTAAATATTTGAGTTCTTATATAATTATCTATTTTTGAAACTCAGTTTTAACTCAAATTATAAAATTCAAAAATTAAACATAAAACCAAAAAACGACAATCGAAATCATAATTGTAAATATTATAATAAAAAAACCAAATCGTTTCTAGTTTCTCCAGAAACTTATAATATTAGATGTTTTAGAACTTTAAAACAAAACTATGTGATGGTAATTGAGAAATATTGATTGAAATATGTTGTTTGACGTTGTCATGGAAATTTAAAAAAACTTTTAATAATAAGTTTGGTTTTAGACAGTGTTTCAAACACATTTTTAAACTAAGTGCTAAGTAGTTGTTATAAGAAATAAAGTAATAAAAATTTTTTTCAATAGTATTTCAGAATGTGGTTTTATTTTTATTCAATGGTTCAAAAAACAGGCGGACGGTTGAAAAGAAATGTCTAAATATATTACAGTTTTTATGACAATTTTCAAAAACCAAATTTATGTGTTTGCGGTTAACTTTCACTAGTTTTCACAAGCATTATAACATTTATTCAATAAAATAATTTGATTTACTCTTGTCTAATTCAGGTGACTCAATTTGTTCGTATGAGATTAAAGGAAAAACAACGAATGAACTCGTTATGAATAATTCAACAGTTGCATGATACAAAAAACTAAAAAAAAGTTATTAACACTAAAGAGAAAGTGCCTACTTCTCGAGGCAACATTGCGCTACGGTTTACAGCAAACATTTATGGAGCCATAACACGGGCAACGCCGCTGTTACCATAAAACGAACATAGCTTCACTAATAGTCATAAACATATCTGTTTTATTATTAAAAGTATTAAGTTTAACTGGTAATAACTGGTAATAACCGATTTTATAGCTCATTTTGAAGAGCAGGTTGATTCATATTA
Source organism: Erpobdella octoculata (assembly GCA_963978895.1). Lineage (NCBI taxonomy): Eukaryota > Metazoa > Annelida > Clitellata > Hirudinida > Erpobdellidae > Erpobdella > Erpobdella octoculata. Next base: position 8,925,932 of record OZ022242.1, read on the forward strand.
CTCGAGCGCACGCGCACGATGATGGGATGGCAGTTATTTAAAAGAGACCGTTGGTACAGTTTTGCTTCCGTTGTCTGTTTTCGGTGTTTCGAAACTCGATGTTCGTCAGAGTTGATTTTGTTTTCACTAACATTGGTTTATAATTTCATCAAATATGATTGGTGTCTCTGTTGTTATAATGTTTATGCTTCTTTTCGCTGTCACGCTCGCTTTAGTTGTGCCCGAAGAGGTAAAATAATTTTAATGTTAATCTATTTTAATTTAAATCTATTGAATTAATAACTAATTTTCATCATTTTTATAATAACTTTGTGTATAATTGAAACTGAATGGAAAGCTTATTAACGTTTTCAGCGTGACACCAATAATATGACTGGGAGTGACAAGAATAATGCAATTGCTAACACTGTCGTGGTGTCAGAAATTCTTATTGGTGACGACAGTTCTACGACCCTTGAACGTAAGTGACAGAATTTATAACCTTCATTTTCTCTAACCGAGGCGCAACTCTTGTCTAATTTTGTTGGCTCAACTTATTTATTGTTTTTCTTCTTTTTAAGGAGCGACTTTTGTAAATGGGTTTTTACGGCTTTTTTTGTCTGGTTGTTAAATTTAAGATTTTTTTTTACTTTTTTTTGCAAATACATATTTTTTTCAGTTTTATCATCTGTTTTATATATTATATTTATATATTATTTTACATTTAATTTACAAATTGTTTTTTAATTATTTTATATTTATTTTATCAAATATTTTTTTTATTAATTTTATACTATCGACAAGTTTTAATTATCTTCTGGTTTATAAAAATTTTATATATTAAAAAATATTTCAAAACTCTTAAAAGAAACGTTTGCCACGGAATAGTACAACCGTTTCTTTTAATCTGCTCAATTTTCATTCATTTCTAACAATCTACTTTGTTTTCTTGTTTTTTTATTTCTTTCTAGCTACTTTTAAATTAGACTCCCTCCCAGAGAAATGAAAGTACTTACGCTGGAAAGATTGCATTCCATCATGTCCTCCAGCATGATGGTCCGTGCGCATCGTATCGACTGTGTCTCATTATTACACGTGTCGTAGTCGATGTTCTACTTTTCTTTCCTTCTCCACTTGTGGATTCCATCAAATGAAATGTCAGGGAAATTTTTTAGATTTCTTTTTCTCTTTTTTTTGTCTTTGCTTTTTATCTCTTTATATCTTTTTTCTCTTTTTTTCTTTTTTATATCTCCATCTTTCTTTGTATTCTAAATTTATTTTCTATTACTCTGTTTTACTGTCTTTCTCTTTTTTTATCTAGTTTTATATTTTTTTCTTTTTTCTTATTTTCCTCAGTCTTTTTTTTTTTACTTTTTTCATAAATTCCTTTCCGCCTCGTCTTTGCAAACCAGTTCCAAATTTGGATAAAGAAAGAGAGAAAGTGAAAAAAGATCAAATTATGATCAACGACAGCAAGCACTTCATACTACAACTATTTAAATTTTAAAGCGCCTGGTGTAGAAAAACTATAAACTATTATTATATAAAAAAAAAATTAAATCTGTGTATATCAATGTATTGTTCAAATCTTTAACAGAACGTGGTTCCATGTGATTTCAGTTTCGTTCAGTTTCAAGCACGTTTCGGATAATGTTTTTATTTTCTGACAAAAGAGTTTATGTTTATGAGTAGTGATTGTCTTGTTGTTTGTGTCACTGACTTGATCGTGTTGTAGCTTGAATTTTTCGCATGCAAGAGTCGTTGTGCTGCATTCAGAATGCTAGTGGCGTTATTTGACTGGTGATGGCTTCAGAATCTGTTCAACCGCAATGTCAGGTTTTGTGTCCTTAAATGCTTTCGTTGATGATAAATTGCTGTGGTTTGTCATATTTCGAATTTCCTTTCCGCTCGGTAATCACACACAAATTTTTAAACAAACTAGCATTCTATTTAAAATTTTTAAAATTTTTAGATTTATTTTTTTTGTAATTTTATAAATATCATATATATTTTTTAATAGGATTTTATATTAAATTTATGTTTTTTATTTGTTTGCACGTGCTTTTTCATGTTTCTTCACTTTCGATTTTTTTATGTAAAAATCGTTTGATCATCTATGGGAACGAAACAGATAACAGCTCTTGGTTATTGACAAAAAATGTTTTATGAGCCCTCCTGTTTGGTTTCATGTTCTAATACTCATGTTCTAACAATCATGTTCTAATACTTTATGAGATTTTTACAATTTTAAATTTTTGTTAATGTCTTATATGTTGATTTGCAAAAAATAATTCAATATTACTTATAGTTGTATTACTTACATTTTTTCCACATTTGTAACTAATCCTCTCATCTGGAAAATTTCAGCTTCTAAAACTTAAAAAAGCTCTAAAAATATTATTAGCTAAAATGATACAAATCTGTCTGTGACTGTTTTTTAAGTTTATTGTGAGTGATCTTTCAGTTTTGATTATCGTATATGCGTTAGGTCTAAAAAAAACAAAATTTACGCAAATAATTAACGCTGCTAATTTAATTATATTTAAACAAGTTATACATTTTTTATATTAATATATAATTAATTAAACTAAAATTATTCAAATTATTAAAACCATTTTTTTCCATTTTATAAATTTCTAGAAAAATCATTTGAAAGACAAAAACGTTGATTGATCTAAAACAATATAGCTGTCTATCTTTTGTAAAGTGTTCAATTAAAAAACATTCAAATTCGTTATTCTCGAATTATTTGTTTGTCTTATGCTGCGATTAAATTTATGTCATCTTTTGAATGATTGATGTCACCAGAAGTTTGTTTAAAAGAAAGTTTTATAGTGTTACATCTCGTTTTAAAGAAACAAAATATTGCACTAAAAAGATGAGATGTGTTATAATGTATTAAAACAACCTAATTTTCTTTTTTCTTTTAAATGCTAAACAGTTTTTCTAAATTATATGCTTCCGTTCAAAAATTATTAGACAATGCTAAACATTAATTTGTTGTTTTTGATATTATAGATTTTTTTTGAAATTATTTAAATTGTGTTTACAGCAACTGTTGATTAAAATGTTGTCATCGATAGTGAATCTTATTTTAAGATTTGATAGTACTTTACCCAAAAAAGTTTTTTTAAGAGCTTTGTAGCACAACAACTGTGATATTTGTTATTTGATTTTATGAGCTGTTTTCACTTTTCAGACAAAGCTTCGAATAATGCAAACAATAACAGGCTGTTTATTAAAACTTAAATTTTGCCGCTTTGTGTCGTCAACGCCATGAAATACTTCATTTCTTTCTTTTTTAACAATTTTCATCAAAACACCAGCTTCGTGACTAGAGTTAATGAAAGTTGGCACATTTCAAGGTCGTACAAAAAATGTTAGTGCTGGTAATTTTTTTTCAGCTCTGCAAAAAATATTACTGATGCTTTGAAAAATTGTATTATAACAACCTGTTTATGTCAAGAACTACTGAACGTTTAGACTTAGTCTATAAAGCTCTGGTTTAAAGTTATGATCATCTGGTTTGACGTTATGATCACCTGGTTTGACGTTGTGATCACCTAAGGTGACGTTATAATTGCTTGGTTTGATTGTATAGTTACCTTTTGACGTTATGCTTCAGCGATTAATTGTTGAAATTTCTAGTCAAATAAAAGTATTTGATTAAATTAAAATACTATTAAAATAATATAAACACTTGTTTTGTTTTTTAATTATATGTACCACTTATAGTTTTGTCATTATTTAGTTATATCACATGATTTGAACATTTGCAACATTTAATGACATTACAAACAGAATTGAATGAATTAGGTTTTTGTTAACCTTGCCAGGAAATACCGGTCACTTTCAGGTTAGCGTTACCAACAACTCACATGTTTAAAAAATCAAGTAAATATAATTTAAAAAACTAAAAACATGTTTTTAAAAATGCTCCAACAGTGACAACATTGTGTAGCAAAATCGTATTGTAAAATTATTATACCAGCTAGTAATAAACAAATTATGTTTATGTTTATTATGACGTTGAAAGTCTTTGTCGTCATTAACACCTCGTACATCCAAGGACATCTCAAGGACATCCGTGGACATCCGGAGGAATGAAAGTTATTACAAACATAAAAAAGGCGACATTAATAACGTAGACAGCATTATAAATGTGTTAATCGTTTTTACATAGAAAAGGCAACCAAAAAAATTCCAACAAATATTTGAATAACATTGATAGAGCAAACGCAGCTGAACAAAAGAAACAAAAACTTACTAAGCAATTAAGCAACTCTAAGCTGTAGTCCTTAGTTGACAAACCAGATGCAATAAAATTAAAAACCTCCATTTCAGAATTAGAAAATCTTCTCATTTGGTGAAAACTCAACAACCGTGGTTATCCTGTCACAAGCAGTTTTGCGTTGATAATTCTTTTTGTGTCGTTCAAAAAACTGTTCAGTTCTTAAAGGTACATCGTCATTAAAACGCGATCATGATTTTATTTCAGAAAATTTCAATGTTTTGGTGTACTTAGATGATTAACTAACCTAGCTACTTAATGATGAATTGCAAGAACATAATCAAGTATGACTGGTTGGCCATATATGCGACATTGACTTCATCAACTAGATTTAATAATTTTATACAATCCACAAAATTTCATTTTAATTTGTAAGCAAAACAAAACAACATAGCAAGAAGAACGAAACGTTTACATACAATTTGATATAAATCTTGAAATAATCGTCCTACAATGAGTATTAATAACAACCTTTTTATCACAAAGTAATTAAACAACACATATAAAAATAAAAAAAAATATATAATAAACTTAACACTTGGACGGAATGAGATTTCGAGTAGCAAACAATCACTTTATTAGCTGCGTTCGTGAAGCGTTAATCTTCAAAATTTATGTTCTCGTGCTACCCGTCGGCGTTGCAGAGGTCTTCTAAAGGAGACGAAAGTTATTGCGCTATATTTTTACGGTTTACTAATTCATGTGAATTGTTTATGGTTTACTATTTCATTTTTCATTTTAAAGTATTGTTCCTTCATATTTCAGGGCAGTGTGAAGTTTTACACGCTTTTTTAATTCCACTAGTTTTTTCTTTACTTTTTGTACAGCGCGTGTTTTGTTTAAATGATTTATGAGAACATAATTTTTATTATTTAGAGTTAATATTGTTACAGTTAATTTAAACTTATTATTTAAACTTGGATAAAAGATCTAGTGACACTTTTTTAAAGTGAGCCACGTGTCCATGAAATCGTTGGTGGAAACAAACATTAGAATGAGGTTACTTCAACCAGGAAATCAAATTTTATCCTCTTTTAGTTTCTTGACAAAAAAACATAAAAAATTCAAATTCTCTTTCAAACAAAAATGTGACATAAAAGCAACTTTAAATATTGAAACATTTCTGTCGAAACTTTGAAATAAACTAAATTGTTTTCTTCTGTTGAAATCTGATGCTCATGTTAAATAAGCGGGATCGTAGAAACACAATTTTGTGCTTTTTCCATAAGACAAACTGTTTGTTTTGATTTTTTAGAATATTTAGATTTGGTGAAAAATAAAAATGTTATATCTTGGGGTTTTAAAATATTCAAATTTTAAAATTGTTTATAACAAAGTTAGAAAAAAATGTAATTTTAATTGTTTATTAGCATACGTTTGTCGATCAATTGTTTTGTTTTCATTTGTGGATTTCAAAAAATCTCAACATTGCTGCGTTCTCAAGTTTTAACAAGTGTAGAAATGCAGATACATTATTACAAACTATCCGTGATGGCAAATTTTCGTGACCAACTTTCCGGGTAATGAATTGAACAAAATTGATTAGATTATGCAGTTGGATGATCATATCAATTATATCGTTAGTTTAAGTATATCAGAGGTTTGCATACAAATAATTTTGTGAATAGATTATAGATGATCCTAATGAGAATGAATGTTTGGTAATTTATGCAATTGTGAAATAGTTTTAAAGTAGTATGAAAAGTAATAGATCTGTTCAATATTTTTTTAATGTAGCTACTTTTTTGAAAGGCTATGCAGTTCAATAGACAACATTTTCACATAAATCATTCAATTTCTTGAGAAAAAACTTTGAGTATACAGCTGATTCAATTTTTTTTATTTTTTGTCACAACATGCCTCAAAATCTTATTATTTGTTTTATTTTTTAAATTACCATTTAATGATATTAAAAACGATAATTAATAATTATGATATATTAATAAGAATAAATATTAAAAACTAAAATATGTAGACCAGTAGCATAAAAAATACACAAGCTAACTATTTTAAATTTTCATCGTTTTTTGAAAATGTTTGTTAAAGGAATTTCAAATTTATAGTTTAACTAGCGGAGGTACCCGGCGTTGCTCGGGGTTTTTAAAGCTTTTTCTAATGTTTGTCTCTCTCGCTCCCGTTTCCTTCTCCGCTTTCCCGTTCCCGGTCGCTTTCCCGCTCCCAGTTGCTCTCTTGCTCCCGGTAGCTTTCCCGCTCGATCGTTCGCTTTCCGTTCCCGTTACCGCTCATTTATGTATGAATATGTATGTGTATATATATATATATAAATATATATATATATATATATATATATATATATATATATATATATATATATATATATATATATATATATATATATATATATATATATATATATATATATATATATATATATATATATATATATATATATATATATATATATATATATATATATATATATATATATATATATAGTTCCCGCGCCGCTCATTTTGTGACCGATTTCAATTTTTTTATTTAATTTTTTTTTCCCTTTGACTCTCAAAGATGTATGAAGATTTCATCACAATCGGATGAATGGTGTAGCAATGCATAAAGGACATACATACATACATACATACATACATACATACATACATACATACATACATACATACATACATACATGCAAACATTTATATATATACATATATATATATATATATATATATATATATATATATATATATATATATATATATATATATATATATATATATATATATATATATATATATATATATATATTATAAGGAAACATAGCGTTGATATGTTTTTACAAGCCACATATATCAGAAACTTGGATGGCGTACAATCCACCACAAAATAACGCAAATATACATGTCTCAACTTCAGACTCGAAGTGGCGCAGATGGTAAGGTAGTTGGCATGATGCGAGGCGGTGTTGCCGATCCGACAGTCGTGGGTTCGAGTCTGAAGTTGAGACATATATATATATATATATACATATATATATATATATATATATATATATATATATATATATATATATATATATATATATATATATATATATATATATATATATATATATATATATATAGGTAACGGGGTTACCCGGCTTTACCCGGAGTTTTTAGACATTTTTCTAACGTTGTTTTCTTTCCTTCGCCGTTTCATTCTCTTTTTTTATTTTCCTCTCTTTTCTCACTCCCGTTTCCCGATCACTTTCTCGCTCCCACTCGGTTTCCCAATCCAGCTCGATCTTCACTTTCCGCTCGTTTTCCCGCTTGCTTTCCCGCTCTCTTTTTTCTTCCTCTCTCTCCTAACATTTTTGCCCATAAAAAGTAAAATAGATTTGTTGAAAGCTGCTTGAAATCTTTTCCAAACTTTGTAACGTAAACTAAGTTTAAATTTTGTTACAAGCAGACAGACAAACATACAGTCATTTGTGTATATGAAGAGTTTAAAAAAACATGAGATATTAATTGAGCCCGGTGAAACATGTCGTTGTATATACAAATGTGTTTTCTAATTATACATAATTAATTCGCTTTGTTTAAGTTTTAAAAATTGAATTGATTTCATTAATGTTAAATATAATATTTACAAATTTCAACAACTTTTCACTTCCAGTCATTAAAAAGCTTGTCACGAAGTTGTAATTTTTCTAGAAATTTTTTTATTCGCATTGAACTTGTTGGGACGTTTAAAGATTTCAACCACGTTCGCTCGTTAATTTATTTATTTTGTTTAAATTACTTTAAATAAGTTGATAGCCAATCATATGATTGTTCTATTTTAGTCTTTTAAATCAGCTGATATATCATATGATTCTTTTGTTTTAGTTTTTGAAATCGTTTGATATTTTTATTTTAGTTTTTTTTTTTAAATCAGCTGATTGTCAATCATATGATTTTTTTATTTCAGTTTTTTTAAATCAGCTAATAGCCAATAATATGACTCTTTTATTTTAGTTTTTTAAATCAACTGATAGTCAATCATATGATTCTTTTATTTTAATTTTTTAAATCACTTGATAATCAATCATATAACTCCTTTATTTTAGTTTTTTAAATAAGCTGATAGTCAATCATATGCTTCTTTTATTTTAGTTTTTTAAATCACTTGATAATGAATCATATAATTCTTTTATTTTAACGCATTTTTTTTATTGCGCTAATTATTTATTGCCAATCTTCGGAAGTTAAATTATTTATAGGGCTTCTAAACAATTTTTACAAGTATAAATAAAAAAGGTAATATGCTTATCATAAGAAATAAACATTTACTAAATTGATTAAAGGTTAAAACTTATTTAAATATTTTTAAAGAAAATTCCTCACTTTTATACTTTCTATAATACAAAAGTCAACTGAGTTTATATTTTACTGTGGTTTAATTTATAGCATAGATTTATTTGCTAATATTTATAATTTAATTTTTATATTGTGTTTATTTTTCAATTTAAAAGTTATTTGCTGACAATAAACATTTTTCAATTGTTTTTTTCAGAACTAAAAATGAATTTTTTCCATTTTTTACAGTATTTTTCAGAAATTGATTTAAAGCTGAAAAATTAATTTTTTTAATTACAATTTTTATAGTTGATAAACAAAATTATAAAAAATTGACTTTTTTGAATATAAAAACATCCCTACGGTTAGCTTATTTGTGTCCATATAGATAAGAATTATTATAAGAGAAAGTAACACATTACTCTCGTGTATATATACGAGAGAGCATCACCATAGAATAATTTGTAAATTTCTGTAATTGCTTACCATGGATGCCATATCAAGAGGGCGAATAAAAATGCATTTTGTTTTTCTTCCCTCATCTGGTAATCTTATTATCTTTCCGCTTCTGGTAAATCCAAACTGATATGCGTTCATTGCTGCGTCTTAGATTTTTAACGGCCTTAATAATCATATATCAAAAACTAATATCGGAACCAGTTTGACTTGATTTTCTATTTTAATTTCTTCAAATGTATATGATTAACCTCAGACTCACTTATTAAATTTATTATATTTTTAATCAAATCTTCATTTTAATTCCTGAATTCCATAAACATTCTTTTTCTTATTTTCATGATCTCTCAGTTCATTTATTGAAGCATTAAAAACAACCAATTAACCAAATGTCTGCTCTGCTCTCCACTACTAGTTTTCACTACTTGAACCCATTCATAACCAATGGAAATAGATATAGTTTCAGTCTTCGAGTCTCTCAAATCTGTTTTCAACTTGCAGATTTCATTTAAATTATCTTTATCTTTGGTCTCAAGAAGCTTATTTTTCGGAAAATAACAAAAACAAGTGACGAGGTCCTGCCGCTTCATTCATGTAACATTTTTGAGGCCGCTCAACCATTCGTTGTCCAAAACAGGGCCAATGTTTTCCAAGACAAAATTTATTCTTCTTTTCAGATGATTGGCATTTAACAAACAATTTTCAATTAAATCCATTATTTAAATCATACTTTATTACTTAAATCTAAAATGCAATCCAAAATTGCTGTTATTTTACTGCTACTAGCAGAAAATAGAGTTACCCTACGTAAAAAACTGAATAAAATTAAAAATTAAAAAAACTTTTTAAATAATAAACAATATAATGTGTATATAATGTTATTGATCATACAAAATAAAACGGTCTGGTATTTTATGCAGCAGTGTCTTGAACAAGTTAGTTTACAACTTTTCAACAACAGCAATTCTTCTTTATTATCGGCTGAAAATTCCCTGCGACGTCACCAGATAGTAGCTTAATAGAGAAGAACGGAGAAAAATATTGATATTTTTCTTAATGCACGTTCGTTTGAAGATTCATGAGACTCCTAATCCTCTCTAACACCTCTGGATTTATTGTTTGGAATTTGTGGAAGTGAAATTGGCGGTGATGATGAAGATGAGCTTCGAATAATCATTTTATGGTGGTGAATTGCTGCCAACTGCGGTAGGATTTTCAATGATTTAGTCCTGATAGTGATGATGTTCATTGTGCCTGAGTGAGTCGATAAGTGGAAAATGGTAATTTGATTGGTAAACTAAATTATGGAAACAAAGCGTTTTAAAAACATTTCGCTACAAAAAACAATTTGCTGAGAATGTGATTTGGCATTATTAAAACTTCTGTAACTATTAAATCACAACAACAAAATTACAGAGAATAATTTACGGCAAAAAACGTTGATAAGTTCAGTCATTTAACATAATAATGTCATTTATTTTTTATACCTCAATGATGCTGTTTAATTATTATGGTGAAGAATTTTCAAGGCCGTAACCAGCTATGGGGCCGGGGGCCCGGATTTCCCAGTTTTTGGTCAAGCCCCGCCCCCCAGTTTTGGTCAGGCTTCCTATTTCAATCAGTCCCCCCCCCCCCAGTTTTTGTATAGCTATCTAGTTCCGTTAGCTCAATTTCTTAGTGCAAGACTCTTGTTTTGTTTTAGATACAATAAATAATAATAAATTTTTAATGACTCCGTTGATTCTTATTGAATGCATATCACATAAGAAGCTAATGCAAGTGTTCTGAAATTAATGGGTCATCGATCAAGTGCGATGAAAATTGAGATCATTGCAATGTTGAGGATATATCAATTGCTATTCGCTATGTGTAAAAAAAAGCAATAGAGCACTTGATCTTAATGATCACAGTAAGTGAGGTAGATGCCAAAAGCAAAATGTGTGTTTCTAACAGAGCTTTGGGCTTCTCGGCTGTACCCCACTTGTATTTTCAGTCCGTGTTATGACGGGGCCAGTGTGATGAGAGGCGGAAAAGGAGGCGTCCAGAAAATATTGCAAGACAATTACATACCTGCGTAAGATACAACTGATCCTACTAGCTTTCTAGAAAGATATCATAACGTTTAAAGTATGTCTGAGCACCTTAGTAGAAAAGTTTGCTCTGGCATAATGCCCCTATGAAATGCGTTTTATGGTGAAATTTTTTGGGTAGTTTTTTTTAATGCTGTGCTATGTTTTATTTATATGCTTGGGAATGTTCTCAAACTGGTTCGATATATTGGAGATTAAGATTATTCCAATTGCCAGGCCTGATTTTTCACGTGAATCACATTTTGGGGGTCGATTCGTTGGAGCGTGCCACTTAATGTGGACAAAAAATTTATACAGTGTCTCCTAAAAATTCCAGGGCCCCCCATTATAAAAATTCCGGTTACGGCCTTGTGAATGTTGACTAATATAGAACTGCAAATATTATAAATAACCAGTTAGCACAGTAACGATATGGCTAAAAAATAACTAAAATAATGTTGATTCATAAATAACGATAATAATGTGGAATAATAAATTACCGCAGTGACAATAATGAATTATGTCATCACATTTTGTTTCGTTGACTCTTAGCTAATAAATCAGTCAGTCGTGGGAGAAAAAGGCAACTGTGTGTGGGAGTTTTTATGTCTTTTTCGATTTCTTCATTAATCAGATATCATTAAAAAATTACCGTGTCAAAAGAAATAACTCACTAAGTCTTTTTTAACTACCTTTCTTTTTACAATGACATTCATTTTACCACCCCTAGTTTGACAAAGTTACTAATTTCTCATTTTTAGTTTGACAGCAGTATTAATTTTTACCACTCTTTTTTGACAGGGGTAAAACTTTTGCTACTCCATTTTTGATATGGGTATTGGTTTTACCACTCTTCTCTCAATAGGGGTATCGATTTAACCACCCTTATTTAACACGGTCATTTACTTTACTACTTTTTAAAATTTTTATTCTATTTTACTACTCTCTACCAAGGCATCAAAAATGTTGCTTTATTTTTCTGGTAAGCTTATGGCTTAAATTTGATTTATTATTGATAAATATGGGCTTCAAAAGATATGAAAACTTACAATTTTTCACTTCATATAAATGAAAATGCATAAAATGTTTTTATTACAAGTGAATCAAAAAAATAAGTTTTTTAAAAACACACTTTTATATAATCGATTGTGATATATATATATATATATATATATATATATATATATAATATATATATATATATATATATATATATATATATATATATATATATATATATATATATATATATATATATATATATACGTGCAAATCATACACTATATATATATATATATATATATATATCAGGTAATTTCTATCAAGTATTTCCTCTCAAGTAACCTCGTATTCATTACCAATAATGATACAATGTTAGTTTACAATCGATTGCAAAATTTGACGACAGACAGACAGATAGACAAAAAATTGACAGACAGAGAAGTCAAGTTAATTAAAAATGTGTAAAAAATTAAAAAAGTAGGATATGTATTTCATAATGTTACGATATTGACAATTGTATACGGGTTCTTCCTGAAGGGTTTTATTATTTATTGAAAGTAATAATAAATGATGATTTTTTCCGTACTTTTTTTCTCCCTAAAATAACTCCATTATATCGTCAAGTTGACCAGCGGGTAATAGACAAATAAATCATTGCTTTGTCCGCAGTTTTTGAACGACGGAATCAGTCTTGTACGGTTCCCTCTTCTAATTCCGTGTTGTGGATTGGGAAGCCGCGCCAAATAGTTTTTTTCAATTGTTTTCTTACTTCATTGCTGATCACAGAAAGTGATGTTCACAAGCTCCTCCATAAACCTCATTGTCACCTGAACAGCCTCATGAAACGCTCTGAGGTCATAATACATCTGGCTTTTGAATCCTAGCGACAGCATCTTAACATTTCCTTCAAAACTGTCAACCACGTGAGGCAAAATGCCTCTACTGCAGCTTCACATCTGAACCCAGTTTTCGACGCATGACAACCCAACAGCAGAACAAAAATCATTTCAACACAACTCCTGTGCTGCCTGCTCACAAAAATCTCGACGACCCCTATGCAAAACTCCGGTTCTCCCAAAACGCCAGGAGTTTTCTGCAACCGAGCGCCGGCACCGAAACTTCTCCGACGGATCGGACGATTTCCGCAGAATTTGTAAGAGTCCAGCAACACTCAACCATATGCCCCGCCATAAAACTTGATCAACTCTCCTTTCTTTGTTTTCCTCGTGCCCCACCTGATTTGAACAGTCTGTTCAGCCGTCATCTGTCACATGTTCTGAGACATAGCTGGTGGACTTCGGTTCAAACTGGGTTTTGCTGCAGCAACCCAAAACATTTTCTTTATCAGCAACACGATGGTGCAGAACCGTGTTCACCACTGCCTCAGCCGTCTTTGCAACCAGACTCTCATTTGCTGTGCCATCCAGACAACACCCAGGCAAGCCACTACCAGCAAATCCCCGGTTTCCAATCAATGCTTGTCTGTTTACTGGCAGCATCGCCGCACCAGGGAGAAAAAGAGACAAACATTAGAAAAACCTCTAAAAAACCCGGGCAACGCCGGGTATCTCCGCTAGTATGCATATATATATATATATATATATATATATATATATATATATATATATATATATATATATATATATATATATATATATATATATATATATATATATATATATATATATATATATATATATATATATATATATATATAATAGAACTATGTATTGTCATTGAAAACTAATACGCATGCAAAATTTCAGTTCAATCTGGCAACGGGAAGTAAGATTAACAGACTTCACCGTCACGACGAAGTTAAGTAAAAGTGGTTAAAAAAATGTCAAAACTCTGAGAATGCTCATACTGACGTACAGCAATTGAGCTCTGTAACAGAGATTACGGTCTGTACGTACAGTTGTACGATTTGCACGTACAAATGTACCGTTTACACGTACATTTCTAGTGTATGATTTGCACGTACATTTGTACAGACTCAATTTTCCTTCTTTCAACATACCTTATTTTTCTTCATTTCCTTTTGTTATCTTCATTGCAGTACACCGATTCTTTTGCATCCATTGTTTTAATCCTCGCTGAGTTCGATCGTTCGTAATATTTTTTGAACTCATTCATCCGTACTCTCTTTCGTTCGTGCTTCCTTTCAGAGCTTACTCTCTTAAATTCCATGTACCATTTTATTCCATCCTTTCTTCAAATCCGGTCTCTAAAAAAATTAAGTACATTTATGAGTACTGCATGCTCTGATTTTTAGAAAATCGGCCGTGTCCACATTTATAGGTCACAAAAATCTCGGCCTTACTCAGCCCGCTTGAAAACCCTAAAATCAAAGTCAGATCCAGCCCGGTCGGCCAGTACAGTACTCTAGTATTTTTACAAAAGTTTTAAAAATAAATATTGACCTCCGCAATATTTCCTCTTAATAACCACTGTATTTGTTGATGACCTAAACGACATCATGATTGAGCAACACGATAATTCACAAACATACAATTTTTTCGACAAACACGCGTAATTCGTGCAGTTAACGCATGTATAGCTTAAAGAATATCTATGAGCAGATGCTGTCTTTATTCTTCAGTAATGTCATTTATAAAATAAAAACAAAGCATTTTTTTGAACGAGCAGATTCTTTTGCGCCAAAATATATTTGCACATGTATTTTATAATTAAAATTTTTTATTATCCTTAATAGTAGTAGTAATAGTAGTAGTAGTAGTAGAAGTAGTAGTAGTAGTAGTAGTAGTAGTAGTAGTAGTAGTATTTGTCGTTTTATTTCTTAACATAATTATTCTTGTTTCTCTTTCAAGCAGATGTCAAATAAAGCCATTGTGAAATTATTTTAAACGAAGTTTTGTTTAAAAAAACATTTCTAATAACTTGTTACAACATAAAGAGTTTGTAATATGATTTCTATGTTTTTAAACTTTATTAATTTATATAATAAATATTCTGAAACTTATTAATTTTTCTGTATCAAAATAGTTTTAGTAAAGATAAAATTTGATAGAACATACAGATAACTCAGTTGACCTAAGTTTGTTAATAGTCATAAGCAATTTTCCGAAAAGCGTAGGGCGCCAAAAAATCTGATGATCAACTACTACACCAAGGGAAAGAAAAATGCACGAAGGATGTTCCCTGAAGGTCTTCCACATAATTAATCACTTTTTCTATTAACTTGCACACACGCATAATTACATCCTGTTTGTTAACTGATATCTGTAGACGGGCTTGACCTTAGCGTAGATGGGCTGACCTGGGGATGATTTGGAACCGCCGAGTGACTTTTGGGGCTGCCCGTGGTGATCTGTTTTTGGATAAAATGACATTTGTCTGACGGGAAATAAATAAGAAATGATGGTGTAGGTAATGATGACATTTTGTTGTTGTGGTTGTGATTACATTAATAGTGACGTTGGTTATAAATTAACGTCGGGACAACAATGGTTACTATAACGGTGAATTATGAAAATTATTACGATAATGCTGATGATGATAATTATAATAAAAATGGTTCCGATCCATATCATGATGACGTCGATGATGATGATGATTATGATTGTGATGATGATGGTGATGATGATGATGATGATGATGATGATGATGATGATGATGATGATGATGATGATGATGATGATGATGATGATGATGATGATGATGATGACGATGACGACGACGACGACGACGACGACGATGATGATGATGATGATGATGATGATTATGATGATGATGACGATGACGATGACGATGACGATTTTGATGATGATGACGATGACGATGATGATGACGATGACGATTTTGATGATGATGATGATGATGATGATGATGATGATGATGATGACAGTAGTGGTTATTCCTTCTTTATGAGAAGCCCGCACGTTTGTCAATTGTGTCTCTGAGAGATAGGGCAATATCGTCCCCTTGAGAGTTTTTTTCATATTTACTGAAGAAACTTTGAAATGTATTTCTCTCATATTTCTTAATTTTTTTCTCATGTTTTCAATTCTATAAACATTATTAAAATTAATTTCAGACTCAAAAAAATTTATTTCGGTTCCAATGCTTCGTGTAAACAATATTTTCGTTTTAAAAACTAAAATTGCCTTAAATTGTAAACAGTTGTACACTTCAACGATTTAAAACACGTATGTTCCATTTTGGTTTACTTCATCGCTGACCGATTTTCTCTTCCATGCATTCAAACGCTAATCGAGTTATGTTTTTGCGGCTCCCCATGAAGAAGATGTTTCTGAAGAACTTTAAAGCAGATTTCGTCGTTTTAGGGAAGGAACCGCAGATGTCGAGTAACTTTTATGCGCACCACTTATCCACTTATCCGAAGTGTTGCAATTTTTTTTAGATGCTTTCATTTTATTATTTATAATTTTTTTATTGAAAATAAAATTTTTAAATAAAAAACATTTTTAAATTGCCAAATTCAAACATTATTTTTAATATTTATTATTATTATTATTTACTTGTAATTTGTAAACTTGAATATTTATAAATAAAATAAAGTTTTAAAAAAATGTATACTTTATATACTTTGTATACTTTATAAGATTCGACATCTTGTGAAAAACTGAGATGCAGAGCGGGCCGTGTTTGCGCCGTTCTCGGATCTCCTCCGAATCATAAAGAAACCTGCGTCTGTAACAACCCCGACAGTTGTCACGGCAACCGACATCCTAATCGCAGTCACCATCACGACGGCCACCGTCATCGCACTCTCTTTGACATCTTCGAGCGTTCAGTTTCTGGCAAAATATGCGGCAGCGATGGTAAAATGTACTCGAGTCATTGTGAACTGCACAGTAGAGCTTGCTTGTCAAAAAACCACGTCAGCGTCATGAACAGTCTAGATTTTTGCTTAAAAACTCAAAAGTTTTTGAGGGAATCGAAAAGGGCGGAGGACAAAAATAAAAAAGAAAATGGAAAAATCACTCGCAACGTCGGTTGGTTGTTGTTGTTGTTTTCAGCATTTGAATATCATATCGGTTTGTAATATTACTTATTGCAATTGTCATCCGTTCGCTTTCATCAATGCTGGTCTTTATCGCCATCTTATTTGTCATTTCGATGACCTTTGTCACTGTTATCGTTATGGTGCTCAACGTTCTCACCACGTCTCCTGTACCATCATCATCATCATCATCATAAATATCATCATCATCACAAACATCATCATCACTATCATCATCACCATCATCATCGTCATCATCATCATAATCACAAACATCATCATCATCACCATCATCAGTGTCATCTTCATCGTCATCATCATCATCGTCGTCGTCGTAATCGTCATCGTCGTCGTCGTCATTATCATCATCATCATCATCATCATCATCATCATCATCATCATCATCATCATCACATCATCATCATCATCATCAAATAAATAACTCTTTCATTCAATTTTTCTTGTAACATTAATAATTTTTTATGAATTAGGAGAATGACAACACTATACAAAAATTATTTGAAATAAAAGTGTATCTTTTTATTATCTAAAACACAGTGTGTGTAAGTATAAAATTAAGTTTATAAATATATATATATATATATATATATATATATATATATATATATATATATATATATATATATATATATATATATATATATATATATATATATATATATATATATATATATATATATATATACATACATATAGGTTGATAAATGTTTGTCACGTTTTTCAAAAAATAGCTTTTTTAATTGATACAGACCAGAACTATTGTAGCAAGAAGCAATTTAATTGGCCAATGGTCGGTTTCAATTTTTAACATTGGATCAAATTACGATTGAAGTCTGTCACCAGCAACGCCAACTCGCCAGTCTATATATGGATATCAAAGTTGTCCATGACTCGAGTCTGGTCTTTGACTTGATTTTTGCTGCGGATGTACGAATGCAGAAGTTTTGAATTAGTTACTCCTCGTACATGTAGATTGCGACTTGACTGACGGTTGTAGTAGAAGTTCCACGTCGGTCGCTAACAACACTAATTAAAAAGGACTTACTACAACTTATTTTAAAACACTTTTTCTAAAAAACTCAAATTAAAAAAATGTTTCTGTTGTATTAATTAATATCATTATTGAAAAAAGATTATTTAACTAATTTTAAATTTTTTTACACAGAAACGTCGATTAACTTAAACAGTGAAAAAGATATAAAAACAACAGAAGTAACAACAACATTCGGAGTAACACGAAGGTTTTCTTGTTTTGCCTTCGCCGGGGCAAATGATGACATGGAACTTGAAATAAATAAAGATTTTGAAATTTCCGAAAGTGTCAACAACAATATGTATGCTGTCAATTATGAAGTTTTTAACGATGAAGTGCTAAACGGTGACATTGGTACCAGAATAAAAAACAAAATCACATGGATGAGGGATGGATCAATTATTGATATGAAATGTGAACATTTTATGGTGAGAAAATGTTTCTTCTTGTAAAAAATATTTAGAATAAAAACAATTGTCATGAAAAACATTTGAGATGAAAAACATTTTGTTATAAAAAAACTATTGTCATAGAAATACAATTTGTGAATAAAATTAATTTTCTGAAAAAACTTTTTAAAGAAAAATGTTTTCGATTAAAAAAAACAAGTGTCATAAATTAATTCATGATACAAAATTTGACTTTTTAATAGAAATAAGTCTTTGTTTTAAAAAAACTAAATTTTGTAATAAAAATTAGGTTTGATAAAAAACGTTTAAAAAAATAATTTGGGATAAAATTATTTCATGTGATCAAAATAAATTTTCTCAAACAAAAAGTTGTGAAAAAACTGTGATCAGGAATAATATATAATATAAAAGTATGTTTTTGTGATAAAACCTAAATTGTTTTATCAAAAATGGCTTAAATGGCAAAAATTAGAAAGTATTAAAAAATTAATTTGTTGATCCAAATTGATTTTTAATCACAAATAAATTTTTTTTATATAAATTATTTTTTTAACGAATTATTAAAAATTAACATTAGGTTTTGTCGTAAAAATATGTTTTTACAAAAAAAATCAGTTTTTTGGTCAAAATAACTTTTGTGATTAAAATTAGTTTTTGTTATAAATTAAGTTTTGTGAAAAAATCAAATGCTCCTACAAAATTAAATTAAATTTAAATATTAAATTCAATTATCAACAAGTGAGCCGTAAAAAAACAGTTCTTTTCACACATCCCTATTTCTGGATTTGCCGGCTTCTTATTCATTACAAAAAATTTAAAACGCATTTTTTGGAATTTATATATGTAAATATTTATTTAATTGTATTTAATTTGTTTTTGTTTTAAAAAACAGATAATTACTATTTTTAATTACAGAAATTCTTTTTCAAAAAATTTTCAAGCTTCAATAGAATGAATGCATTGTCATAAAGAGTAAGCCTATATTTCAACTTTCAGCTCAATTGAATGACGGGAAGTTAGTTTATTTTCACTTTCAAGGCTTGCAAACATTTAAACAAGCAAAACTGGCGGTGAAACTAATATAAGGGATTTGAAAATAAATTACTTTAAAGTTTTGTTTTATATATTTTTATTAGGAAGCACATTTCTCCTTGAGTGATCTAAGTGTTTTTGGGCGTAAATAAATGTAATTGTTGCTTTTGGTAGAGTTCTGTAAACTTCGTTTAAGATTTTACTGTTTCTTACTGTTTGGATCTTTTATTTATTTAATTTATTTTTGGATTTTTTATTCATTTAATTTATTAAAAAATGTAACGAAAAGGTAAAAATACATCGGTGTTTAGCTTTTTGCTGCCGGTCATAGTTTCACCCATGTTTATTTAAGTCGATCGTATGAGAGGTCTTACACAAGTCATGTAAGATTTGTAAAAATTGGAGAAACTTAAATAAGTTATACAAACATTTTAAAAACAAACTTTTACTTATAATGCACTAAAAAACCATATTTTTTTTGTTTCAATCTATATATATAAAAGAACATGTCCTGACTGACAGATGACTGACTCATAATCAACGCCGAGCTCAAACGCCTCATCCTAGGAACGTGAAATTTGGAACTTATATTACTTTTATAGCGTAAAGATCCGCTAAGAAAGGATTTTTGAAAATTTTGCTCCTGAGGGGAAAAAACTGGAAAACAAACTTTTTTCTAAAACAATGTATATCTCGAAAACCAAAAATGAGGAGATTTTGAAATTTGGTATATAGATTCTTTTTGAAAAATAAAAAGATACGTGTTTCACCATTTTTTGAAAATTCGGTTTCCAGGACTTCAAATGTGGGTTGGAAAATTGGGTTATTTGGTTTTTAAAGTAGCTTTTACTCAAAAACTGTTACTGCTACATGAGTAAAAATTAGTATTTAGTTTCTACTCCAAAAATAATGAAACACGTGTTTTAGCATTTTTTGAAAATTTGGTTTCCAGGACTTCAAATGTGGGGTGGAAAATAGGGCTAATTGTCTTTTATAGTAACTGCTACTCAAAAACAGTAAATACCACAGATGTAAAAATTATTATTTAGTTTCTTTTCTAAAAATAAAGATATACGTGCTTCCCCATTTTTTACAAATTTGGTTTCCCGAACCTCAAATGTGGGTTGGAAAATTGGGTTATTTGGTTTTTAAAGTAGCTTTTACTCAAAAACTGTTAATGTTACAAAAGTAAAAATTAGTATTTAGTTTCTACTCTAAAAATAATGATATACGGGTTTCACAATTTATTGAAAATTTGGTTTCCAGGACTTCAAATGTGTGGTGGAAAATAGGGTTATTTGGTTTTTAAAGTAACTGCTACTCAACAACTGTAATTGCCACAGATGTAAAAATTAATACTTAGTATCTACTCAAAAAAAAAAGATATACGTGTTTCATCATTTTTTGGGTTATTTGGTTTTTAAAGTAGCTGCTACTCAAAAACTGTTAATGCTACAGAAGTAAAAATTAGTATTTAGTTTCTACTCCAAAAATAATGAAATACGTGTTTTAGCATTTTTTGAAAATTTGGTTTCCAGGACCTCAAATGTGGGGTGGAAATAAGGGTTATTTGATTTCAAAATAACTGCTACTCACAAACTGTAAGTGCTACAAATGTAAAAATTAGTATTTTGAAGTTTTGTGCCGGTTAAAAGTAGCTAAGTCCAGTTTATCATCGGCCGGGCCAAGCCGTTATTTTAGAGTCTTCACACGGGCCAGGCCAAACCTTAAATCAAAGTGGGACGGGCCGAGGCTTTTCACTAAGTATATAGATATTTTAGTGATTTTAGGGTCTTCAGTTTGGCCGGGCCATACCTGAGGTCAAGGTGGGACGGGCCGAAGTTTTTCATCAAGTATATAGAACTTCTAGGCCTGTTTAAATGGGCCGGGCCTGATTCAGACGGGCTGTGCTGGGCCAGGAGTTTGGGTTTTTAAAACGGGCTGGGCTAATTTGTCGACGGGCCGAGCCGAGACCTAAAAAAATGATCTCTACTATGGATGCACGGTTCAAACTCTCTAATTTCATGCGAGCGAAGCCGCTACGGGCACTGCTAGTCAATTATATTTCTTAAATAGTTTGACAGAATTATTGTGGGACGTTCATTTTTTAGATTTCTATGTCTGAGAGAATTTTTGCTTTTAAGTAAACCTCCAAAACTTTTATATTTTGTCAAACTATTCAAAAAATATGATTAGATAAACCACAAAAAACATTCCTTCATTTTTAGTGCCACTCCATTTCTCCACCCTACTAACGCAAAACAATCAGGTTCAGAATGATAACACTTTTTTATTTTCCAGACAAGTTTGTGGGCGGGATAAATTATTTGTATAATCAACCGTAACAGGAATTGTTTCCTGTTAGTGATTCTTAACATGAAATCTAATCATAGCTCATATTAGTGTTTATATATCACAGACAATTTCTATTTTGCGACTAAACTGGTAAGCAGGTAAACATTTTGAATAAAAATAAAAATTATTTTGTTAACATCTTTTGATGCAAAGGATGCCGTCAGATGTTTGTCAACAGATAATAGCTAAAGTTGATAGAACCATATAAAATTTATATTTTTATTAAAATTATTTTTTCTAAGAATTTGCGGCTTAAAAAATGTGTAAACAGAAAATTTAATTTTTGTTTTTATTTTAAGTTTGATGTTTAACTAAAATTTGGTTGCACAAGCACTTGAGTTTGTATTTAACACGTGTTAGCGAATACATTATTGAAATACATCATCTTTCAGATTTTAAGAAATGGAAGTCTTGTAATCCCTGAGATAAACTTCCAACACGTCGGTCTTTATACCTGTCTTTATGCATTCAATACCCTTGAAAGAACCAGCGCTGAAATGCGAGTCCTCTCCAAATACAAACTGCAAGTCAATTGTAAGTTTAAAGAAATATCATCGTGGTTGTTTTCTTTAATATAATTTCAGTGTAAAATTACATAGAAGCGTTATCTGGTAAATTAAATTATATAAATGTAAATTTTTCAGCAATTTTCTGCTTTATTGTCATTTATATTTATGAACAATCCACAAGCTCCGCCTCTGGTGCAGCTGTATCCTTCAACTCAGTTCCACACTCCCGGAAGTACTATACAGTTATTCTGTCATGTGACTTCCATACCGTCATCAGCGATATCATGGTACATAAATGAGGAACCTTTGGATACTACTTTATCTTCAAAATACGTCTTATCAAGTTTGTTTGTCTCAGCTTGTCTTATTCTGGTACTGAAAACAATGATGATGATAATGATGATGATTGTGGTGGTGGTGGTAGCGGCGGTGGCGGTGGTGGCGGTGGTGGCGGTGGTGGCGGCGGTGGCGGCGGTGGTGGTGGCGGTGGTGGTAGTGGTGGTGGTGGTGGTGGTGGTGGTGGTGGTGGTGGTGGTGGTGGTGGTGGTGGTGGTGGTGGTGGTGGTGGTGGTGGTGGCGGTGGTGGTAGTGGTGGTGGTGGTGGTGGCAATGACGATTACAACAACGACGACGATGAAGATGACAATGATGATGATATCTTGAGTAAAACTCCATTTTAAGAGTTTTCTCCTTAGTTCTTCAGATCCAGGCTCACTCGATGGCACAAGTACACACGCAAACGCACTCGAACACTTTGAAGACTTTTATATTTTTAATCCTAGAAAGGTTTTATGAGCAAACATTTAATTGAAGCTCACTCAGATTTCTTCCGTTTGATGTTAGCATTTCTACCTGAACATTCAATACGGAAAAATTTAATTATCATTCTTCAAATAATTACATGTACACAAATTTAAATAATTAAATATGTACATATTGAAATGAATACATATATAAATATTTAAATGAGTAAATATGTACATATTTAAATAATTAAATATATACATATTTAAATGATTACATAAATACTTATTTAAATAACTACATCTAAACATACATCTAATTATACGTCGAAATAATTTGCTTAACCTTAGCCAAATTTTTCTTTCCTTCAGAACCATTGCCGAAAGTGAACCAGTTGGCAGGTTTTTGCAAAATAAACGCAAATTACCAACTGACATTGCTTCTTGAGTGTACCAAATTTTAATAAAATCGGCTTATTTCAAAGGTTTTGAAAATTCACGTCAAAAATAAGGAAACTTGAATTTTTTGGAACAAGAGCTGAATTTGAGTCTAACTACCCCATTCATAAGTTAAACTTGATTTGACAGCTGAATCAAAACCAGCCTAAGTACAGCTGTCAATAAATAATTATTCAAACTGGAGCAACAGAAAATGCTTTGGTCTTTCGAGTCCTTGTCGTAAGATGTGCTGTGCTCAGTTAAGTAATTGTTCAGAATGGTAATGGAAGATATTGTAACAAAACTTTTATCATATTATAAAATAATATATATTATTATTATTTACTAATTACATTGCTTGGTATCATCAAAGTTATTCTTATTAAGTGAATTACAACAGCCATTTTTAAAATATAAATACATCACTCAAATCTAGTTTTTTCCTTTTTTCTTTATTTAATTTGTTATTACATTAAAAATTTAATTTTCTGAAAGGCAACAAAAGGTTTTCTTTTTCGTTAAAAAAACATTTTTTTAAAAATTGATTTTTTCCTGTAATTATGCTTGACTGCCATTTCAATTATTTCTTTGTGCGTGACTTGCGTGTGAAGGTGTGGGTGGGAGGGTTCCGTGGGAGGGTTCCGTGTTGATCCAATGTGTGCTGAGGTTTTTATGGGGGCGTTGAGTGAGTGTGGGTGGTGAGACGAACGTCGGAGTGAAAGTGAATCTACTGGAGATGAGTGGAAGTCGATGTGATTTTTGTAGGTGATGTTTCACGTTTGCGAGGGCGTAAATGTAAATATGTTCGTAAATGCAAATGTAAATAGGTTTGTAAATGTAATTATAAATATGTTTGTAAATATAATGGTAAATATGTTTGTGAATGTAAATGTAAATATGTTCGTAAATGTAAATGTAAATATGTTTGTAAATGTAATTATAAATATGTTTGTAAATATAATGGTAGATATGTTTGTGAATCTGAATGTAAATATGTTGGTAAATGTAAATGTAAATGTAAATATGTTTGTAAATGGTAGATATGTATGTGAATGTGAATGTAAATGTAAATGGAAATGTAAATGTAAATATGTTTGTAAATTTAAATGTAAGTATGTTTTTAAATGTTTGTAAGTGTAAAAAAATGTGTAATAAGTAAATATAATGGTAAATATGTTTGTGAATGTGAATGTAAATATGTTTGTGAATGTGAATGTAAATATGTTTGTAAATGTAAATGTAAGTATGTTTTTAAATGTTTGTAAGTATAAAACAAAACGTGTAATAGGTAGGTTTTTGGGCTATATATGAGCCAAAATGAAATTGGGTAAGGCGTGGAAATGAGTAAAAAAATATTACTGCAAGTGGGTGTGTGGAAGGAAGTATGTAGATGTAAGAGAGTAAGTAAATGTTGATGTATGTACGTTTTTGAATTTTTGTGGTTTCATTGAAGAAAGTTGGTGTTAAAATGTGTTTCTATGTATGTTTTGTGTTGTTGAGTGTGTGTGTGTGTGTGTGTATGTGTGAATCTACGTTCATGTCAGTGAGAGCACATACTTATATAAGAACGTGCATGG